>JARBWK010000010.1:35579578-35886956 GCA_030556195.1 Anolis apletophallus
AGTGGAGACATTGAGCTGGACCTGAACAAGATTCAGAGTGTTGCTAGAGAAATACAGAAGACTTACTGGCTCAAGTGATTTTTGGAGCTCCTTGCTAGACTGGCTACCAAATTTGCATTGGTTGCGGTCGCTTGTGATGATAATCATAGTGGTGATATGCTCTGTGCTAATCATAATGTGCTGTCTGCCCATTTTGCTCAAATGTTGTGCTTGTGCAGTGCAAAAATCCATAGATACAGTAAAAGGTGTGCATGCTGTCGAATGGGAGAACCTGTGGTCCCAAGGGACTGGAGAGTGAATTGGTCCTCTTAAGGTGTTCCAGACGTGTGTGTAGGAAACTCCTTGTGATGAGTTTCCCACAAGAAAAGAAATTCTGGAATAAAGCGGGTTTTGGTACTTTCCGTGCAAAAAGTACAGTCAGAGAGTGATGCTACATGCGTGTAGAGCTTTGAAAAGTGGGTTCTTGTGCCAAGAATCAGGCAGGCACTTGCACTGTGAAAATAACACTGTGATTCATGCTTTAGAGGCATGCTGTGCCTAACGGAAGATAACAAAGGCTTAGAATGAATGGAACAGTACAGGTTGTGCTATGGGAGAACTTAATGCGGTGAGAAAGCACTGCGCATGACAGAGTCTGACCCCCGTTGCTGGCACGGAGCCTGGAAGTCAATGTTTCAACCTGGGAACATCAGAGACTTAGCGCCGATAGCTGTACTGTGAGAAAGATTAACATAAGAAATGACTATTGTTCTCATTTAGAGGTGTAACTTTGAGATGTGATGCAAATGGGAATGCAATGTTTATTGGATTAATGAGATGTCATGTAAACAACAGTAATCACCAGCCAATTATGATTGTTTTTATCCATGAAGAAGGGGTGGGCTTAACTGAAATGCCTCCATTGGAGTATAAATGCTTTTGTATTGAAAGTGATGGGGTCTTTTGCCCCTGATTGCAGCGTGTTCTGCTGGCAGAAGCCCACCAGCTGGTGCCAGAAATAAACCTGTTTGATTTTCACCTACTTCACAGTTGTCGTGAGTTTTCCCTCATCCTTGAACCCGCACGTTCAGGTAGCTTGATAAAGTTAACTTGATACTCGGAGTTACATAACTCCTTGATTTGGCTGCTTCAATAGAATCATTGACTATACAAGAACACAAACTCAAAGTCTCCTTGTTAGTATGCAAGGATCTTTGAGGTACATTACACTTACAAAATTCATATTAATGTATTACAGTAAATAATAGTATAACATCTTACCTGATTTTATGCAATCAGATGTTTTACAGATGCCATCTGAAAAAGAGATTAGATTACATATTTATATTGTCAAGTATTTTCCAGATAGATCAGCATCCTGTGTGTCTTGAAATTGTAAGTCTTTCTCATAGCACAGATAAGATCAGTGAAGACCATCATCAACCTTACTAAGGCCTGGAAGTTTTGCCTATCTAATAATATAAAAATGCATAAAAATAATTTGTTAGATCTCTTGATCATAATAAATTATTCAAATATTCACGAGAAGAACTAAAAAGGCCTGGATAGAAGTTAGAATGAGACAAAGTATAATCCATGACAGATGTGAATGCCACAGAGAGATACAAATTAAGCCTGGAAATGGAAAGAGCCTTACATTTTTCTTCAACCTGCATGCACTCATGGAAAGAATGCTGGAAATGTGTATGGAGGAATAACTAATACATATTAGAGAACTACTTTGGTCTTCCAGGTATTTGGGACTTCAACCCCCATAATCCCTAACCGCCTAAGCCAACAATCATGAATTCTGAGGGCTGAATTCCAAAGTATTTGGAAGACCAAATTCTGGGAATGACTGCACTAGCAGGAAGATCCCACACAAAAACTTGTAGTTTGGACGAGAAAGTGGTTTGGGTTGATAGGGGAATGGATTCAAGAGAAATTAAAGAAATTCTTTCTAGTCACTTTCCATTGAGAGATATGATTGGATATTTTACTCAGGGCCCTTATAGCACCATGATTTCCACTTTAACTGTTGTAACTGCATGCTATTTAATCCTGGGAATTGCAGATTGGTGAGGTTCTAAATGCCTCTCACTCAACTACCAAGATTCCATAGGACAGAACTATGACAGTTGAATGGAATCATGGTGCAATAATTCTGTATCTTGAAAAGACTTTCACAGATTTGTGACTGGGGATTGGTGGTGCCAAGCATCAGAAATCACCCCAGATATGTATCATCATGTACCCCCGCCCCTCCAAGGTAAGGAGCTACCCTCAAAATTATATCTTTTGGGAGTCCATGTGTGCATGTCTTTGGCACTATTTCTTCATTCTTCAGATTTGTTTATTCATAAAGGGGGGATTATTTCAAAAACTTCTCTAACAAAGAGGGTCAAGGATTTTTAGGGTAAGTAGAGAAAATGTGATTTGGCAAGAGTTTGGAACTGCTGGGAATTTGTGGGTGTGTGTTTTGGGATGGCAAGAAATAATGCTCCAGAGTCCAGGCTATACTGAACTAGTACAAGAAATTTACTAATAGAGCAGGTTTGGTACTTTTCCGTGTAAAAAGTACAGTCAGAGAGTGATGCTACATACGTGTTAGCTCTGAAAAGTGGGCTTTGGTGCCAAGAATCAGGCAGGCACTTGCAATGAAAGACTAACACTGTGATTTAATGCTCTCTAATACACCCTGTGCCCAATTTGAGATAACATTAGGCTAGATGGGTGAAAGCAGTACAGTTTGAGCTATGGAAAAGTTAATGCGAATGGAAACACCACTGCGCATGGCAAAGAGTCTGTCCTTCTCCGCTGCTGGCACGGAGCCTGGAAGTAATGTTTCAATCAGGGAACAGAGAGACTCAGCATTGATAACTGCACTGTGTGAAAGAAATAACTTATAGATGGCTATTGTTCTCATTCTTAGGTATGACAAAGATGTGATGCTAATGAAAAATGCACTGTTTATTGGACTAATGAAATGTCATGTAAGCAACAGTAATCACCAGCCAATTATGATTGTTTTTATCCATGAAGAAGAGGTGGGCTTAACTGAAATGACTCCATTGGGGTATAAATGTCTTTGTATGAGATGTGACGGGGTTCCTTTGCCCCGATTTGCAGCTGTGTTCTGCAGCAAAGGCCCACCAGCTGGTGCCAGAAATAAATCCTTTTGATTTTCACCTACTTCACAGTTGTCGTGTGTTCTCCCTCATCCTAGAACCCACGCGTACAAGCAACTAAGAAAGGGGAATTCAAAAAGTCTTAGGTGAATACCTCTTTTTTAATGCAGTTCTAATGACATAGAGCAGATCACTTCTCCTCTCCACTGTATAACTATGTTAAAGCAATTCATACTCCCAAGAAATTGCCACATTGTAGGAATTGGTAAACTATTTTGTTTGAGGAGGAAGAAATCAAACTTCTGTTTGCGAGGACTCAAGAAAGAACATTAAACCTGAAAGAATTATCAAGCTATTATAAGACTGCCTTATGTCTTTAAAGCTGAGAAGTGAACAGAAACTGCAAAAGAGGGAAATATTTGTATAATGGTAAAAGAGGAAATTACTAGGTAAAACTGTATCAAGTTTCACGAATCATGTACAACCTAATGATATTTTAACCTGTTAATTTGCATCATTTAAAGCAAAAATGTTATGTCTAGCGAGAAAAGCGAGGATAGGAAGAATTTATTTGAGAAATAGAAAAGTTGGGTGATTAAGAGGATCTATCTTCTGTGTGTCCAATTGAATGGGCAAGTACATTAAACTAGCTTTCACAAAAAGAGAAACTTCTACTCTGTCTTGTAACAAGACATAACATTAGACCTATTTTTATGTGTTTTTTTTTTAAAAAAATAGTACACGTTGAACATCCTTTATTTGAATTTCTAAATCTGAAATACTCCTAAACCCAAAACTGTCCACATTGGTGGGTGAGATAGTGACACATCTTTTCTTTTTGATAACTCAGTGCACACAAATGATTTTTAATCAAAAATATATATTTAAACTATTGTATAAAAATAACTTGAGGCTATGTGTGTAAGGTTATATGAAACATAAATTAATTTTGTATTTAAAAATGGGTCCCATCATCCCAAGAATTTTGGATAATTACCAATTCAACAGTTTCATTTTACCACCTCATCACATTGACTTCCAGGACACTTTCTTGACAGAGCCCAAAGGAGCCCATCGTACGTAAGGTTATTTCCACCTGGGCTCCATAAAGGAAGCATCCTGGCAATGTGCTAGGATGCGGCTCAGAGAACATGGGAGGTTTCCAATGTTTTCATTAGATAGAAAGGGGGGAAACCAGGAAGCAACTTTTTCCCCATATGACGGGGAAGGTTCAGGTCTCCGTGGTCAGCAGGTCATCATTTTTCCACCTACGACAGGCTGGGTGACTGGCTCCCTACCTGTCCAGGAATGACCTGGCCACGGTAATCCAAGCGACGGTCATCTCGAGGTTAGACTACTGTAACGCCCTCTACGTTGGCCTTCCCTTGTCGACAATCCGGAAACTCAAGCTAGTGCAGAATGCCGCTGCTTGCTTGCTGGCGGGATCGCCAGTGAGGGAGCACATTACGCCCATTCTCCGGCAACTGCACTGGCTTCCTATCGAGTACCGGATTGCCTTCAAGGTGCTGGTATTGACCTTTAAGGCCTTACATGGCCTAGGGCCTGCATATCTGAGGGACCGCCTTACCCCGTACTTTCCCCCGAGACCACTGCATTCAGATGAACGGAATCTGTTGTCAGTACCATCAATCCGCTCCTGCCATCTGTCCGCAACTAGACAACGAGCTTTTTCGGTGGTAGCTCCGGTGCTATGGAACTCCCTCCCGGATAGCACCCGAGCCATCTCGGAGCTTGCCCCTTTCCGAAGGGCCTACAAAACCGCCCTCTTTGAACTAGCCTTTAATTAGGCACATTGGTCTAAGAAATGTGCCTCAATGTCTTTTTAAACCGTGATGTGATGTAATGTGTTTTAATGTGTTTTATGTTTTTATTGTAGGGCTACATGTCTGCGACATGTTGCCCATTATACTGTTGTTATCCACCCCGAGCCTGCAGGGAGGAGCGGAATATAAGATCGAACAATATATAAATAAATAAATAAAAAGCGGTGCAACAGGTGGTGCGAGGTCTAGGGCAACAATTTCTCCTGCTACCCACTGAATTAGCCACACTGCATGGTTAATCCCTCCTGCTGTTGCCCAGCTTTAGGACCTCAGTGTGATGAATTTCTTAATTATGTGGGGATATCAGTGTCTTTCTTATGGTTGTATGTAAAAATCTGGTTGGATAATGCAAAATAAACCGTTCTTATGTATGTGTATAGAAAATGTCAATGAGGCCAGAATTTGTGCTATATCACTAAAAAGTCAATAGTAATATCTTCTAAGGAGATCCGGTGTGGTATAGTACTTTGATAACGTATCTATAGAAATTTATTGGTCTCCCTGCATGATTCTATGGTTAACTTCCACTGGATACTGACTACAGAATTTACTGAAGGACATAGTGCTTTCTAGAGAGATGTTCTCTAGGAATCTCTAGGTGTTCCATCATGACTTTATGGTCAACATTTGTAGTAAATTGACCACAGAATCACACAAGGGAACCGAGACATTCCTAGTGGAAATAGTTTACTTAAATTGGCAAATATCAAACTTGCAAATGTAGAGAGCTGATTGTGCACTTCTCGAGACCTGGTTTTCAGCTCCTGCTTGACTGTTGAAACCTATTGGGGTGTGTATGAAATGATCCGGGAGGGGGGGGGGGCAAGCAAACAGGTGATCGAGGGCAGGAAAAAATTTGGCGGGAAGGGGGTTGAACCTGTAACACCCCCCTGGCTATGGGCTTGATACTGTGTCAGTCTCAGAAGAAGGCAATGATAAAGCCCTCTGAATATATTTTAGCAAGACCATCTTATAATTTATAGCAACTCTGGGGTCACAATAAGTTGGAAAAAACTTGAAGGCATACAACACCTAAAACAAAAGTTGCCTGGATATATTGTTGGTGGAAATTTCAGAAAAATGGCCCCAAAGTATTGGAGAAATTGTTGGAACATATCAGTGTTTCCCTTCTCCATTCAAAAGGAGGAACAAGCTACATGTATGTGCAAAATATTAGAAAAATTTGAAGAGAATGAGTCCAGTCAATGAGTGAATCTGGGGAGATGGGCAAGAAGAAAGCAAGATCCAGAATGTACATTTTGACGAACTGACTGTGTTAATTCTGTGCCATTGGGTAGCAAATCTTACCTACCCAGTAGTGAAGACTGCTGGGAAATGTGGTCCAGCAACATCTGGAGGCTACAATACCACTAACTCATTCCTGAGATAATGTAATGGAGTTGTTGGTTGAGGCCTAACTCCAATTGTTAGATCTTACTAGACTCAATTCAGTGAGTGAATAAGAACTTGATAAGTCAACATTTACATAAATCCCACTTATTCAGTGGGTCTTTGAAATTACTCATTTTTTTCATCTATATGTAGCCTGAACATATTGAAATAAATTCAAGTATTGCATAATATTTTGTGCAAACCTCCAGTAAACAGCTCCCAAAACATAATAAAAACAAAGGAAGTATAAATAATGTGTTGCTTTTAACATCCTTATTACACACAGCCTTGTAATAGCGTATTGAGAAGTCAGTCTCAAACATCTGACAGTCAGAAGGTCCAACACATACAGTTATTATAACTGGCAAGACAAGCTAATTAAAAGCATGTCCTTCCCAAAAAAATGTGGATTGCTTTCCAGTTTACATTTCCACAATAGTTGTGGCTAACAAGTTCAGAATGCTGCAAAATATTTTACAAAGTGATAGTGACCAGCCCCCTTTTAGTGCAATAATATTTTCATGCTAGCATTTCCAACTATCTCTTTGAGATTCTGAATGAATATTTGCCATGGAATGTATAGTTTAATGAGCATTCACTTACCATCATAGGTAGCATACAGAACAATCATGGTGATAGCCACAATTGCAAGGAGAATCACTACAACAGTTAACCCTATTTCCAGAGCACTCCATCGCTGTTTTTTCTTTTGTTTTGGGGAGTTCATTTCAGTTATATCCATCTGACTTTCTGACTTGCCCATAACCTAGAGTCTGGAAAGAAAAAAAAGGAAATAAATCATGGCTAAAAAAATAAGTCTGCAAGACTGGAAATTCTCAAATTCCTCCTACCTAGCTGAGGCACTGTTTCCAATTGAAGAAGAGGAAATATTAGTGGTTGAGGCACAAAACTTAGTCACAACAGTAAATTCACATAGCATTTTGCCACTTACACTTCACTGGAAAATGTTGTTCTGGGCAGCAAGCCGCTAACAAGGAAGGAAAACATACTGACAATGTTGGTTTTATTGCTAGCATATCTATTTTAATTGCACTCCTGTGGTACCAGAGTTCACAAGTGAGTGAAATTCAGCTGTTACTGTTTGAATAAAAATTAACTTAACCTTTCAGTCTTTGATCATTTGCCAATAGTCAAATGCACTTGGTTTTGGAGTTGTTGATTTATTAAAAATTGGCGTCTGTGGCATTTTTCCCGAATCATTCTAACTATTAACGACCAAAGTCTTGTATTTATGACTTCAATACAACCCCAGAGTTTTCTATGTGTTCCTCTGAGCTTTTTGGGTTTGTTTTGTTTTGTTTTAATTTGGCCCAGATTTACAAATCAAAGCACTTCCAGGAATGGCTAAAGAAATACACTGTGAATCTACATGGCCCACAGATCTGACTCAGCATAAAAGGTTCAATTGTTCAACTGTATTTACAAAGGATTTGTTATCACTGGGATTTGTAGTATGTTGTGGAATGGAGCATTCTCTGGTAGACAGCTTTAGTGCTATAATTGAGAGAATTCAAGATCTAAAAGTTTTATTTCATTCTCACATAGAACAACAAATAATATTCATAATTTCTCCTTATTCTGCAAGAATATGAAGGTTGTTAGTGTGTACTTTTCAAGCACTGCTCGTGTTCTGGGACTTACAAGTAAAAGTCATTTACAGACACACACAAAAAGTAATTTGGACATAGTTTTCCTGTGCAAAAAAAGTAGGGTGGCTGGGAAGATGTGATATTTTATTCCTTAGGGATTTATCAATAAGTGAAAGGGAGGTAGGGGTTTGTGAGTGAATGTGTTGGTGGGAAGGAGGAAATATAGATACATTTTGTCACTTCTGGCAAGATTTGAGATTGCAAGTTTTTGTTTTGTTTGGTACCTAATGCGATACAGTGATTAGGGTATTGTAATGGTGTTTAGGGAGCCCCTGATTGTGCAATGGGTTAAACCTTTGTGCCAGCAGGACTGAAGAGCAATAGGTCTGAGGTTCAAATCCAGGGAGAGAATGCATGAGCTCCTTCTGTCAGCTCCAGCTCCCCATGTGGGGACATGAGAGAAGCCTCCCACAAGGATGGTAAAACATCAAAACATCTGGGCATCCCCTGGGCAATGTCCTTGCAGATGGCCAATTCTCTCACACTAGAAGCGACTTGCAGTTTCTCAAGTTGCTCCTGGCTCTCTCTCTCTCTCTCTCTCTCTCTCTCTCTCTCTCTCTCTCTCTCTCTCTCTCACACACACACACACACACACACACCCCCTCCTGAATAAAGATGCTCACTGGATGGCCTCTGGCCATGTAATCACTTTCACCATGACCTACCTCATAGTGCTGTTATGAGAATAAAGGAATTTATAGGTCTGAGTGTCTACATTGCCTTGAGGTCAATGGAAGAATGGCAAAGTACAAATGGAACAGAGAAATAAAATTATTTACTTCTCTGTCAAATTAAAGAATAGAGAAAGATGAAAAGATTAGACCAGCTTTCTCTCCCTTGGAAGCAATGAATCTCTGCTTATGATGGCTGATTTTCTAGATGTGGCAATACTGTGGGAAAGCATGGTGGGACACTTTGTCTCCTTCCAAGCTTGACATTTTAAGACACTGAGCATATTTAAAGAAAGATGATCAGGACAGTGAGGGATAGCCTCATGACCAGTGAAAGACGTGCATATGTTTAGCCTGCAGAATAAAAGATTCAGAAGAGACACATGACTTTTGAATACTTGTTCCCTGTTGCTCCAGAGGGCAACATTAGACTTGGTGGAAACTGCAGGGAAGTAGTTTTAAGTTAAACATGAGAAAACATTCCTAGTGGTATGCGCTGTTCTTCAACTGTGGGTGCAACTACACTGTAGAATTGAGATTTGACATTACTTTAACTGCCATGACCCAATGCTATAGAATTATAGGATGTAATTGTTTGGTGATGCACAAGCACTTTATGGCAAAGAATGGCAAATCACAACTCCCACAATTTCATAACATTGAGCCATGTTAGTTAAAGCAGCATCAAATAGGATTAATTTTAAAGCATAGATTAATCCTGTGTAGCCAAATTCCACAAGGAGATAGTGGGCTCTCTTTCACTTGAGTCATTTGAACAAAGGCTGGGCAGCCACTTGTCCAAATGCTTTAGTTGCATCCTGCACTGACGAACCCTCATTGAACAGGGGGTTTAGATTAAATGGCATCTCAAACCTTTTAATTCTGTAGTGCTTTATTTTTATAAGGTTCTATACTGCATGATCCCTAACCTAGAGCAGTGGTTCTCAAACTGTGAGTCCCCAGGTGTTTTGGCCGACAACTCCCAGAAATCCCAGCCAGTTTACCAGCTGTTAGGATTTCTGGGAGTTGAAAGCCAAAACAGGTTAAGAACTACTGACCTAGAACTAATTTAACTGTCATAACTCAATGCTGTGGAATCATAGGACCTGTAGTTTTGTGAGGTCTTTATCCTTCCCATCAAAGAGTACCAGGGCCTCACCAAACTACAGCTCCCAAGATTTTATAGCAATTTATTTATTTATTGTGCTTTTACCTTGCTTTATCTCAACCCTGAAGGGGGCTCAGAGTGGCTTTGAAATTGGCATTAATTCAATGCTGCTTTGAAACATGGTAGTGGTGCAAAATTGCATTAATTCTACAACACAAATGCACCCCTAGACTCCAGTTCCAAGAGTATACACATCAAGGAATTTTCTGAAATTTCTAAAAATTTTGAATCCCTTTTTTAAATAGCGGCCGCGATTGCACAATACACGAAAGCCTGCAAACAGGACAGGCAAAACTTGGGGGATTCCCTTTCCCTCAGTTTTAGACTGCTACAAAACTTGCCACAGTGGTAGAAAAGATTATCCTCTGCCAGCATACTAACTTTCAACATGTTTAGAAGATCCCTGGGTTCCTGACTATTTTTAAAGTAATCCACCGTTCAACGTTGCCCCTCCCAGATCAGGAGGGAGAAATCGTCCCTCAAAATTATGGCTGCCCCCATTTGCCAGCATTCCACGCCAACGCCCCAACCCTCAAAGACCAAGAGGGATGAATCTCCCCAAGGACTGACTGTGGATGCCAGCGATCCTCCCCAACCCCCTCCTCCAACAACTTGAGGGAGGACGAATCCCCCTGAGGACTGACCATTCACCTGCCCTATGGATGGATGCCAGTGGTACTCCCTGACCACCTCCCCAACACCTTGAGGGGGGACGAATTCCACAAGGAATGTCCATTCGCCTGTCCTGTGGATGCTAGCAGTCCTCCCCGACCACCTCCTCCAACACCTCGAGGGGGGATGAATCCCCTCAAGGACTGACCTCTTGTCTGCCCAGTGGATGCCAGTGTTTCCCCTCTAGTAAAGGATAGGATTGGATTAGATTTCTAGTTTCCCAAAGTATAACTTGTAACCCCATGGAGAGGAAAGGGTCATTCCAAAGCTTTATTGTGTTGATTCCCAAGAATAAGATTGGATTATTAGATTTCTAGTTTCCTAAAGTACAACATGTAACCCCAAGGAGAGGAAAAGGGCCTCCAATCTTTTTTGTGTTGTTCCCCAAGGAAAATATTACATTGGTAGATTTCTAGTTTGTAGGATTCAATATGAAAGAACTATGATGAGATCTCGGTACTACAATTTTGTAGTGTGAAAGGGAATCTGGACATATGTATAGTTAAAACTGGGGACAGGTATATGGGTGACATCCCCGATTTTCTAAATGTGAGTTATTCCTACTGACTTTTCTTTGAACATGATTATAACGTTACTATGAGCAGGAATCCTGACAAAATTGGATTCCCATGCATGGAGCTTTGGTACCCACTTTCTAGACATGCAAAGGTGAAACTGACTTCCAGGTGTCTGGGAATGATGGATGAAGTGATAGGATTTGCACATAATGATATGTGGACTTCAGTTTTCAGTCATTGTGGAACTAGAAAACTGAGACAAGTTATATACTTGTGAATGAGAAGCACAATATTCTGCCACCATTGACCTAGTCAACTCGGTGGATGATCTCCAGGATCTTCCTACTGAGTAATGAATGTATCTGTTCCTAAAAGGTACATTTATCTGATTTTGGGGACTCCCTTCCCATTTCCCATCACAATTTATTTTATTCACCTATCAATAATGGGATCTCCGAGTTGATAAAAGCATTCACACAGTTGAAGGCAAGAATGAAAAAATCAACTTCACCTTGAGGATCACTAGGAAAGGGACAGAAGATAAACTACTAACATTTGAGCACTTTTATATGTGCCACCATTGCTAGATCTTTGTAGACTTGTGGATACGGCTGTTTAATGTACTGCTACACATTATGGAACCATTGTTTAATGCCTGATATATGTATCTTTTCTACATAGTTTGTTCTATTTGATATGGCTTTGCGGCTAATGCAATAAAATTTGATACTGATACTGACTTGTGGATACTGTATTGGAACCAAATACTGTAGTACTGGAAAAAGTGTAGGAGAGTGCTACACTTGTGCTACACTACTTTGTAAAGCTCTGACAAGGAAGTTAAAAATATTCTGGCATAATTCAATGACTAGAGATGGAATTTCCCTGACTCATTTTGACAATATCCTTCCAGTACCCACAATTACCTCCACCCTGCTTCCCTGGAGAAGTGCCTATGGAGAACAGGGGGGCAGGGGGATAAATCTAAGGTTTTAACATAAGGGATTGGGCAGCAATATGTGTATCCACAAGTAAAACATAGCAACATAGATGAGAGTTCATGTTCTTTTTAATGTAAATCTTATTATGTGTGGTTGTTGCTTCAATTACATTTGTTGAAGATATGCTGCTTTCAATCAAAAATAAGCTAAATATCTCCACCAATATTTGAGTCTCCCTACTGCGAACAAAGACCACAGGATAGTTTTCAGAGATCATCAAAACACAAGGCAATGTTTGTAATAATATTTCAATATGTTTGTGGTTATAGCTTTCATTACTGAACTGGATACTATTTCTAACTCTATCCTTTGTCATCCACGAGCCTCCTTTTGTTGAATGGGAAGTAGCAATATGATAGGTTTTGCTAATTTATGTGGACTGCCTGTCTTGATATTCTGTTTTCAGTTCTCACTTGGCTCTAAACAAAATAAATTTCAAGGAAAATATATTGGTCAGAATCTTCTTGGGGTCTTATGCATGTATAGTTTTCCTACAGTGGTTTTTCTCAAGATAAATTATTGGCACTGCATGTCATAAACTGATACCACATTTGTGCCATATTATTATTGTTTGGGCATTGTTTCCTAGAAACTTGCTGTGGACTAACAAACTGGCATTGAACCGCCGTTTTGAGCAGTGCTGTTCTACAGAAATAGTTTGAATTTTTTTGTCCAACATAAAATATATGTATTCATTCAGTTCAAAGTTGGAGCCCCTGGTTACGCAATGGGTTAAATCCTTGTGCCAACAGGACTGAAGACCAACAAGTTGCAGGTTCGAATCTGAGGAGAGCACGGATGAACTTCCTCTGTCAGCTCCAGCTCCCCATGCAAGGACATGAAATAAGCCTTCCACAAGGATGATAAAACATCAAAACATTTGGGCATCCCCTGGGCAATATCTTTGCAAA
Source organism: Anolis apletophallus (assembly GCA_030556195.1). Taxonomy (NCBI): domain Eukaryota; kingdom Metazoa; phylum Chordata; class Lepidosauria; order Squamata; family Anolidae; genus Anolis; species Anolis apletophallus. Next base: position 35,592,533 of record JARBWK010000010.1, read on the forward strand.
TGGCCAATTCTCTCACACCAGAAGCGACTTGCAGTTTCTCAAGTCGCTCCTGACATGAAAAAAAGTTTAAAGTTGTGGGAAAGGAATCGCACATGTTGTACCATTGTGCATAAGGTGTGCATGGATGTACATGTACATTGCATTCAGATGTACATTTCACAGTGCATTTGTTAATATATTTGGTGTTTTTGTTCACTTATATAACAACCCAGAGATGGCATAGCACAATTAGCACATAACTGTATGTGGAGATTTAGTCCACACAATGTCTTCTTCATTTATTTGACAAAAAAAATCATTACCAATTCTCCTACCCTTCTTATAAGTCTCTCCATATTAATTTTTCTGAAGCTTAACTCTTAACTTTTCTTAGCTAGTTATGATAGTCCCTTGTTACACCAGAACTGATCACAAGGGGAATTCAAAAGAGGCAAACAGCAGCAGCATTTTCATATCAATAAAGCAGTTCACATCATTTTTTACTCTTTTGAGAGCAGACTTTACTGCCCATTCAAAACAAAACCACCCAAAATGCTTTAAAGGGTTAGCTCTGAACAATAACATGTTGCTGGTAAAGTGCTTCTTCATTCCTATCCCCTCCTAGATAAGACTTGAAGGAGGCTCAGAGGAAACATTTTTTAAAAAGGGGGTTGCAATTAGTACCTTTGCTATTAATGTAGTACCATTGTTATCAATCAAAATGTGATCGCTAATTCCTAAAATATGATGCAAAGAAGAATATATTTTTCTTCTATAAAATATTATTATGCAAATGTCTATGTGATTCTCTTATTTTATTGTTAAAGTCCTCTGAGAGCAGTAGCTTGCAAATATTCATAAATAATATATAATGTATTCATAAATAAACATTTGCATATCACTTGTAAACTTTAAAAAATAACAGTGGGACCCAGGGCCGTAGCCAGGATTTTGATTCGGGGGGGGGGCTGAGTTTGGTTCGGGGGGGGCTGAGACTGGGTGGAAGAGGGTCTACCCTAGCAAACCTTTTGTATTGTTATCCCAATAACCCCATTAATGTGGGATATAATGAGCATGGTGATCAGATCATGATATGAATTAACATAACAGTTTAAATAATGTACCAGTAAGGCCTTTTCGTGGACCACCCTGAGAATTTCGGGGGGGGGGCTGAAGCCCCCTTAGCCCCCCCCCCCTGGCTACATGCCTGGTGGGACCAGAACAGAACACACAAGCTGATTTATCTCATTTTCCAGAGCCTGGAAATGTTATTTCAGATTACAGCTCACACAAACCAGAAGACTTTAGCAGGCGATTATGGACCATGGTGGCTGTGACTATGCTTGCTGAGAAATAAAAAAAATGTGATCCAAAAAAGTAACATCCACAAGCTCTGTCGTTTATTAAGGACACTCCTCATTTTTAGTCACTACCTCCTGATTATTTTTATTTGCAGAGGAAGAATGACTTGTAAAAATGTAAGAAAATCCCAGAGTTCAGTTTTCTTGCTACAATGCTGGACCAGAGGGGGATGATTTGGAATGGGAAACCACAGTGGAAAAACCTGATTTTTTTATCATCACTCACTTGGTGTACATAACTAGCAAAATGTTACAAAACACTCATAAGCAAATTAGACAAGAGATTTGGGAACTTCAATTTGTCCATGCTATGCTGTCTCAAACTATGGATCTTTATGGCCCTTTTGAGCAGAATAGAAAGGCTATGTTTCAGTAGTAGGCTGGCACACACTAGGCTTGTGCAATGCAGCTGGAAGGCAATCTGTTTTTGGTATCTGAATGTCATGGGGTACCCAGATCTGTTTTTGGGAACTTCCCAAAAATTGACTAATGCTGCGGTTCTCAGCCTATGGATCCCCAGATGTTTTGGCCTTCAACTCCTAGAAATCCTAACAGTTGGTAAACTGGCTGGGATTTTTGGGAGTTGAAGGCCAAAACACCTGGGAACTTACAGGTTGAGAACCACAGGGTTAATGGAAATATCTGTTTTTGGCTAAGCAGCTGAAAGATCTGGGAAGATCTGGCCCATTAGCAGCAATGGGGAACTTACAAAGCTCCCATTTCCATCCCTGGGATCATTTCCTTTCTTCCTTTCAAGTGGGCCTGGGTTTGAGAAAGGAGTTAAGGAAGCACTCTTCCTGGGACCCTTTCCTTCCTTCCTTCCTTTCAAGGGAGTCTGGGTTTGAGGGTTAAGGAAGCATGCGCCATGTACTCCCAAGCAGAAGGGGAAAAGCCGTGCCTGGCAGACACGTGGGCAGTTTCAGATGAAAAAAAGTGGCTTAGCCCTTGCTGTTTTGGCCATCCAGAAAGCTGAAGAAGTGGAAGGAAAACAGCTAAAAAGAATCCATGCACAAGTCTAGCACACACTACAGGTTCAGTCTGAAGCCTCTCCAGTTAGGATTGATGAAGGCTCCTATATGAAACCCCGGAGATCTGTAATCCATAGAACTATGCAGTTGGAAGGGTGGTTGAAAATTATACACACCAACCCCTTCCCAGTGCATGAAGTCCATTGCTATTGGATCCTCCTCAACTTAAAATCTCTTAACAAAACTATATTCTAACTGTGCTCCTTATGATCAAACTGTGTGTATAATCATGAGGTTCTTCCTAATCCAGTTTGTTGTACTTTGATTCTTTTGGTTCAAATCCAGTGGACTGACTTCTTAAAAACCAGCTTTCTAATGGAAGAGGATCCGGTGTGTCTCTGTGTGTCAACACTGGTTCTCCTGAACTTTTATAGAGGCACAAACTGGTGGGACTAATGGTTGGATCAGCTTGTAAATTACACTCATAAAGAGGGTGTGTAGCCATAGCTCTAACTCTATAAAATCGAGACACCTAGAACTTGGCAGCACTAAGGGAAGTATTGTGAATTCACACCTTCAGATTATTTTGTTTTTAAAATGGACTAATTCATTTGTGTTAAGCAAAATTTATCTGTATTCTGTCACAACATCTTTAGTCACTAGATGGCAAAGATCAGTAACTTTCTATAGAGATGAAGCTAGAGGTTTCCTGGAATGTTCGTTGTTCAGAGCAGGACTTCTGAAACTTTCCCCACTCACAACCACTGTCTGCTCGAGAAATATTTTCATGATCCCTTTCCACTCAATATTTTTTTACATGAACCTGGGTATATAAGTATATAAAATAGGCACAAAGATCAAACATTTACTGATAATAAATCAGCATTTGCAAGGCTTGCTAAGCAAACCAATTTTCCTTTTTATGAAGTACAGCTGAAGTTATTTCTGCAGAGTCCACTATAAACAAAATACTCCACACTGATGCTAACAGATTCATGCAAATCTCTAAATGGTGTTCAGAAACATTCTACTATTGCCAAGTTTTGTGACCTCAACATTGAGCTAAGGGGACCCCATAGTGTAAGAAGCAAAAGCTTTAGAGGGCCAGTAGTACTTCTATGTGTATGTATATGTACCTTCAAGTTGTGTGTCAATATATGGTGACTTCATGAATTCCTTAGGCTTTTCTTAGGCATATAGACTGTTTTGCCAGTTCCTTCCACCAAAAGACAGCTTACAGCATGTATTCTTTAGTGGTCTCACACTTTCTGTGGAATCACTAACAAGGGCTGACCCTGCTCGGTTTCCACAGTCAGACAGGATTTAGTGGCTTCTGGTTATACAGCCTCATTCCATACATGACATCCCTCTGCAACTCCTCCTTCTTACCTCCTACCTCACCACATGGAGATAAAACAAATTTCTTTTAAAATCACTGATATATGGGGAGGGCAGAACATTCAAACTTATACATCAATAGCCATGGATAACCACCTCATGCAAGGGACTTCTGTGATGCTGTATGTTTGGAATGTGCATAGAAATGCAAATTTATGTCTTTCAAATAAAGATACTTTCCCAAAAATGAGATGATGGAAAGGTAGGACTAAAATTCCACTTGGTGCTCCTTCAACTTGGGAGCTGTTCAATCAATTCTGCTGACCCCAAAATCAGCCTCATCTAGCATTACTGAAAACACCTTCATTATAAGTACAAGCCCAGCACTACAGCATCTTAAGTTTATTTTTTCCTCATGATTTGTACATGCACTGTTTAGCTTTAATGGTCCATGATTGCAGTTAAGACCTGTGGTGTAAGTATAATAAGCTTTCTGATGGTGTATGAAACCTTCTAGCCTCCTTATTGGCCTCTGCCCTCCTCAATATAGTCTCATATGTTGGTTTCACATTCTAGAATATCATATTTCACTTCCATGCTATTAAGTGATATAAAATATCTGATGCACATACGCACCAAGCTTTATGGGTAATTTTTTTTCTTTTTAAATCTAGTTTTTAGTTGCTTTCTTATTTCATCTTACATACTATTTTTCTTGCACATGAAAAGACAAAGTGAATCAGCCTATTCTAAAATTAATGCTTGGGGAAAAACAGGAACGTGTGAAGGGAAAGGTATAGTTAAGGATTCATAAGCAAAACCTCAGTCACTTTATCTTAGCCTGACCTACCTCCAAGGCTATTAGTGTAGATGAATGAGGAGAAGGAAGGTTTCGTCAACCTCCTGAAAGAGAAGGAGGGATATAATGGTTGATATTCTACTAATGGCATATGCAGGTTAAGTCTATATGCATCTATCTATGGCTGTTTCTGGCTGTTGAGGAAATTTGTTCCCCAATAATGGCAAGAGTCCCCACATGTAGTCTCTATGTATATCCCCTATAATTTTTAATGACTGGTGGAACATGGAAAAGATGGGAGTTCTGGCTATGCCCCTGAAGCTAGATGCAGAATTATCACATTATCTGCTGAGATCTCTGGATCCCAGTGGATGGTAAATGGTTCTGGCCCAACTTATGTGTCCAAACGTATCTCCCTCTATGAACCATCTCAGAGATAAGATCATCAGGGGAGGCCCTGCTATCGGTCCCACCTCCTTTGCAGGAATGACTGGTAGGAACGAGAGACAGGGCCTTCTCAGTGGGGGGCCCTCGACTGTGGAACTCCCTCCCCAGTGATATTAGATCAGCCCCCTTCCCTCCTGATCTTCAGAAACAGAGTGAAAATGTGGCTCTGGGATCAAGCCTTTGGAGAAGAACTATAGTGTAATAGATTGACTGGAATTATGTGCAATGACTACTAGAATGACCTGCATTATGACTGCCAATAGCATGGTTTTAAAATGTTTTTAAAAATGTTTTAATATAATGTATAAATTTAGATCTTAATTTATTTTAATTGTATAATGTTATTATGGCATTGAATTATTGCCTATCTGTAAGTTGCCTTGAATCCTCTTCGGGGTCAAAAAAGGTGGGATATAAATATACTACATACATAAATACTCTATAGCTTGCTATGGGGACAGGAGCTTTTCTAATTGCCTACCTGGAAATCTGTGTCCTCATTGTGTGAGACCATGTAGATCCATAATAGGTCTCTAATAGAACAGCCATAAAGGGATGTTGTAGCAGCTAAATGGTGAGTGCAGTGAATGTTTAGAAAACATAGGTAGTATAGTCTGGCTTGTGGAACTGTGATGTTCAGCTCTCCAATGTAGTATTTTGACTAAAGTAAGCAATGATTAGAGAAATTTATATAACAACTGGACCAGATTATAGACCTTTCCCTAATTCTCCTCACATAGGGTAGCTACTTTCGCACTGCATGAAAAAATTATGGATGGAAAGTTCATTCAAACTAGCTCCATGATTTGTTTGCGCCTTTTTCAATGCTAACTTTTAAAAGTCTCATGTTTTGACTAATGGCTTGTTGTTCCTGTACCATTTCAAAGCAATGACATTCTTTTGTCTACAGAGTCATTCTAATCTAAAATTATATACTTCTCATGGTACCTAAAAATGGAATCTTACATTTGGATTTGCAAGACAATAGAGTGTGGTTCTGTTTATGTGCTCCTAGAAAGTTGATACCAATGGGATCCATTCATGTATAGGTCTAGAAATTTTAATTTAAAAAATCAACCCTGGAAACCTGTGTCAATTTATCCATGGGTCAATGTGAATACAGAGTCTCAACTGAGCGAGCCTCAACTCTTATCAAAAAAGCAAATCAATCAAAAGCAATCTGAGTAGAGTGGTGAAAGGCAAGATGTTAGTCTTTTCTCAAGTCACTCCTGATATGAAAAAGTCTATTCTGCAAGAACCCAAAAGAAGCGGCAACACCCTCTACTCTCACCACTGTGCAGCTACTTCTAGTCCAGGCATAGCCAAACTTCTTGACACAGGGGCCACACTGCATTTTAAAATTTGACAGATGAGCTGGGCCAGTGGCAGAGAGATGGAGAGTGTGTGAATTAATTGGGAAAAATGAACAAATTTATATGCACACTGCACATATTGCCTTTATAGCGCAAAAATATTTAATATCAAGTATATTTTTAACCAACATAAATTTAATAGTATTTCAGTGGAGGACCCCAGGGGTCATCCAGTCCAACCCCCTTCTGCTGTGCATGAAAAGCTCAAAGTTCCCCTGGCAGATGGAAATACAACAACAACAACAATGACAACAACGACAACGACAACGACAACAACAGAAACCCCAGGTGCCATCCAGTTCAACTCCCTTCTGCCATGCAGGAAAAGCACAATCAAAACACCCTTTGAGCGGTGGGTGGGAGGGAAGAAAGGTTTTGGAAGAAAGGAAAGTGAGGGGGAGAGGGTCTGGGTGGTGAGGAAGCAAGAGGAAAAAAGGGGACTGGGCAGCAAGGGAGGTGAAAGAAAAAGGGGTTGAGTGGGAATTTTCTATCAGTACATCGTAAGCCTGTCAGCCTTCCTATGCAATTTTACTAAACTGATCCTCTCTGTCTGCCTGCCTGCCTGTCTGTCTATCCAACTAGACTCCTCCAGAGCCAGGGATGGATCTCTGGGATAAAACCAAATTTGGAGTGAAGAGCACTGTGGCAATACCTGTTCTTGGAATCTGACTCACCCCAAACAACAAACATGGAGAAAGACCGTGAAACTTCAGGAGAAATAGGAAATGTTCCAGGTAACTATGAAAGCAAGTGAGAAATTTTTCAATGTATGTTGAAACTACATCAAAGATAGCACATACTTTAGTTCTTGGAAAGGAGACACAAAATTGAGTCACCAGAGAGGACACCCTTCCTGTTTAACATCTGCAAAAAGTGGCATTTTGAGAAATGCCTCTGAAGGTAGTCACAGAAGTCATGCAGTTAATGGCAAAGATTTGGCCTAGAAGAATCAAACCACTGGCAATAATCCCTGCACAAGCAATTTACCAAGCACACTCACAATTATACCTTCCTCCTGTATCTGTTTGTTGTTCTTGTGTGTCTTCAAGTCATTTATGACTTAGGATGGCCCTAAGGTGAACTTATTGCAGGGTTTTCTGGGGCTGAGAGTGTATGACTTGTCCAAGATTACATATGGGTTTCCATGGCTGAGTGAGGAGTCAACCCTGGCCTCCAGAGTCATAAGGTTCATCTACACTGTAGAATTAATACAGTTTGACACCATTTTAGCTGCCAAGGCTCAATACTAGGGAAGCCTGGGAGTTGTCATTTAACAGGGTCGTTAGCCTTCTCTGTCAAAGAGTGATGGCGCCTCACCCAACTACAAGTCCCAGGATTTCATAGAATTGAGCCATGGCATTAATTTTACAGTACAGATGCACTCATAATCCAGTGCTCAAACCCCACTTCACCATGCTGCATCTGCACACCATAACTATAACAAATGTGTTTATTAAGCTTTCTAGGTCCTCAACAACTAAAATGGAGGAATGGAACTTAGTTAATTCTATAGAATTCTCGTTTCCTAACACAGTGGTTCTCAACATGTGGGACTCCATATGTTTTGGTCTACAATTCCAAGAAATCCCAGTCAGTTTACCAGCTGTTAGGATTTCTGGGAGTTGAAGGCCAAAAATTGGGGGACTCACAGATTGAGAACCACTAATCTAACACATTGCTATGTTAAGAAACTTGGGAAGAAACAAACACATATTTTCTCCCCTATTATGCAGTGACAGAAAGCAAGATTCATGACAGCCAGCAACAAAAGGAATTCTAAATAATCAGATTCTGGTGTAAAGGCCAAACATATGTTTCAGGACAGTTCTGAAATCTGGCTCACCATTCTAACATCCAATGTAGGAATAACCATAATTTGCTCTACAGATTTACTGTAGGAATTACTGAAAGCATGTGCTGAATATCCTAGAAAGAACTATATAAATGCTGAACATTGTCGCATCTTGCTAATCAATCAACCTCAGCTAAATTTGCAATTGGGATAGCTCAGTTAGAAAACTAATTATGACAGTTTAATGAACAAAAGATGCCAGAACAGTGTTTCTCAACCTGGGGTCGGGACCCCTGGAGGATCACGAGAGGGTATCAGAGGGGTCGCCAAAGACCATCAGAAAACACAGTATTTTCTGTTGGTCATGGGTATTCTGTGTGGGAAGTCTGGCCCAATTCTATTGGTGGTGGAGTTCAGAATGCTCTTTAATTGTAAGTGAACTATAAATCCCAGAAACTACAACTTCCAAGTGCCATGGTCTATTTTCCCCAAACTCCACCAGTGCTCAAATTTGGGCATATTGCCAAGTTTGGTTCAGATATATCATTGTTTGAGTCCACTACTCAACTCCAGAACTCAAGGTCAATGCCTGCCAAACCCTTCCAGCATTTTCTGGTGGCCATGGGAGTTCTGTGTGCCAAGTTTGGTTCAATTCTATCACTGGTAGAGTTCAGAATGCTCTTTGATTGTAGGTTAACTGTAAATCTCAGCAACTACAACTCCCAAATGACAAAATTAACCCCCCCCCAGCCAAATTTCATCCCATGAATGAAAATACATCCAGCATATCAGATATTCACTTTATGATTCATAACAGAGGCAAAATTATAGTTATGAAGTAGCAACTAAAATAATTTTATGGGGGTCACCATAACATGACGAACTATATTGAGGGGTTACAGCATTAGGAAGGTTGAGAAACACTGTGCTAGAAGAAATGATCTACCATATTTTCCGGCATATACAATGACTAGGCGTATAAAACGACCCCCAACTTTTCAGGTTAAAATGTAGAGTTTGGTATACAGTATACTCGCCATATAAGACTACCCCTCTTTCAACGCACACCAAATAAAAATTTAAAAAGCATCAGATTTGATTTCAATAAAAATTTTCCTATTACTGTACCTCCTTCTCTGTCTCTCAGATCTCGCACATGTGCACTTGCACCGCTTCACTGCAGTCTTCCGGAGCAAGATCTGAGGCAGAGGAGGAGGTATGGTAATAGGATACAAGGGCAGGTCAGACAGGTAAAAGAGGTGTGTTTTTCTGGGCCCAGAGCCACTCTATCTTTTTTCCATACCCTTGGTGCCCCAGAGGGCTGCAGCTTGCTCAGCCCTTCACTTACACCTTCTCGGTGAAGGGACGCGGCCACTGCCATTTTTGAGCTCCCCACACCATATGCAGCAACCACAGATTCTCCAATCTGGATTGAAAGTTTCAGCACCCACTCTATAAGATGACTCCCAGCATATAAAACGTCTCCTGGTGTATAAGTTGACTTCTGCATATAAGTCGACTTCTGAATATAAGACGACCCCTAACTTTTGAGAAGATTTTCTTGAGTTAAAAAGTAGTCTTATACTCCAGAAAATAGGCAATTCCCTTCTTTTTGGTTCTTTTTCATTTTCTTCATTTAAAAAGTGGTAAAGTAACAGTGCTCTTCAGTCTCTACTCAACAAATAACTTTCCTCGATCATTTATTTATTTAATTAAGACACCACTTTCCCCTCAAAATGAGACCTAACACAGCTAACGGAATGTATTAAAACACACTATGGTTAAAACACAATTGTTGTTGTTGTTATTATTATTATAAAACAAAATCAAACTACCCCTTTAAACACCACTAATTTAAAAAGTTTTAAAGCATTCAAAATACAATGAGGGAAGCACAACACACACCTACTGCTAAATTTTATCACATAGACAAATTGGAGAACATTGAGTTGATTTATTGACCAGTTAAATGCATACAGATGTGGAGTACACATTATTGGCTAGAACAGATGTAAACTAGCATCAACAAATCTAAACTAACATCTACAGTGCAACCCTATTTCTGAAAGGATAGCAATGCTTAGCAGGGAGTAAAACACATGGGACAGAGATGTACTCATAATTGTGATGCATGCATTGCAAAAATAACCACTCTCATGCTGCTAAGTGAAAAGTTAGCTTGTTTAGACTAAACACTTCTCAAACTTTGTAGATGCATGAAGTCCAAATTAGAAAATGACTGCTTCTTTAATTTGGTGACTACATCAGTGCTGCCTACAAGGCTATTTATTAGCACACCAAGAGTTACCAGCTTTGACATGCAAATATGCTTTGTGAAGTCAGCACAACTTCCCCTCCCACTAGAGAGTTAGTTTTTATACTGCAGCCAGAGTGTTTCTATTATTTAAAGGCGCCCCACTGAACTGTTCTTACCTGTAGCTTTTTTTATTAAACCAGAAAACCGCATTACAGGCCACCCAGTCAGGATCCCTTTATGTCTTAATTGCATGCATCACAAAGGCTTGGGAATAATTAAAGTAGATATGAGCTCAGGTATTGTAGTGCCATTCTACTTCACCAAGGGTTTCTGTGTTCCACCCCCACTTGCCCCCTGAAGCACAGACAAAACAGGAAAATTACAAGTACTTGGACTGGTTATGGTGGCAGAAATTGTAATTAAGACATTTGTGGGTTTTTTGTTTTCATTGCTCTCATTGAAAGTTAAAATTTGATTCCTGAAGGCTGGACTATGCCTATTGCACTATCTTCTTTAAAATGTTTCAGATGAGTTTAGCTATTGTGAGGGGTGGGGGTGGTACAAAAATGAGGACATTGACTCCCAAATATGAATTCTGCTCACTTCCCCCTTCAGTTCTCAAATTTCTAGCATTGGAGCAACCTAAACGTTTTTGAGCTTTTTGAAAGACACTTCAGGCATATATAAATCCAAAGAAAAGGGGCAGGAAAAGATACCAAGGGAATGTATTTATCATGTCAGAAGCAAATTGAGGGTACAGTTATAATGTATTTAAAAGCACAAAAAAATTTAAAAACTTGGCATTATACTAAATGTCCTTTGACCAGAAGCTGGTCACTTTGTGTGCCTCTGGTGTTACTGTAAGAAGGTCCTTGCATGTGCAGGGCTCAGGCTGCATTGTACTATGTGTTCTGTAGTTTGCTTTTCTCCACACTTGCATGTCATAGACTCCACTTTGTAGCCCCATTTCTTAAGATTGGCTCTCCACCTTGTAGTGGCAGAGCACAGCTTATTCAGCGCCTTCAAAGTCACCCAGTTTTCTGTGTGCCAAGGAGGGAGTTTCTCATCCAGTACCATCCATGGTTTCAGGTTCCTGGTTTTAGACTGCCACTTTTGAACTCTTGTTTGCTGAGGTGTTCCTGCAAGTATCTCTGTTGCTCTTCGAAAACTATTTCTTGATTTAAGGCGTTGGCAAGCTGGCTGATATCCGAACAGTGGATGAGCTGGAGATGTCAATGTCTTGGTCCTTTCATTAACAGCTGCTACTTCCCGACAGATGTCAGGTGGTGCAATGCTAGCTAAAAAGTATAATTTCTCCAGTGATACAGGGTGTAGATATTCTGTGATAATGCAACATGTCTCAGTAAGATCTACATCCACTGTTTTAACATGTTGAGATGTGGTCCACACTGGGCATGCGTATTAAGCAGCAGAGTACCAAAGTGCAAGGGAAGATGTCTTTACTATGTCTGATTGTGATCCCCAGGTTGTGCCAGTCATATGACATTTCTAGTACCCATGGGGGAGGGGGGGAGGTGAGAAAAACATCCCCACAGGATCGTAACACATCCGGACATCCCTCCTGGGCAACGCCTTTGCTGATTCTCTCACACCAGAAGCAACTTGCAGTGTGCAACCAAACAAACCAAGGGACTGTGAACATAGCAAATGTAAACGTTCTAGGTGTGAACAGTTTTCAGTGCCTCTTTGTTTGCAATACAAGAAAGTTAGGGACTGAAAAAAAGTTCTATATTTGAGGATTGCAAAATGGATACTGGGAGACAATTCTCACATTTTCCTTCTTCCATACTCTATGCCTAGATAACAGCTATCATTAATCGAGTATTCATTATGTGAATTTATAGCTATGTTTGTTTTGGGTTGATGTGAGTTTTCTGGGCTGTGCGGCCATGTTCCAGAAGCATTCTCTCCTGACATTTTGGCTGCATCTACGGCAAGCATCCTCAGAGGCTGTGAGGACTATTGGAAACTAGGAAAATTGGGTTTATATATCTGTGGAATGTCCAAGGTGAGAGAAAGAAGTCTTGTCTGTTCAAGGTAGGTGTGAATGTTTCAATTGGCCACCTTGACTAGCATTTAATAGGCTACCAGTTTCAAGGTCTGGCTTCTTAGTGCCTAGGGGAATCCTTTGTTGTGATGTTTGTTTTATTGGTTGAAACCACATTTAATCCCAGACTGGGGAAAAGAAGGAGAAGAAGGTATTCCACTGAACTGAATAAATTGATTTATGAGTAGACCTATTTGAGCTCATTCTATTAGAAATACATATCCTTGAGATTGGATGACTAAGGGAGAAAAGAATATTCCCTATTATTCATTTCCCAGTCAGGAATCTGGAAACCCACTGGCAGGGCTGTAGCCAGGATTTTGGTTTGGGGGCTGAGTTTGGTTCGGGGGCTGAGACTGGGTGGAAGAGGGTTTACCCTAGCAAACCTTTTGTATTGTTATCCCAATAACCCCATGAAGGTGGGATATAATGAGCATGGTGATCAGATCATGATATGAATAAACATAACAGTTTAAATAATGTACCAGTAAGGCCTTCGCGCGGACCATCCTGAGAATTTGGGGGGGGGCTGAAGCCCCCTTAGCCCCCCAGCTACATGCCTGCCCACTGGGAATGATAACAAAGACATAAGACTTTCACAGTTTTCTTCCAGTATTTGAATTGTTCCAAAGTGTTTTGGATGCATTTTATGTGTGTAAAAACATATTAGGTATTTCTGTACAAAAGTTGGGAAGCTCCAAAAGGGAAAGAATATTGTGTACAAATATTTATTTTCTCCTGAAGGGGGACAGAACTTTAATCATGTTTCTTCTTTGCATGTAAGGATGAAACAATCAAGCACTAGCAGATGAGACTGTTGTTCTTAGGATGAATCTACACTGCCCTATATTCCAGGATATCTGATCCCAGATTCTGCTTCGAACTGGATTATATAGGTCTACACTGCCAGATAATCTGTGATAAGCAGATAATCTGGGATCAGATTGTGGGATATAGGGCAGTGTAGATCCAGCTCTAGTTTTCATCTTCTTATTTAATTAGCTACCTGGATGCATCCAGAAAACTTTGCATATTTTTGTTCCCCCGAATTATAATCTGGGCTAATACACAAAGAATATGCTCTTATCAATTGGATATTATTTCTTATAGAGTGCCCTAAAACCAGTCCCTGGAAAAGTTATACTACAGATTAAAATGTCAAGGAGCTGACATCTTTTAAAAGTTCAGGTATATCTCAGTTATCAAAGCATTTGACAGTGAAACTTCTATTTGCAAAGGGTTGCAAAGCACTCTTTTTCCTCCTCTGTCCAGTTGGACTGTTTTTTTAAAAGCAGTGTCAGCATTAGGAATTTGATGAAAGGAGTCTGGATGAGGAATGATATTCGGTGTTGGGTTGCAGAAATGTGCTGGCAGTACAAACTTCAATAAAGAAAACTTGAGCTAGAAACAAGTGAGATTCTAATCTGCCCATTTTACTGGAAGCACTTTTGCCTGCCTACAACAGGCAAGGTAGACGTTTGTTGTCTCTATAATCCCTTAATGATCATGCATGAAAAAGAAGAGCAGACGAGCCTGCTCTCAACATGTTAAGCAGCATAGAACTCAAAACAGAAATCATAAGAAATAAGGCTGGTAAGAGGGGAAAATATTGCTGGTCTTTGTGAAAGTGGTCTATAGAAGGTTCAGAATGTTTCACTTTCTTCTGCATAGCTTACATGATCTGGTTGTTCCATTTCACTTGTGCTTAATTTTGAACCAAATGTCTCTCGAAATATTTTGAACTGCATTTTTTTGGTGCAGGAATCTATCCTGCTTTTGGTGCAGGAATCTGTCCTCCTTTTGGTGCAGGAATCTATCTACTCCTTCCATGTTATGTTTGCTCCTGTACCAAATTTTCTGTTGAATAAGTAGTGTCTAATACATTTATTGAGATATGCCTGTAATTGCCATCTAGAATGGTATGTGGATTAAAGCAGGAACCAATATCACTTTTGATTGGAGCATGTCCCCATTGCTGTTGTTTTTGTGTACCATCACAAAAACCCCTAAGGGCAGGCATGTAGCCGGGGGGGGCTAAGGGGGCTTCAGCCCCCCCCCCCCAAATTCTCAGGGTGGTCCACGAAAAGGCCTTACTGGTACATTATTTAAACTGTTATGTTTATTCATATCATGATCTGATCACCATGCTCATTATATCCCACATTAATGGGGTTATTGGGATAACAATACAAAAGATTTGCTAGGGTAGACCCTCTTCCACCCAGTCTCACCCCCCCCCCCCCCGAAACAAACTCAGCCCCCTCCGAAACAAAATCCTGGCTACGGCCCTGCCTAAGGGTTGTATTGTCGAAGGCTTTCATGGCCGGAATGACTGGGTTGTAAATTTTTCGGGCTGTATGGCCATGTTCCATACAGACACATGTTTCACCTGCATCTATAGCAGGCATCCTCAGAGGTTGTGAGGTCTGAACCTCACAACCTCTCAGGATGCCTGCCATAGATGTAGGAGAATCATCGGGAGAGAATGCTTCTGGAACATGGCCATACAGCCCGAAAAATTTACAACAACCTCATGAACGTATCATGTTTTTTTCTTGGTAAGATTTCTTCAAAGCCTTTGACATCATCTGAGGCTGAGAATGTAGCTTGTCTAAGGTTGCAAAATGGGTTTCCATGACCAAGTGGAGATTTAACTCTTGTCTCTAGAATCATAGTACACTGCTCAAACTTTTACACCATGCCATTACTCAAATACAAGTAATCACTGAACTGTAATACATGTGTAAAAACCTATGCACATTTTTGCATATGTAAAACCTAAGCGGATTTTTTTCATGTCAGGAGTGACTTGAGAAACTGCAAGTCACTTCTAATGTGAGATAATTGGCCATCTGCAAGGATGTTGTCCAGGGAACCCCCAGATGTTTTGATGTTTTACCATCCTTGTGGAAGGGTTCTCTCATTCCTCCACATGGAGAGCTGGAGCTCACAGAAGGAGCTCATCTGCGCTCTCCCTGGATTTGAAACTCCGACCTGTCAGTCTTCAGTCCTGCTGGCACAAGGGTTTAACCTATTGCGCCACTGGGGACTATGCAGATGAAACATTTGAGTAGCAATGACAAGAAACAGGGCACTGGAACAAGCAATAAAAAACAATAGGAGTATTTATTTACGACTTTGTAACTAGAATGATGGCATCTATTTCTAGGAAAATCCTATTTCATTGACCAACTCTGGTGAATCTGTTAAAGATGTGTCTAGAACATACTGTACATTTTCCAACTTTCAAGGAGGAATACTTCTCACTGCTCCTTGACCTACATTGGCAGGCATAAGAAGCAATCCATAGTGGTAGCATGATGGGTTGGCTGTGTCAGTTTCAGAAATAAGGCTTTGGCAAGAAAATGGTGCCTCTGAGGTGAAATTGACATAAAATTGACTCGTCTTTCCCCAAAGCAGAAGTTATGAATTTAAAGAAACAATTGGCAGAAAGCGCTTCAAAAAGAGAAGTGGGAATATAGCTATGACTCAAGTTGAAACTATAACAAATTTGGATTGTTGTTTATGGCCCTTAATTGATTCGACAAATAGGAAGCTATGGCAACCATAGGCTACTTCTCACCTTCCAATTTAAATGCATGAGAGCATGCCTTGTGTTTAAGGTGCAAACGCTGACTGAAAGTAACAAGCTCTGAGATGAGACCTGCGAAGTGTGACACCTCTGCAAAGGCAACTACTAGATTCGTTCTGTAAATAGATTGCTTTCTCTTTTAACACAGTAATGGCTATTTTTGTTTGATCTCTTGGCCTGTGTTATTCATTAATAGGAAAATCATGATGTATTCAAATAGATCAGCAATCTTCTGGAATACAAAGTGATTCTTTTTCGATAGCAAAATCTTTGAAAGCAGCAAAAGTCACCAAACATACCTCCTCTTCTATGGAGTCCACTAGAAGAACAGGTTTGAATTTGTGACTGATGAATACAAGATAATGTGATCGTTGAAGTTCCATCCATGCTTGAATTTCAGATCTTATTTCCTAACTGCCTAGACCAGGTCCAAAGATGTTGGGTTACTAGGGGCTAGTACACTTACTGCTTTGACAGAAAGCAGAATTCTCTCTCTCTCTCTCTCTCTCTCTCTCACACACACACACACACACACACACAGAGAGAGAGAGAGAGATTCATGCACTTTTGCATAAATGCATATATGTCCTCTAATGAGGACATTATCAATATTGTGTGGCAATTAGAGAAAAGTGGTGATTGTAGGGAGATATCCTGTTTAACATACATCTTCATGATTTCTTAAGGCATTTGGTATTTTGAACACAGAGCTGTGCCCAGTTTGACAGATTTAAACAACTAGAAAGAATTGATCCTGTGTAATGTTGTGGTTTGAATGTTGGATTACAACTCTGGGAACCAGGGATGATATTCCACTCAGCCATGGAAACCCAGTGGGTGATCCTGGACGAGCCACACTTTCTCATTCTTACTGAAAGGCAATACAAAACTTCCCCTAAATAAATCTTGGCAAGAAAATGCTATGAGATGGTTGCCTAAGTAAGTTGATATCGACTTGGAGGCACTTGACAACTAGAAAGAAGTGTTTTCAAACAGATATCACTTGCTACTTCATCACACTTTCTCTCATCACGCTAGAGAAAAAATCCACTTAAAATCTGCTTTCTGCTTCCTGCTGAATTCTGGAGTTTGTAGTTAAGTGAGGCTGTTAAAAATTTCTCCCTTAACTACAAACCCCACAATTCTGCAGGAGGCAGAAACCAGATTTTAAATGGATTTTTTTCTCTAGCGTGATGAGAACAGTTTTCCGGGCTGTATGGCTGTGTGCCAGAAACATTCTCTCCTGACGTTTCGCCTGCATCTATGGCAGGCATCCTCAGAGGTTATGAAGTCTAACAACCTGAGGATGCCTACTATAGATGAAGGCGAAACATCAGGAAAGAATGCTTCTGGAACATGGCCATATAGCCTGAAAAACTCACAACAACCAGTGATTCTGGCCATGAAAGCCTTTGGCAATACATTGAACATCTCTACGGGGAGAAACTGTTCCAAAACACATGAAAATTGGAAAAACTAAGGAGCAAACCTCACAACCTCTGAGGATGCCTGCCGTAGATGCAGGCGAAACATCAGGAGAGAATGCTTCTGGAACATGGCCATACAGCCCCACCCCCCAAAAAACTTTATAACAACCCAGTGATTCTGGCCATGAAAGTCTTTGACAATACAATGTGAGATTGGTTGGAAACTAGGATTTCAATGGCATCTCTGTGTAAATTGTTAGAGTGGTCCAGCATTTCTGTGATCTCAAATAAACACAAATCAAGAAATATGAAATGCACTGCAGACTACTTCAGTCAGAGAAGTCGGCCATAGCAAAGCACCTGATGAACCAACCTAGAGACAGCATATTATGTGAGAACACAGAAATACTGGATCACTCTAACTACTACCATGTCAGGCTACACAGAGAAGCCATTGAAATCCACAAGCATGTGGACAATTTCAACAGAAAGGAGGAAAGCATGAAAATGATCAAAATCTGGCTGCCAGTATTAAACTCTAAAATCATAACAGTAAATAAAGAACAACACTCAAATATGGGAATTCCAGACAAGAAACAATCAGGGGCAGCTAATCACCTCCCAACAAAGGTTCCCCCAAGCAGTAAGAAGCCAGACCAACTGCTAGACCACTAAATGTGAATCAATGTGACCAATTGGAACATTCACACTTGCCTCCAATAGACAAGAGTTCTTTCTCCCACCCTGGACATTCTACAGATATATAAGCCCCACTTGCCTAGTTTCCAACAGACCTCACAACCTCTGAGGATGCCTGCCATAGATGCAGCCAAAACATCAGGAGAAAATGCTTCTGGAACATGTCCATACAGGCCAGAAAACTCATAACAACCCAGCCTCAGACAATATATATCACTTAGTATCTTCAGGTCAAAGACATTCTAAAGCTATTCCTTACTTCCCTCAAATGTTTTCTCCAGCAAGAAAAAAGATGGACTAAACTCAGCAAAGAACACGGAAAGCTTATAAAGACATCATTTGGACATGTTTGTGAATGAGACAGAAGGACAGTCCAGCTTTTGCCAAGAAGCACTTCTAGGGTAAAGAAGTGGAAAAATCATTCTGAAAACACGCTATGCGAGGCAGCAAGAACCCCAAGAAATCTATACCAGTGTTCCTTTTGTAAACAACTGTGACTGAACACATTACATGTCCGCCTGAAGCCAAAGGTTGAAACTGTGAAGGTTTAAATGCTTCTTTAAGTTAATCAACAAGAACAGTTTCCTCTGTGAGTGAAAGGTAATAAGTATTTGCAACAAGTAAGTGCACACAAAATGCCAGCATTTTCTTCTGGAAGAGTAAAAAAAATTATGCTGAGCAGCACATGGTAAAAAAGAAGGGAAGGGAGAAAAGGAAAGTTGCACTGAGTTTGTGCAACAATTTGAAAACACAAACATTGTGTTTTAAAAAGATGGACCCGATTTGAAATTGCTGTAGCTCTGCAACTATGAAGCACTCAGGAATGA
Organism: Anolis apletophallus; assembly: GCA_030556195.1. NCBI lineage: Eukaryota > Metazoa > Chordata > Lepidosauria > Squamata > Anolidae > Anolis > Anolis apletophallus. The sequence goes on from JARBWK010000010.1 coordinate 35,611,460, forward strand.
TGTATATTAATATGTTCTTTTGATACATATTCTTCTTTTTTGTAAAACCCACTCATAATAAGGGGGGAACATTGAAATATCATCAAAACTATTTTTATACAACTGGGAAATAAGCCTCCATTGTTTGAGAAAGAATGGCTTATATGATACATAATTTCAAATGCTAAGTTAGACAAAACAGTGCATCTGACTGCCATGTTTGCCTCCAGGAAGGTCCACTTGACTTCAGAAATACCTCAGTCCTTTGTTTTTTACTGTGATACACTAATGCATGATTGAAATTCTTCTTTATTTGAATGGATTAGCTATCTAGCTGGCTAGTGTGCCTTTAGATGCAATTGGGGGGGGGGGCATTCATACCTTTAATTAGACCAGCGGTTCTCAACCTGGGGGTCGGGACCGGGAGGGGGGGTCAAAGGGGTCACCAAAGACTATCAGAAAACATAGTATTTTCTGTTGGTCATGGGGGCTCTGTGTGGGAAGTGTGGGTCAATTCTATAGTTGGTGGAGTTCAGAATGTTATTTGATTGTAGGTTAACTATAAATCCCATCAACTACAATGGTCAAATGACAAAATCCAACTCCACCATTATTCAAATTTGGGTATTTGTGCCAAATTTTGTCCAGTGAATGAAAATACATCCTGCATATCATTATGATTCATAACAGTAGCAAAATTACAGTTATGAAGTAGCAATGAAAATGACATTATGGTTGGGGGTCACCACAACATGAGGAACTGAATTAAGGAGAGTGCTCCTTAATTTGGATCTGCTCTCTAAGAGCAATCCTACTCTCCCAGAACTCTTCCTTGACTTGCAGCCAGAAGACAATAGGCTTTGGTCAGCCAAATCTTAATGCTCACAGGAAGAAAATAATAATAGAAGACTGGCTTATAAAGAAAGGAATCATCACTGTAATACATCTCTGTTTCATATTAAGGCAATCTGAAACACAAGGGGTAATATTCACATGCCCAGTGTTACTGACGTTATAGATGTTATGTTATGTTATGGATGTCATAATACCATCACGAAGAAGAATTAAAATATATCAAATGAAGTAATAATGTTTAGCTTTTCTTTTCCAGAAAGTGTTCCGTTTAGTTTCAGTTCTCTTTGTGAACTAAACACAAGAAAGGAAGCTTCAAACAGAAGATGTGCTATATGTTGTTGAAGGCTTTCATGGCCAGAACCAATGGGTTACTGTGAGTTTTCTGGACTCTATGGTCATGTTCCAGAAGCATTCTCTCCTGATGTTTCACCCACATCTGTGGCAGTCATCCTCAGATATTCAGGACTCAACCTCTGAGGATGCCTGCCATAGATGTGGGTGAAACGTCAGGAGAAAATGCTTTTGGAACATGACCATACAGCCCGGAAAAAATCACAGCAACCCAGAAGATGTGCTCTTTCTGGATATCTACAGTTAGTACCCCACTGCCAAAAGTTAAGGAGTTTTTTGGCTTCCTCTTTCACACACAACTGAGTAGTCAGGGAGAGAAAGAGGGGCCAGAAACACTGTTCCAGAAGTTCAAAGCAGCAATGCCTTTTCATTCCTCTGCCTTTCCCAAAGGAGAGATCCCTGGCCCTTCCACACAGCCCTATATCCCAGAATATCAGGGCAGAATAACCCATAATATCTGCTTTGCACTGGGTTATTTGAGTCCACACTTCCATATATCCTAGTTCAAAGCATAGTGTGGGATTTTATTCATCTGTGTGGAAGGGGCTACAGATAATGTGTGATTTTCTACCTTGATATTTGGGGTATAGGGCTGCGTGGAAGGGCCCGCAGAGGCACCAAAGAAAACCTGACATAGTCGAAAGCAAATTGTAGTGTGTGTGTGTGTGTGTGTGTGTGAGAGAGAGAGAGAGAGAGAGAGAGAGAGAGAGAGAGCAGGGGATGCACTCTTCACATGCTCAAAGGTACTCCTCCCTTCCAAGTAGCCAAGTGATGCTTCGGGGACTAGACGATCCCAGTGCTCCTACTGGGACTGAGAAGAAGTCATAGGAAGGAGGGAGACTAGGTCGTGGAACAATGGCTTCAAACGACAAGAAAGGAGATTCCACCTGAGCAATAGGAAGAACTTCCTGACTGTGAGAGCTGTTCAGCAGTGGAACTCTCTGCCCCGGAGTGTGGTGGAGGCTCCTTCTTTGGAGGCCTTTAAACAGAGGCTGGGTGGCCATCTGTCGGGGGTGCTTTGAATGCATTTTTCCTACTTCTTGGGAGGGGGTTGGGCTGGATGGCCCATGAGGTCTCTTCCAACTCTAGGATCCTTTTACCCAAGAGCTGCCCAACTTCTCTCCCTTTCGCCTTCCCTTCCAGGTAAAGTTTCCCCTGGACTCTGGTCTTCGCTCCCTTTCATTAACCCCCTTTGCTTTTCTACCCCCCCCCCCCGTCCCTTCCATCCTTAACTGGGTCCAGTTTCTGTGCCCACCCCCCAAACAAGCAAGCAAACCAACCCGCTTCCCCAGCCCCCCTCTCGACTTACCCCGCTGCTCCTGAGAGAAGTTCGAGCCAGATAGGAACAGGCGCATCCCCGGCCAATATATTTTTTTGGAGGGGGGAGAGAAAAGGCGAAAAAGGGGCGGCCGTGGGAGGCGAGAGGAGTCACTGGGAGGGTGGGAGGAGGATATGGGGGGCAGAGCAAGGCAAGGCAAGGCAGGAGCGTCTCTCTCACTCTGTCTTTCTCTCTGTGTCGCTCTCTCTCTCTCTCTTCCTCCCCCGGGGCTCAGGCTGCTTTCCTTGCCCGGAGGAGAGGCATCGCCAACACGCTGGAGGTCTCTCTCTCTCTCTCTCTCTCTCTCTCAATCTCCAGTCCCCCCCTCCCAGCCCCCAAAAAGGAGGGGAGAAGCGGGGTTCCTTGCCAGCAGAGACGCCGAACAGCTTGGACGCAATTCTGGTCTCTCCTCCTTCCGCAAATACATTCACACACACAGAGATACACACACACCCCGGGGCTCCTTTTCCGCCACTCTCGGGGACTTCGGAGCCTCTCTCCCTCTTTCTCTCGGGTCTTGGGTAGCTTGTAATAGGGGCAAGATGGACAAAAGAAAGAAAACTCCTCATCGCCCTTATCTCTTTCTCCATCCGCTCCCCACTCCTCCAAAAGACCAGAATATACTCCCTGGGAGACCCTTTGGCCCTCCCCTGTTGTTCCCCCCCCCCCCGTGGACATGGGACCCCTTTCTTCATAAGAGCCCTCTTCACTTGTCCAGTTCAGCCTGGAGATGCTCTCCTTTTGGGCTCGTTTGGGTATTATTATTTATTTTGGACATTTGTACCCTATCTCGACCTCCGCAGGGCGGCTTATTTATTTATTTATTATTTAAAAGATTTATATTTGCCCTTCTCACCCCGAAGGGGACTCAGGGTGGAGCACAGCATATATACAGCTAACATTCCATGTCAGGACAAGAATTCATATACACATGCATAAAGCATAAATATACAATTTAAATAAAAACAATATAAAAACAGTATAAAAACATTCAAACAGTCGCCAATTTAAGTCATCGTCCTAAAAGCAGTCCGTCGAGTCCATTAAAACCATCGCTTTGCCAGCAGGTCGACCTAGTCTACAAAGGCCTGATTTCATAGCCAGCATTTCACTTGTATCCAAAAGGTCAGGAGGGATGGAGCAGATCTAATTTCGCTTGGGAGGGAGCCCCATGGCCGAGGGGCCACCACAGAAAAGGCCGTGTCCCTTGTCCTCACCAAATGTGATTGCGATGATGGGGGGACAACGAGCAGGGCCTCCCCAGATGACCTTAGGGCAGGGGTGCTCACACTTTTTCAGCATGGGAGCTACTGATTAAAAAACCAAGTCCCAAAGATCACCTATCCAGAAATGTAAAACGTATACCTATTTTCTTATTTATTTATTTATTTATATTTATTTATATTTATTATTCATTTTTATGTACCGCTCCTTCCAGCAGGCTTGGGGCAGTTTACATAAAATGAAGTTATAAAACATCAACATTTCAATTTAATAACAACAATATAAAACAGAGCATAAAAATACATCCAACCACCCCATTTCTCCCACACTGCCATATTACCACACATATTATCAGCCAGAAAGTAAGAAGAGAGGCTTTTGAACTGCAAGGCCATTTAATACTCAGCAAGGTAAACAAAGGGGCATGGAAAAATACATCCAACCAACCCATTTCCCACATTTCCATATTCCCCAACATATATTTCTCAAGGAACAAGCAAGCAGAGAGGCTTTGGGCTAAAAGGCCATTTTAAACATTAAAAATAAACAAAGAGACATGCCACAGAATAATCAAGCACCCACCCCAAAGTAAAAAGACCAACCTTTGAGATGCGGTAAGGAAATGACCCCAAAGCGTCCTTCTCCTCCTCCGTCGCTGCTCCTATTTCCACGCCGACAGCATGCGTGCCGCCTCCAAGAGCTCACGAGAAGTCCGAGAGGCAGAATGGGCGCTTCTGCGCATGCGAGCGGGGCCAGCCATGCATCGCATCATCTAGGCCCACCCCCTTTCGTCTCCTACGACTCTGAGTGGCTAGAGAAGGACGGAGGGAGGAGGAGGAATCCAAAAGAGGGGGCCCATTCTGCCTCTTGGACTCTGGAGCTTTTTGAGGTGGCGCGAGCAGGGAGCGGGGAGAAGCAACGACGGAGGACTTCTTTGCAGCATGCAGGGGCGCGTGAAGAGGACCAACAGCAAAAAACCTGGTCAGGGGCCTGAAGATCACCAGGATGAGGCCCGAAGATCACCCTGGTGATCGAGATCACCATTCTAAGCACCCCTGCCTTAGGGTATGTTCTAACCCCAACGGGACTGATGGAAAGGGGTCCCAGAAGTAGACCTCATTCACAGCCCTGCTTCTCCATCCCTTGACTGAAAATCTTCTCCCCAGCATTCTCCATTGCAGATGTATTATTATTATTATTATTATTTAAAAGCTGGAAGGTTCAGAAATTCTTCCTGCCTTGTCGCTGGTTGGATCGCGATTTACCTTCTGCACACCTCTGATTTGGTTACCTTGAGATGAAAAAGGCATCTTCTGCAGAAGCCCAGCCAAGTAGACCTGGGGTCCATAAAGAATTCAAATTCATAGAGCCACATATTTTTTTCAATTCATAGAATCCTAGAGTTGGAAGAGACCTCATGAGCCATCCAGCCCAACCCCCTGCAAAGAAGCAGGAAAATTGCATTCAAAGCAGCCCCGACAGATGGCCATCTAGCCTCTGTTTAAAATCCACCAAATAGGAGCCTCTCCCACCTAGCATTTCAAAGTTATTTGAGGAATCCATGTGTGTACACAAGAAGAATCTTAGGTTGCATCTACACCTCAAATCACCTTCATTTTTTTTCCATTTCAGGAGCAACTTGAGATACTGCAAGTCGCTTCTGGTGTGTGAAAATTGGCAGTCTGCAAGGACATTGCCCAGGAGATGCCTGGATGTTTTGATGTTTTACCATCCATGTGGGAGGCTTCTCTCATGTCCCTGCACGGGGAGCTGGAGCTGACAGAGGGAGCTCATCCACGCTCTGCCTGGATTTGAACCTGCAACCTGTCGTTCTTCAGTCCTGCTGGCACAATGGAGACCCTTCATTGAATTAATGTAGTTTAACACCAATTTAACTACCAAGGCTAAATGCCACAGAATCCGGGCATTCGTAGATTGGCGAAGCACCCACTCTCTTTGTCAGTGAAGGTGAAAGACTTTGTAACATTACACTCCCATCAGGGCCGTAGCCAGGATTTTGATTCCGGGGAGGGGGCTGAGTTTGGTTCGGGGGGGGGGGGCTGAGACTGGGTGGAAGAGGGTCTACCCTAGCAAACCTTTTGTATTGTTATCCCAATAACCCCATTAATGTGGGATATAATGAGCATGGTGATCAGATCATGATATGAATAAACATAACAGTTTAAATAATGTACCAGTAAGGCCTTTTCGCGGACCACCCTGAGAATTTTGGGGGGGCTGAAACCCCTTAGCCCCCGGCTACATGCCTGACTCCCATGATTTCATAGCATTGAACCACTGCAGTTAAAGAGGTGTCAAACTGCATTAATTCTACGGGGTAGATCCACTCAGAGTTTGCTGTGAGACTTACAATTTCTAAGGATATGGAACTTGCCATCTATGAGTTGGAACCATTGGACTGAGTGGGTTATTTGCATTCAATGTGAAAAGTGAGTTGTGATTGACTGAAGTCTCATTGGTTACAAGAAGCAGACAGATCCAATTAAGTTTATTCAACAGTTCTTACAATTCATTTCATTTTTGCTCCACTCTTAATACCTTCCTTCCCCTATAATCACATGCAGCTCCCTGTAAATGTAATCTGTCAATTAGAAATAATAGATCTTGAAAATGGAGCCCACAACATTTCCACTATTTTATTATTTATTTTGTTTATATCTCACCTATCCACCTAAGGGGGGAGCCCCCAGTGGCACAGTGGTTTAAACTGCTGAGCTGCTGAACTTGCTGATCGAAAAGTCACAGATTCGAATCCAGTGAGCGGAGTGAGCTCCCACTGTGAGCTCCAGCTTCTGCTGACTTAGCAGTTGGAAAGCATGTAAATGTGAGTAGATCAATAGATACTGCTCCTGTGGGAAGGTAGCAGCACTCCATGCAGTCATGCTGGCCACATGACCTTGGAGGTGTCTATGGACAATGCTGGCACTTTATCTTAGAAATAGAGATGAGCAACAACTCCCAGAGTCAGACTTAATGACAGGGGAAAACCTTTATTTATGGTTTTTCTACCCCGTCGCTTCTCACCCCCGAGGGGGGACTCAGCATGGCTTACATTTGTAGCACTACAGGCCGCTACATCACAATACAGAAATATGATCAAATACAACAAAATAATCAACATCACATATAAAACATTAAAACCATTAAAATCAATATGTACACCAATAGTTTGCCTTTACCTATCCCCCTAAGGAGTTGAAGGAGTTGAAGAATACTGCTGTCTCCACTCCAGAACAACCCTGCGAGATAGGTTAGATCAAGATAGAAGGAATGCAAAACTCACTTAACATCATTCATTAAGCTTCATGGGCTCAGCTGTTGGCCAAATAAGTTGCTATCCTTGTAAATTATTAAGCATTTGTTGCATTTCCAAATTTCTTTTCCTTATTTTTAGCATTATTATTACATATTTTTTCCATGTCAGGAGTAACTTGAGAAACTACAAATCGCTTCTGATGCGAGAGAATTGGCCATCTGCAGGGACGTTGCCCAGGGATGCCTGGATGCCTGATGTTTTACCATCCTTGTGGGAGCCTTCTCTCATGTCCCCGCAAGGGGAGCTGGAGCTGACAGAGGGAGCTCAACCTGCTCTCCCCAGATTCAAACCTATCAGTCAACAGTCTTGCCGACACAAGGGTTTAATCCAATGTGCCACCGGGGGCTCCTTATTATATAAATATGACCAGCAGATAAGATAAACAATGCATCAAATATAACACTCTAGAACAGGGGTAGGGAACCTATGGCTCGGGATCCAGGTGTGGCTCTTTTGATGATTGTATCTGGCTCCCAGCCCCTCTGCCAGTTTGGATCTGAACCAAACTGAGCACAAAAAGGTGCGCGGGGAAGGGAGGGAGCGAAGAAGCCCACTGCTGCGCTCCTCCCTGCCTTCCCTGCAGGCTGTGGGGCAGGCAGAGCACAAAAAACAGCATTAAAAGACAGTGCAGGAAGAGGGGGAGTGAAGGGCCCATTGCTCCTCCCCGGAGGCTGCGGGGACCTGAGCCACGTGCAACAATGGAAGGTCTCCCCAGGAGGGGAAATAGGAGGAAGATAATTAAGGTGTTGATGCACATTGCCCCTTTCCTTTCTAGTCCTTTTTACTTCCTCTCTGCTCCTCTTTCCATGAAACCCTCAGGGGCAGAGACCTGGCTGGGTTGCTGTGAGTTTTCCGGGCTGTACGACCAAGTTCCAGAAGCATTCTCTCCTGACATTCTGCCCACATCTATAGCAGGCATCCTCAGGTTGTTGAGAAGGTTTATATATCTGTGGAATGGTGTCCAGGGTGAGAAAAAGAACTCTTGTCTGTTGGAAGCAAGTATGAATGTTGGAATTAATCACTTTGATTAGCATTGCAAAGCTTTGCAGCTTCAAGGCCTGGCAGATTTCTGCCTGGGGGAATCCTTTGTTGGGAGATGGTAGCTGGCCCTGATTGTTTCCTGCCTGGAATTTCCCTATTTTCAGAATGTCGTTCTTTTTACTGTCCTGATTTTAGAGTTTTGAATACTGGTAGCCAGATTTTGTTCGTTTTCATTGTTTCTTCCATTCTGTTGAAATTGTCCATGTGCTTCATGTGGCTTCTCTGTGTTGCCTGACATTGCGGTTTTTAGAGTGGCTGAGCATTTCTGTGTTCTCAGATAATATGCTGTGTTCAGGTTGATTCATCAAGTGCTCTGTTTTGGCTGACTTTTCTGGTTGAATTAGTCTACAGTGCCTTTCATGTTCCTTTATTCATGTTTGGGTGCTGCGTTTGGTGGCCCCTATGTAGACTTGTCTACAGCTGCATGGTATACAGTAGACTCCTGCAGAGGTGAGAGGATCTGCAGGACCTCTGTAGGAGTCTACCATGTACCATGCAGCTGTGAACAAGTCTACACAGGGACTGCGAAATGCAGCATTTCCCAAAACACGAATCAACTAACATGAAAGGCACTGCAGACTGATTCAAGCAGAGAGGCCAGTCATAGCAGGGCACTTTATGAACAATTGAATCGAATATTAAATAATTAAATAATAAGTAATAAAACAAGTAGCAATGAAAATAATTTTATGGTTGGGGGTCACCACAACATGAGGAACTGTATTTAGGGGTCACGGCATTAGAAAGGTTGAGAACCACTGGTCTACAGATTCTTCAGTTGGACATACACACCGTCATTCTGCTGGGGGAATCCTTTTCTCATGGTATGTATGTGCATATATACAATAAACAGTGCAAACATTTAGTTGAATTCAGCCTTAAAATATATATTATATATTATATGGCTCTCACTGAAATAAATTTCCAAATATTTTGCTTTCATGGCTCTCTGAGTCAAAAAGGTTCCTGACCCCTGCTCTAGAATATATTGTTTGTACTTCATAATACTTCATAATACTTGGGGTATGTGATGCTGGTTGCAATGATAAATGCTTTATGCAGGACAAATTTGCCTGGGAGAATGTTTTAACAGGAGGTAAACGCCCTGAATCAGCAGAAGCCTAAGGCTAAATATTACGTCTGTGGGGTTGCGTCAGGATATATGTGTGTACTTAAGGGATGGACATATGACATGGAGAAAGAAAGAGCTATTTGACCAAAAGGAGGGAAAAAATGAACTTCTGCAGAAATCGGAGATTAACAGATGAGCCCTTAATGTGAAATCAAGCCCCAAAACCTAGCTGCAAAGACTCCAACTCCAAAACAGATGCCCTTCAGAGATATGGAAAATGTTATGCAAGTACGTGAAGGTCATCACTTTTACTTATTGTCAATGAAAGTGGAACACTTCAAGGAACCAAGATATGGAAATCAAGGGGCACTAGAGACTAGCTGAAACTTGGAGGACAACCCTTCATTGAAAACAAGTCTATGGGACAGTGTACACCAGACATGGGTAAACTTCAGCCCTCAGGTATTTTGGACTCCAACTTCCACAATTCCTAACAGCCTACCGGCTGTTAGGAATTGTAAGAGTTGAAGTCCAAAACACCTGGAGGGCTGAAATTTGCCCATGCCTGGTGTAAACTGTTCTTTCCCTATTTGTGCATGCTCCTTCTCAAGGCTGAGCAGGTTAAGCATGCTCTTTTTGTGACTGCTTTGGTACACCCCTGTCATCCTCAGAGGAATCGTCAGAGAAATATCTCGCTACCACATTTCCTTTCATGCCTCTCTCCCTAGAATGATATGAGTTAAAAGAGACAGCAAGGACTATTCAGTCCATCCACATTCTGCCATGCACATTCAAAGTACTCAGGACAGATGCTGTCCAACCTCTGTTTAAAAATGTCCAAAGAATGAGACTCCACTACACTTCAAGGCAGCAAATCCCACCATCTAACAGCTCTTTCTGTCAGGAGGTTCTTCTGAAAATATAGGTGAAATGTCTTTTCCTCTTCTTTGAACCCATTCCTCTGTGTTTTCAAGTTTCTGTTTAGCAATTTTCTTAGAACTTCACTCACATCTCTTCAGATTCAAGGTTCTCCTTATGGCCCTTGTCCACAGCCTCAGCCTCATTAAAAGCCATACTAATAGGTGTTTCTTTTGGACTAAGATTATAGATCAACCTTGGAAAAGTGTTCACCTGAATCAGAAACTTTATCCTAAAATGTTATCCTTAGTAACATTTTGGGTATATGAGATGTCCAGAACTTAGACTGAAATTCTGACAAAAATGTAGCACAAATGTGGACTGATTTAGCATTATCAATTTTTCAACTTTTTCTGAACACACATGCCTCCATCCCTCTAACCTTTATTTCTTTCACAGCCACTGGAGTATCTATGCATGATATGATAGAGGTAACCTTACCCTACTGATATAGTCTTTTCTTTTTCTGATTGACTGATTAGAACCATGATTCTGAAGCTAAAAGAAAGAGTCATCATCGAATTTCTGGCAAAAGCCGGTTGTGCACCTAAGGAAATCCATAATCGCTTGAAGAATGTTTTATGATTTGGCCCCTTCTGACTTTTACCTGTTCTGACCTCTGAAAAACAACCTACATAGTTTCAGATTTAATGGCTTGAATGACAGTAAAACAGCTTTAAAATCATGAATCACAAAGCAAAAACCTGAAATGGTTTTGATGCCTGGATTAAACAATAGTGCAAACATCTACAAATTTATCATGACTATGTTGAATGGTAGTTTTGTGTAGAGTACAGTTCAGGCTATGATCTGTAGCAACTTTGACTGTTATATGCTTGTTTCATAATGTTTTTAATGACACAGGAGGCAAAACCTTTTGACCCATCTCTGTGTGTATGTATAGAGTGTTTGAGGACCAGGACATTCATAGGGATACCAAGGGACTTGTTTATAAAGCTATTGTCCTCCCAACCCTACTATATGCCTGCGAAACCTGGACTATCTACAGACGTCACATGCAACTCCTGGAACGATTCCATCAGCGTTGCCTCTGAAAAATCCTGCAAATCTCTTGGGAAGACAGGCAGACAAATGTCAGTGTGCTGGAAGAAGCAAAGACCACCAGCATTGAAGGGATGGCCCTCTGCCATCAACTCCACTTGTTTGAATGCCCGATCACTGTCTCCTAAAGCAGTTGCTCTACTCTGAACTCAGAAATGGAAAATGAAACATTGGAGGACAGGAAAAGAGATTTAAAGATGGGCTCAAAGCGAACCTTAAAAACTGTGGCATAGACACTGAGAACTGGGAAGCCCTGACCCTTGAGAGCTCCAGCTGGAAGTCAGCTGTGACCAGCAGTGCTGTAGAATTTGAAGAGGCACGAATGGATGGCAAAAGAGAGAAACATGCCAAAAGGAAGGCATGTCATGCCAACCCCGACCAGGACTGCCTTCCACCTGGAAACTGATGCCCTCACTGCGGGAGAGCCGCTCTGAGTCCCCCCTTGGGAGCCGCTCTGAGTCCCCTCTTGGGGGTTGAGAAGAGGGAGGTAAAATCCCGAAATAAATAAATAAATAAAATAAAGAACAAGCAGGTCAAGAATAGGGCTCCACAGTCACCTACGTACTCACAGCTAGTACACCGATCTTACTCGGACAATGAGGAATCGCCTAAGTAAGTACGTATTTCATTAAGATATCTGCCTTGGTCTTGACAAGAGATCCAAGTTGGCTCATATCAGAAATGAAAATCATCTTTAAAACCCGTAATGATGCAAACATTAATCACAAATAAGTTATAATATTAAAAGGAGCCAGAATGGTGTATAGTTTCAGCATTGGATCATGATTCTGGAAACCATTGAGTGACTTTGGGTAAGTCACACTGTCTCAGCCCCAGAGGACAGCAATAGCAAATATCTTCTGAAAACATCTTGCCAAGAAAACCCTGTGATAGGGTCACCTTAGGGCTGTCATAAACAACTTGAAGATACACAGTAAAAACAATATTAATACATTGTTACTTTATAACAATGTAAAATAATTTTTTAAAATGAGAATAACTCTAAAAATATAGCACAACGTCTCCATTTAAACACCTTACTGCATATCTAGTCACCAAATGACTCTTTAAATAAAAAAGGTTTTTTTACCTGCTGGTTGAGAGAGAAGGGAGGGAGTCAACCTAATTTCCCATGGCAGAGAATTCCACAATCTAGGAATAGCCACCAACAAGACTTTCTCATGTGTCCTCAGCAAACATACCTGTGAAAGTGGTGGAGGCTAGAGAAAGTCCTCTGCTGAAGGTCTTAAAATTTGCTCAGGCTCACATGGTTATATAGTCTTCATCTATAGCTGAGAACATGACACATCTCCATACTCTAGATTTCCCCACCAGCTAATTGCTGTTTATCAGGCTTCTGAGGCAGAGCTATTGTGCTTCAGTTAAAATGTGGGCAATTCTAAGCTGAGCTGTTTAAGTTGTGTGTGCAAAAGTCCAGTTGCAAATGCATTTATTCAAGCCTTACTTTCCATTGAGTTCAGTGGTGCTTACTTCCTAGGATACATTAGGGCATAATTCCCATTGAACCGAGCTGACTTAAATAGATTGTGTTAGATAGCTACACCATGCAACAATTTCTTCTTCTTCTTTTGGAGCAACTTTTACCATTGACATTTAGGTAAGACCATTTTTTCTTGAGAAAATATGTTATGAAACAAGGAGATTCAAAGTTGCTTACATCAAGAGCATTTCAATACAATTTAAAATCTACAAATATACAAACATGAAAACAGAATTAAACATCAATGGTATTAAAAATGAACAGTAAAAATCTAAAAACCACATCACTCACTGACTTGATCTTAAAACCAATCTGTGCAGCAGCTTCTTTGGTGAGATTTTGTGTTACATATTTTTTGTTTTGATACCCATCCACTTACCCTGCTTAGATACTCTGGCTTATGAAATTCATGAAGTTGCCATAAGTCAAGACATGATACACACACAGTGGCATCATAGGCAATGCAAACTACATTAGGGGGCACCATCAGAGTGGGTGATACAAAAATGGCAATATATTAAATTTTTGTGCAGTTTCAGCAGAAATATATTACTGCTTATGAAGAAAAATCCCTGAAGTTAAATATGGCCACAAAAACCATTTTTGTAAGCCCAGCTCAGAAGTACTATATCAATATTTCTACAAAGCAAAGATTCTACACTAATTTACTTTTGAACCTTCTAATGCGTATTTGCACCAGACAGAGCTCTCATTATTACCCAATTACAGTGACGCTTCTAATTGCGTGGTTTAGTCTGCATGTACTAAGCACATATTGTTTTCATTGCTGCTGTGTTTTTTTTAATGGTTGCTGGTTTTTGTCAAATTTTCTGGTATTTTAGCTGCTATATTTCTGGTATAGCAGGAGGTCCACGGGGGTGAAACCACATGTTACCACACTGGTTTATACCAACCCTCGTGATGCCATTGAATACGCATATACACACGCAATCATGCCTAATTTTTTTTCTATCGTGTGTCTCCAAGCTTTCCACATTGAGATAAATAATAACTGGTGGGAAAGCACTGCATGAGAAAGGTTTAAATATTCCACCCCTGGGCTTCATTTTTCCAGCTTAACTTACCCCACAGCCATGTTAAACATTAGTAAGTGAAAGAGATGAACAATCTGATTTCTAGTTGACTAGCCTTTAGACCTTGGCAGCTGTACACTCTGAGATGCATCACCCAGGGTAAAATAAGATATCGAAGAGTGTGGCAATCTTGCTATTGTTCTTTTTGCTATCAAGTAAACTTCAGTTTATGGCAATTGCATATATGATAGACCTCCAAGAGACCAATTACCTACAAGACACCTCAAGTCTTGCAAACTTAGAGCTATGACTTCCTCAATTGAACCAATCCATTGGTAACATGTTTTCCCTCTTTTCCCATTTCTTACTACTTTACATAGCAGTATCATCTTTTCCAGTAACTTATATAAGCTTATATGTCCAAAATACAATAGTCTCAATGTAGGCTTATTCGCTTCTAATGAAAATTCAGGCTTGATTTGTTCTAGGATTCATTCATGATATCTGCAGAACCTTCCTTCATCATACATTTCAGTTGTGTTGATCTTCCTGTCAAATTTCTTCACTGTCCAGCTTTCACAACAGTATATAGAAACTGGAAATACTATGGAATGAATGACTTGATATTTAAGGATATATTTGTTCACTAATTCCTTTATTGCTGTCTTTCCAAGACTTCTCCCTCTTCAGATTTCTTGACTACAATCTTTATTTTGATTAATAATATCCAAACAAGCATTGACCATTCAAGTTTCTGTCCATGATGAGTCAAACCAGAATTTTGCCCATACAAACCACACAACCTACACTGAAGTTACAAATGCTTCCCTTTCTACTGTTCCCCTCCGCTTCCTTGTGATGCTTGTTCACCTCTATGAGAAAGCTCTTAGCCATTAATAGGACCAAGGAGAAATAGCTCATCATCTTTCTCTCTCTCTCAAGTCTATATAGATTGGATCCAGAGGGATTAAATAAGTGAAGAGACAGTATCATGACCAGGTTCCCAGTATATGAAAGATAGACCTCTGAAAGCATTATCTATTTGAAGGTCTTGTCCAGCCCCTCAATTTAAAGTGAAAGAACAATGAAAAGGGAGATATCCTTCAACTGGCAATGCAGGTCCACTGTTGTTGAAACTGAAATCACTGATAATTTTTTTTAATTTGCATCTATAGCTTTGAACCAGCAGATGGATACACTATGTTCAGAAACTCCAATTAGTTCAAATCAAGGCTGTTGGATTGGTTATGGTAACATCTGGGAGTGAGCATATTATACCTATACTAAAGTCATTCCACTGGTTGCCTCTTAGTTTCTGGACAAAGTGCTGGTTATAACCTTTAAAGCATTACACGGTTTGCATCCAAGTTACCTACAGGATTGCATTCTTATGTATAATCTGCCCTATACACTTAGGTTCTCTGCAGGATGCTTACTCTAACCAACCAGAACCCAACTGGCAATTGTCACCCAGAAGACCTTTTCATCAGCTGCCCCTAGACAGTGGAATGATCTACTGGAAGAGATTCGACAGCTAAATAATCTGTCAACAGTCAAGACAGGATTGAAGTTACTTAGGCGATCCCTTGTTAATCGAAGAAAATTGTCTTCCAGGTTTGCTGTAATGGCAGTGGGTACGTAGGTGACTGTGAAGCCCTATTCTTGATCTGCATGTTCTCTCGCAGTGAGGGCATCGGTTTTCAGGTGGGAGGTTGTTCTGGTCAGAGTTGGCTTGACGTGCCTTCCACTTGGCACATTTCTCTCTTTTGCCATCCATTCGTGCCTCTTCAAATTCTACAGCACTGCTGGTCACAGCTGACTTCCAGCTGGAGTGCTCAAGGGTCAGGGCTTCCCAGTTCTCAGTGTCTATGCCACAGTTTTAAAGGTTGGCTTTGAGCCCATCTTTAAATCTCTTTTCCTGTCCTCCAATGTTTCATTTTCCATTCTTGAGTTTGGAGTAGAACAACTGCTTTGGGAGACAGTGGTTGGGCATCCGGACAACGTGGCTGATCCAGTGGAGTTGATGGCGGAGGATCATCGCTTCATTGAAGAAATCCCTTCTGGTAGGCCTACCTTCAGTCAATTTTGAATGGTGGATTTAAAATTTACATTCTATTTGTATTTCAATACAGGCAGTCCCCAAGTTATGAACAAGATAGGCTCTGTAGATTTGTTCTTAAGTCACATTTGGATGTAAGTCACAATAGGTACATTTTTGAAGTGTAACTCCATATATTATTTTATTATTGTTAAACTTTATTTATACTCAGCCACCATCTCTCCTCAGGGGATCAGCGGGGCTAACATGAGGCCAAGCCCAACGAATACAGTAAACAAATCAGATACATACAGCACACACACATACATATAAACATTCCCTGTGCTATGCTTTCCATAGCACAGGAAACACCCTGGGACATTTCTTTTGCTATCTGTGCCCATATTGAGAAGATTTCACCTCGCTTTCTGTCCCTGTGATAACTGGATGATGTCCTTATCCTTTTTTTCAGCTGATATATAAGTAGTCATCTTTAAGAACAAATATACCATATACAAGGAATAAAAAAGGGGACCAACTTTTAGCATCCTGGTCTAAAATTTCCCAAATGCTAGAGGAACCTTTCTCTGCAGGGCTGTTCTCTATCATGAAGCCTAATGGCACAAACACTGTTCTTTGGGTGCACATACTCACCATGCATACAAAGTTTACAGTTACATTATTTGATACCAGCTTGGTGGTGTGGTTCAATATATGGTTGAATATATGGTTACTGATGTGACCACTAGGCATGAGAAAAAAGTTATGAAAATGAAATGATTCGTAAGAAATTCGTAAGAAATGCTACTTTTGAGTATTTCCGCACCTGGAACGCCAACCAGGAAGTGGACTTTCTTTATAGAACTTCGGGGCCAGGATTTTCTTAAGTGTCGTTATTAGGTTGTAAGGGGGCACCTCCTTCTCTCACACCACCCTCCCGCCTCCCTTGCCAATAAGTATTATGGCAAGGCAAGGCCTAAACTCGCTCGCTCCTTCTTTCGGCTGGAAGCCTGGAAAAAGTGCCCTGTAAACAGAGAGGTTTACTCAGCCTGCCAATCTGCAAAAGGAGGGCACCTTGGATGAATGAATGTACTGTAAGGCTCATAGAGAAGATTCTGCAGCAAATCCCCCAAGAATATGTATGTGTGTGCACCCAGGCAGCAAAAGGCTCTTCTTTATGAGCCCGAAAAGCCAAAACGCTGTGCCCGGGTTTTGCCTTTTTGAGGGGGATTTGCTGCAGAATCCCGGCTCAGAGAAGAGCCTTTTGCAGTTTGCCACCTTGAGGAGGGACCACAGTCAGAATACTTCGGTTTGAATTTTACCTCTTCTTATACCCATTGTTATTACTGCTGTATTATTGCATGTGCATGGAATGTAGGTATATGACCAGTTGGATTACTTATAATATTAGGCACTTACAGTAGCATTCATTCTATTATACATTAGGTTGGTTTCTCACCCCAATACTCTTTGATGCTTTAGATCCTGGCAGGGCAGGAGGAGTGGACGGCTCTCCCTGCCCCTTCTGCCTGCCAGGATCTAAAGCCTTGAAGAGGCTTCATGAGGGGCCAACTTCAGCCCTCCAGGTGTTTTGGACTTCAACTCCCACCATTCCTCACAGCCTCAGGCCTCTTCCTTTTCCTCTCAGCCTGGGCAAACTTGGGCCCTCGCTCCCTCAGGATCGGGGTGAGAGAGAGGCAGCGAGGAGCGAGGGGGGGCTCCTCCTCCTTTTTTTGCTGCTTCCAAGAATAGAATACCCCCCTCCCTCCCTCCCTCCTTCCTATTTGGAGAGTCCCATCTAGAATTCAGTGTGATTTATTCAAGTTTTGGCCTACAACTCCCAGAAATCCCAGCCAATTTACCAGCTGTTAGGATTTCTGGGAGTTGTAGGCCAAAACCATCTGGAATGCGCATGCGCTGGCATACGAACTACTAACGAATTTCGTTAGTAATTAAGTTACATTTTAGAAATTTTTGGAAAAGTTTTTGTAAGTTTTTCTTTTACTAATAAACCCCCCATTTGATTTTAGAATCGCCATTTTTGGGTTCGAAACCATGCCTTGTGACCACATATCTCTAGAAATTCAGTCAATTACTGTTGAACTCTCACCTCTGGGAGAACCAATAGTTATCATTGTGTGTGTGTGTGTGTGTGTGTGGATAATGTTTTTGGGCTGGAACCTCTGGTGCTGAGAACTGGAGCTAGTGCCTATCATTTTTTAATTTGTCAATTATATCCTGCCTTTCTCCCTAGAATGGGGCTCAAAGCATCAAATTGGACTGCAAGTAAGACTGAAAAATATATAGTAAGTACACAAGTGCAAAGTCTGAAGTCATGGGTATATCAGAATAGCATTCCTTGCTCTAACAAAACATGCAGGACAGTGCTTGGGGAAAAAGTGAAGTAGGGGAGTGGAAGTAAGAGACTAAACTCCAGAAAATTTGTTTTCCTTGGAAAGTACAGTAAATGAAGTTATAACAAGACTTTCAAGTTCTACCTTTTTTTTGGTGGTAGCTTAACCAGAGGGAGATCAGTGAAGGTAAAAGAATCAAGTGGCAATAGGATCTGTCTTTCCTTTGACATAACTCCTATTGCACACTAATTATTTGAATAGGAACATTTTGCAAGGTATTTTTTGTTCATTTCTGATTAAAAGCTAAATTCTGCATTTCAGTGGGCTTTAGTTCCATTGTTAAAGCTTTGTGTGTTTTTTAACAAGCCAAACGCATGCAGTGAAATGATACCACTACTAAGTTCCATGGGGTTTCCCTCCTGATAACTGTACACAGAATTACAGGGCATGCTGATTCTAATAAAATGTGTATTATTCTACATCCTGCTGTATGGGATTACATGTACAGTAGCCTCACAATCAGCCTCTGCACCTTACAACTTACTAAAATTTAGTGCTATTACAAAAGAGAAAATCATGAGCTAGCATTGATGCAATTGGACGAAAGTCTCAGATAGCAGAGCCCTCCACTTTTAAAGTTTGACTTTTCTTGATTTGAATATTTGCAGATCTAATTGGCATGTTCTCCTAAGAATCACTAGGTCATACAGCAGCACTCTATGGTCCATTTCCACCAGAAGTTGCACGGGGAGACCAAGAGATGCCTAGAAAGATTCCTTCTTTAGACATTTTGTCCTCCGGCGAGTTCCCATGGTCAACCCAGATGGAAGTTGAACACAGAGTTGCATTGGATGGATTAGAGATTCCAAAAAAGATGTTATCTCAGATTTTAAAAAAGTTTTATTCACTTTCATGGTCCTAGGCCCAGTGAATGGAAAAGGCTAACTGTATTTGCTTCCTTAGAAATGCAATCTGAATTTAATGAAATTTTGATGACCAGCTTTATTGTTAGGCAGAATGGAGTTACCATCTAAGAAAACAGCTTTGGAGACAATAGGAAAGGGCAGCAAATTGATGGTTATTTTTACTGCCAGAAAGGGTAAGAGGCACTTGCGGAATTTTCTGCCTCATATCCCATAATAACAAAATTGATGGCTATGAGTACTCTGCACTTGATATCGGGGTGAGGGTTCAATTGTTGTGGATATGGCGATATTGGAATTATTGGTTGAACCCGGGCTATAACGGCATGTTAATTGTGATAGTAATGATTTGATTGATGATTTTATAATATTCTGTATTAATTGTTTTTATTGGATGTATTTTATATGGCATCATTGATGCACTTATGAAGCCGCCCTGAGTCCCCCTGTGAGAGAAGGGTGGGGTAGAAATAAAATGAGTAAGTAAGTAAGTAAATAAATAATAGTTCTTCAGGCAGCAGAACGTGTTGAGACATCTTTGCTTGTCATGAGATCAGCAAATGATGCCGAATGGACTTCTGTAAAACTAAGACAGATGGAGAATGATTAAGCTGAAATGATGGAGTTTTCCGTACAGTAAAAAGTGACAAAATGTTTTCATATACTGAACAGAAGAAAGAAAAAACTAATGACAATACATAAAGATGTTCATTAAGAAAATGAGCATGGATATTTCATTTCTCACTACTAAAATTATAAATGAAGCCTCATAACTGTAATGATTTCCCCTCCTTCTCCTCCCCTTCTTCCTCTTCCTCTTCTTTTTCTTCTTGTACCCAGATCAATCAAGCCATTTCAGTTTTGACTTTTTCCATATGATTCTTACATTCAGCACTTTAGTTATTACAGCAACCCATCTTTTTAACAGGCACATCCTAATGTCCTATTTAATTCTACTTTAAAACCAAACTCCAAGCCTTATCCCATTATCATTCTCAGTTCTCTAAATTATACTAAGTTACAAAAACTTTAATGGAAAGAAAACCATTTTGATCTCTTTCAGAGAAAATTCTGAAAGTTTCCCATTAATAAAGACTTGCCTTTAAAATGTAGCCTAGATTCAGGGTGAAGGAATTTGTCTGAAAATAACAGCATAAAAGTGCAGGAGAGGAAAGTTTATATTTTTCCCTTCATGGGGTTCTTGTTGTGTAGAATCATAGAGTTGGAAGAGACCTTGTGGGCCATCCATTCCAACCCCCTCCCAAGAAGCAGAAAAATGACATTCAAAACACCCCCGACAGATGGCCATCCAACCTCCGTTTAAAAGCCTTCAAAGAAGGAGCCTCCACCACACTATGGGGCTGCAGGTTCCACTGCTGAACTGCTCTCGCAGTTAGAAAGTTCTTCCTAATGTTCAGGTGGAATCTCCTTTCCTGTAGTTTGAAGCCATTGTTCCATGTCTTAGTCTACAGGACAGCAGAAAACAAGCTTGCTCCCTCATCCCTATGACTTTCTCTCATATATTTATACATGACCATCATGTCTCCTCTCAGCCTTCTCTTATTCAGGCTAACCATGCCCAGCTCTTTAAGCCGCTCCTCATAGGGCTTATTCTCCAGACCCTTGATCATTTTAGTTGCTCTCCTCTGGACACATTCCAGCTTGTCAACATCTCCCTTCAATTCTGGTGTCCAGAACTGGACACAGTATTCCAAGTGCGGTCTGTCCAAGGCAGAATAGAAGGGTAGCATGACTTCCCTGGATCTAGACACTATACTCGTATTTATGCAGGTCAAAATCCCATTGGCTTTTTTTGCCGCATGACATTGTTGGCTCATGTTTAATGAGGACTCCAAGATCTTTTTCACATGTACTACTGTCGAGCCAGTCGCCCCCCATTCTGTGTCTTTGCATTTCATTTTTTCCTGCCTAAGTGTGGAGTATCTTGCATTTGTCACTGTTAAACTTCATTTTGTTAGCTTTGGCCCATCTCTCTAATCTGTTAATATCATTTTGAATTCTGCTCCTGTCTTATGGGGTATTAGCTATATCTTCCAATTTTGTGTCATCTAAAATGTGATGACAATGCCTTCTAACCCTTCATCTAAGTCATTAATAAAGATGTTGAACAGGACCGGGCCCAGAACGGAACCCTGCAGCACTTCAGGGTATTTTTAATGATGAGTAGATGAGGTATAATTTCTCCCTCTTTACTTTGCAAAAAAAGGAAGTGAGGACTCAGCTTTGTGTGTAAAATAGCCTGCTGCTACCAAACCCATTACCACTGACAAATCTTCATATCTATTTCATTTCTTTGATGGCAATTCTGCCAACGGTGTATATTCCTTGAGGGACAGATGTAGGTTTCTGGTTGAAGATCTCTAGCATCCCTTCAAATTACATGATTAAAGTGCTATATCTCACTTTCAGTGTCATGGTTCCATCGAGGGAATCCTGGGATTTGCAATTCTCAGCATGAGAGCTCTAGTGCCTTGCCAAAATACAACCTCAAAATTCCATAGGATACCAGTTAAAGTAGAATGATAGTGCTGTAATGGTATATCATTGTTCCTCTCCATTTGTGGGCTAAATTCATTTTTTTTCATGGATTTGATTAGTTTGGGCTCTCTAGAAACACTTAGATCTTCCGGCACAACCTCCAGTAGAAGCTGATCACAGAGTTGCACTGGAGAACCTAGGGTACATGTACACTATAGAATTAATGCAGTTTGACACCATATGAACGGTCATTGCTCAATGCTATGGAATCATGGGAGGTGTAGTCTGGTGAGGAACTAGCACTCTTTGGAAAAGAAGGCTAAATACATCGTAAAACTGCAATTCCCATGATTCTATAACATTGAGCCATTGCAGTTACAATGGTATCAAATTGCATCAATTCTACAGCCTAGATGCCCCTCACCCTCCCCGCTAGAGATATCGAGAGGGGTGTTCTTCCAGGTAATTGTTTTGTTTAATTTGTGTTTTTTCTACTTTTGTTGGGATCCTGCGCTTAACCGCAGACAATGAGGAGTGTTGACTGTAGTGCAGGCAAGGGCCAACTATGTCCCAGGGGCTGGATGGGTGATCACCTCAGACCCTTCTCATTTTCCTTGTCCTCTTGGCATAAGGACATAGTGACCCTCCAAAAAGACAAGGGAGGAAGGCATGTAGCAGCTGAGAACCCTCCTGGACACTCTCTGCCACCAGGCATGTAGCTGGGAGGGGCCTTGGGGGCTTCACCCCCCCCCCCAATTCTCAGGGTGGTCCGTGAGAAGGCCTTGCCAGTACATTATTTAAATGGTTATGTTTATTCATATCATGATCTGATCACCATGCTCAATATATTAGATATGCATTGGGATAATGATACAAAATGTTTGCTAAGGTAGACCCTCTCTCACTCAGACTCAGCCCCCCCCCCCAATCAAACTCAGCTCCCCCTCTCACCCGAATCAAAATCCTGGCTATGGCCCTGTCTTGCCATCGTGTGTCTCGCTGTCCTCCCAGCATGAGAATGGTTTGAGTGCCCCCATCCTTGTGCCAGGAGGAAAGCTTGAGAAAGATATGCTGCAGTTGAGAGCTCTCTGGAGCACTCTCAGCCAATGCCTGTCTCGCCCTCCTCCTGGCATAGAGATTGGGTCAGTCATCTTGCCTTTCTCCCAGCATAAGGATAAGGAGGGTGACCATGCCAGACCTTCACTCTCCCGGGCACTCCCCACCCAGTGTGTGCCCAGCCGTCCTCCCTCTTGGCCTGACCCGGCCTGCAAAGCAACCCCAAAGAAAAAGGTTTGCTCATGACTGTTGTAGTATGTTAGGTGCTCTAATATCTGACTTGAGGGGAATGTTCATCTACAAAAGAAAGCTGCTGCTACAGTTGTAAAACTTAACAGAATCTTAGGACTTTTTTGCTGCATCAGATCAGTTTCTGTTCAAGCCTGCTGTCTATATGCAACATATGCACTAGAAAGCTTTGGTGATGGAAAGGATAACACCAGGTCATCAGTGGGAGTTGTCATTTCTGATCATAAAAATGCACTGCAAGTAGAAAAATAGCTGATTATTAAAAGAGACAACCTGCTTCCTGCTGCTGCACTACTTTTCTGTTTACCAGAAATATTTTGCTCCAGGAGGGACTATTGTTTGCCCCTGGTAAGCCCTCTGCAGGCAGCAAAGTTCCTCTCGTTGATGTGACAGAAATTCATTTCTGATTTCATTTCTTTTCTAATGTATTTTTCATTAAAACCAGACAGATTAAAATAAGGAGGAAATTAACCTTTCTTCATTGGTGAATTATGCTCACTGGAGTGTAATTTTCAGTTTTAAACAAGAATATTTCCTTCACAGAAAATAGAACACAGGCAAGGACACATATGGCCTATCAATTGTGTATTGCACACCCTGTTTTACTCATGTACACAACCACACAATCAAGTGTGACTTCCTAATATACCATCTGAAGCAGTCAATCAATTCTGTTGTAGTCTGCAAGTATACCTCAGTTAATGAAGTACGTACGTTTCTGGATATTATTGGGCAAAATGCAAGATCTAATGAAATCTAACAACTACAACAATTTATTTATTTATTTATTTATTTTGGGCTTTTATATCCCATCCTATCTCAACCTCCTCAGAGGGACTCAAGATGGCTAACAAAACGGCACCCCATGGTGCCCATACCAGAAACATAAAAATACAATTTAACAGCAATATGGAAATAAAACAGTATAAAACAGTATAAAAACAATCATGCAGTCAGCAGTCGCCGGTTTGAATCATCATCTAAGGGGCAGTCAGTCCGTTCTATAAAAGTCATCATGTCAGCAAGTCAACCTAATCTACAAAGGTCTCGTCCCATAGCCAGGATTTCACTTGTTTCCAGAAGGTCAAGAGGGATGCAGCAGATCTAATTTCACTTGGGAGGGAGTGCCATAGCTGAGGGGCCACCACAGAGAAGGCCCTGTCCCTTGTCCCCACCAGACGTGATTGCTACAATGGGGGGACAACAAGTAGGGTCTCCCCGGATGATCTTAGGGCCCTAGGTGGATCGTAGTGGGAGATACGTTCAGACAGGTAAAATGGGCCAGAACCATTCAGGGCTTTATAGGCCAAAGCCAGCACTTTGAATTGTGCTTGGAAGATGATAGGCAGCCAGTGGAGCTGGCGTAGCAAGGGCATTGTAAGCTCCCTGTACCCAGCCCTGGTGAGCAACCGGGATGCCAAACATTGGACTAGTTGAAGCTTCCGGGCAGTATTCAGAGGCAACCCCATGTAGAGTGCATTGCAGTAGTCTATTCGGGTTGTAACCAAAGTGTGGACTACTGTGGCCAAGTCAGACTTCCCAAGGTATGGGCGCAGCTGGCGCACAAGTTTTAACTATGCAAAAATTCTCCCGGCCACTGCCAAAACCTATGGTTCCAGGCTCAGCGATGAGTCCAGGCTGTGAAACTGTGTCTTCAGTAACCCCATCAAGCACAGGCTGTAACCCTGTGCCCTGTTTGGCCTTGCAACTGACCAGGAGGACCTCTGTCTTGTCTGGATTAAATTTCAATTTA
Source organism: Anolis apletophallus (assembly GCA_030556195.1). Taxonomy (NCBI): domain Eukaryota; kingdom Metazoa; phylum Chordata; class Lepidosauria; order Squamata; family Anolidae; genus Anolis; species Anolis apletophallus. The sequence continues at coordinate 35,636,024 of JARBWK010000010.1, forward strand.
TTTGATCTCAACCAATCTGTTACAGCTGCTTGAACAGCCTCCTTAATAGCAGGTGGGAAGGAGTGACAGAGCTGGACATCATCTGCATACAGATGACATGGCACCCCGAAACTCCGGATGATCTCCCTCAATGGCTTCATGTAAATGGGACAGTACTGAACCCTGCGGGACTCCACAGTACAATGGCCATGAGGTCGAGCAGGTGTCCCCTAATAACACCTTCTGGGAGCGACCCTTGAGAAAAGACTGGAGCCTCTGTAAAACAGTACCTCCAAGGCTCATTTGTTCAAGGTGTCCCAGAAGGATACCATGGTTGATGGTATCGAAGGCAATAACAATAAATTTAGTACCAGAGGCAGATACAGGCAGCCCTCCACATTCCCAAATTCTGCCATCTACAGTTTGAAAATAACCCCTCCCCTGCCCATCACCACCAAAATTAGTAAACATTGATTTTGTCATTTTATTTCAGATATACCATTTTACCACTCCATTGTATATAATGAGGCTTGAGCATTCACAGATTTTGGTATATATGGAGGCCCTGAAGTCAAACCCCAGGGGTAACAAGGGCCCACTGTACAACATGGAAGAAATAGTGATAGGTTCTTACACCACAAAAAAAAGAGCAGCTCCACATTTTCAAATCTGAAAAGTCTAGCATAAGTAAACAAAAGAAGGTCAATGGAAAGCTCTCCCCCTGCCCCTGAAAAACATCCAGGGATATGTTTTCTTTCAAAAGTTTGCCCTTTTCGTATGATCCCCATTTTGGTGACCAAACTCTAGATCTATGATTTTTAACATGGCTGGTGTATTTGGTGATGCAGGCTTGTTTGCTCTCTCCTTTTTTTCTGGCTTCCCTTCTTTCTGGAAGGCAATCTGGAGGCAGCAGCTATTTATCTTGCCTGCTATAGGTAATAGGCAAGTACGGTAGAATTGGCTAGAGCAAAATCCAACTCAAACCTTGTTACTGCGTTGCTTACTGAAGGAATGATGCTGCAATCTGACACTGAACATTTCTCCAACCTCCTCTCACAATCCTCCAATACTAAAGCCACCAGCAAAACCTCCAGCAAGATAGAAGGTAAGGAAGAAAAGGGGAGTGGGTGACATAAAAAGTATATTTACTCTCATAGGCTTTTTAAACTAAGGAACCCTATGCTTTCAGTTGTATTTCTTTTTCTGAGTCAGCCCTAGACATTTTATTGTTTTTGAAACAAATAAAGAAAGCCACATACAGAAGCTGGCTGGGCAAGCAGTTGAAGGTTATGCTGGCATCTTGTATCTCACTTGAATGCAGCAATCTCAGTTATGAGTGGAAGATTCAGAGCAAATGGGGATGGCCCATTGCCAATATCTACATTTTAAGTAACCTGTTTCATTCTGCTGCCTACGTGAGTATATACTAGTTGCTGCCCATCATAGATCTAGCTTCACTCTAGCTTTCTTAATGTGTGAGGTTTTCTGTTCGGTAGACTGGATGTTTTTTTGATAGTTGCTCCCGAGTCTGGAACTACCTACTGAGTAAAGTTTCTTCCCTTGACATCCTTTCTTGGTAGCAGTAGTGACACTTTCTATGCCAAATGGAAGTTTAAGCTTGTTTTCAGTTTTAATTTGAACTTTAAGTGAGCTATCCAAAGGGCTGAACCTATGGAGGGTTCATGATCTTAGAAAGCTCCTTTAAAGTTTTGAGTAAAGTCTAAAGGCAATTCATCACCTTCACTGATATGTAGACCATTCTGGGGGGAAAGTAGGATATACCACAAATACATAATTTTGAGTTTATGACTTGCATCAGATTTGTGGTGCAATGGTTTGAGCATTGGACTATGAATCTAAAGCCTAGGGTCTGAATGCCCTCTTGGTCATGAAACCAAGCTCACTGTATCCAGCCCCAGGGCAAGTCACACTCTCTTAGCCTCAGATGAAGCCAATAGCAAACTTCTTCTGAAGATATATTGCAAAGAAAACCCTGTGATAGGATTGCCTTAGTGTTGCCAAATGTGGGGAAAAAACCCTGAATGCACCAAGAACAACAATAAACTGTGGATTGGTTAAGAGAAAGAAATAGTTCAGTGTGAATTGTTCTTAACCAAAAAAGCTTAGGATTGTTCTATAAAGTTCTCTCCCAAATTGGGCTCACAAATAATTTTGGCTAGGTCTTCCCTTATCACCTGGCACTATCCAGTTCAAACTAAAAATAACAAAGGCTTTCCATACAGACTTATTTTTAGAAAAAAAAAAACCGAAATCCTGTTGCATAAGAGATTATTTTTCAGCCACATTCTAACAATGGCAGAAGATCAACTTACATTTATGCTATTATTCTGGTCCAAGGATAATAAGATACACTATTGTCATGGTGACCCCCAAAGAATGGCAATCAAAAATATTGGTGAGAAGAGCATGGTGACTTCAATTTCTTCCATATTTTTATTGGAATGTGATTTTTTTTTTACATTTCATCTCATCTTTCTGCCAATGAATTCAAAGAAATCATATATGGCTCTTCTTTAAACTTTTATCTTGTGAGGTAGGATGAGAGAGATATTAGGTCATTTAAGCCCCTTCTATGCTGCCATATAAACCATATTATCAAGGCAGACAATCCACATTATCTACTTTGAACTGGATTATATGAGTCTACACTGCCATATAATCCAGTTCAAAGCAGATAATCTGGATTTTATATGGCAGTGTAGAAGGGACCTGAGTGAGTTTCATGGCACAGTAGGGACTAAAAACTGGCATACCTAGAACATTCCACTGACTCTTAACACTGGACTTGCACGGTAGGATGCATCCAGAATAGTGGCTATTAAGAACATATTTTCTATATACAGTACATGAAGGGGTTCACTGCAGGGCCATCAGTCATGGCTCTCTGGACTAGCTGTCCTGACTCTCTTCCCACAATCCATGCCTTGAATGTAGACATTTGAGAAACTCTCACACTACACTATTACAGCACTACATTTACCCTTAAACTGCGGTGGGTCCATCATATAGAATGCTTGCCTTTGGTCAGGGCTTAGATCTCTGTTACCAAGAATTCTAAAGAGCCCTGCCAAAATTGCAGAACTCTGGAGTCTACAGGACGGTTCTATGTCAATTGAAATAGAATTATAATACCAGAACTATGTACAGTACTGTTAAAGAGAATTCATAAGACGTTCATGTGTATAGATGCTTTTTATGATAGATTCCATGAAAACCTGTTAAAAAAATCTTAGCCATTTAGAACAGAGGGATTATTTTTCTGATTTGTTAAAAATGGTTGGGCATTAAGGGGTCCCAACTTTGGCAGACAACATATTTTATTTATTTATTTATTATTTATTATTGAGGCTAGATATAATTGACCACTTCAGTGATCTTTGGTCACAGAGGAGATGGTTGGGCATGGTATGAGGGGTCAAGCATAACTCAGTGGCAGACAACATATTTTACATGGAGATGTCTTTCCAACTCTACCTTAGTGTCAATTTTTAAAAATCATTTATTTAAAAGTTACTAGAAAACAATCCAAATGGTAGATTCTGTATCATCAGGATGGTGAATCTGCCTTGGGTTTTAGATCAAACATAATGGAATGTCAAAGGTTCTGAAAATAGAGTCAACATTTTGAATGGTTAGTTCTGTTAAAGTTTGGGCTAAAATGTGGAGTGAAATCACTGTGCTTCCTGATATAGTAGCCTACAGTCATCATTGCCCAGCAAAATTGTTGCTGGTCAAAGAAGACATACATGAGCCAAGGGGGTAGGCAAGGGGGTATTTCAGTCAAGACCAGACAAGGGCAAAGTTTTAACATTTTCCTCAAGTGTGAATGGTCTCACCCTGGAATGGTTAACTACTAACTGCACAAGAACTAAGTGCATGACTAATGCCATCTCTAGTCTGACTCTGAATTAGTTTATGTCTTAAAACACACTTTCTAGTAATTTCTGCATTTCCTGTTAATGCTAATCCAGTTTGATTTACAGATAAAGAACCACAACTAAGCTTGATTTCAAAGTTCCTTACCCTAAACTCTAGTTCTGACATGCTGTATCTCAAAAGTTCAGAAATCTTTGTTACCACCCACAATTTATCTACTCTCCTCAATTCTACCATTCATAAGATTCTCCCAAATTTTTAGTTCTTTGATTTCCCCCCCCTGTTCTAGCCATCCAACCATTGCTTCCCTATCAACCAAGGGAAGATGGGTATTTTCATTATTAAAGTAGATTGCTCAAACCTGAGGCTCTTTGGCTGGGTTAGCTGACAATTCTGAACTCTTCTGAACTCAGGTACTCAGCAAACTCACATGGGGATATGCAGTCTGTCAGAAAACCTAGACCTAAGCTTTTGACAGATTTCTAGGTCAAAGTCAGGCTTTGAATAGCTCACTGGTTTGTTCCTAGGAAAGAGAATGTGACTAAGAAATCAAACCAGCCAGTTTCACTGCCAGAGATTAAAACAATTAAGTATGGATAATAATCAAGAAGAACTTGGGGAATGTATTATGGAAGCAGTCCATCATACCCATGAAAGATTCATAGATATTCCTGTTCAACAACTAATGATCATCCTCCAAGGGGACAGATCAGTACAAAAGTGCCATAAAGTAAAACTGGAACAACTGTGCTATGAGAATTGCTGAAACAATGAAGATACATGGGTAGCAGTGGCAGCTGACAGGTTTGCTTCCAGCTTTGGCGTCCAAATCTTTAAAGGACCTATATGTTCAGCACCTTGAACAGTTCCTTTAACCATTGGAGTAAAACCTAGAATAGATTCATCATCCCATTAACAGTGTGACCTTCAGCCACCAGTGTGAGTAGCTCTTGTTTATAGAGAAAAGATCAAGTTTTCACATTCATCAAAGAGTTGACCTAAACAGAAGTGATGGGAAGGTAGGATTAGATAACAAAACATGATTGACCTGCCTTGGCTGTGTCTCTCTGGCAGAACTGAAGGTACTGCATTGTGTTTAACTTTGAACACAAGTTGGAAGGAAAAAGGAGTGAAATCTCTTTGGGGTTTATTCACTCTCCAGCAAAAATAGTTGGTTGTAAAATATCCACACATCTTTCATTCTATTGTTTCTTAGGGGCTAATGTTAGATATTATTTTCTTGTCTTTACATTATTTCTTAGTCCCTCTGACCCCACTGAGAATCATATAATCCTTCATCCATTCACCTACATACCCATTCAGGCTTGTATATAATAAACAGCAATTGAGACAACACTCTGTGGTTCAGAAAAGCAGGTGCCAAATGAATTTTGTCAGTCTTGAAGACTTTTTTTTGCTTGTTTTTGTTACAACAGAATAATAAAGCTACTCTCCCCCTGGTTTAGAAACTGTTTATATTTCTTTCTTTTTTATTCAACATATATCTGGTTTTAATTATCTTTTAATTGAAATTTTAGTGGTTTTGTTTATCTGTTTCAGCATACTTAGAGTGTTTTTGCTAGTCATTGACATGAAGGGGGGGGAGCAGATGACCCAGAGCTCTTTCATCCAATTTGAGATCTATATGTTTTTATTATTTGATAATTTAACAGATGTGCTTTTAAAAATTGGTACTTATGATTCATGCACTAGTCATGTTGGGTCATTTGAGTATATATTAGTTTAATCCTATTGATTTCCATTTTGGGACTCAAGCCATTATCAATCAAAATATTATAGCCTAAAATCAAACTGAAAGTTCTAACTAGAGTAGACCTATTGAATCAATTGATGAATGACAAGTCAATACTTATGTAAGTGGCATTGATTCCTTGGGCCACTCTAGTTGGATCTAACAGTTGGATGTAAACCTTTAAATGAATTTGACCATTGCAAAGTAATGGAAAGACTTTAAAGATTCAATCCTTTGCATAAATAAGTTGTTAAAGTGAAGCTTGCCCACAGTTTTATATCGGAATGTGTCTAAAAGATGTGAATTTTGGATCTAGGGGAAATAATGTTTTAGAATGGGATTTGTTTAGTATCAGATCCAGTGACATGACATTTCTAGTACTCTGTTCTGAGAATATATTTTGAGAAAATACAAATATTTTCAGAATTTCTTTGTCTATAGTAACTACATCTAGATATGTCTTCTAAAACGTTGTCCCATTTGTCTTTATTTTAAAAACTGCAAAGATAAAGATATAAAAACATGAAGTAACCATCTTTATTTTGACCATAGATTAGTCATAAAAGGATAAAAGCAAAACATAATGGAAAATTAAGCTAAAAACAGCTCAAATGTACAAGAAAGTCTGTATATACATAAGTAGCAGTGAAATATAAATATAGTGATTATTTTGTAGTTCCTCAGATTCAAAACATTATAAAGAGAAAGCTCTCACATGTCTTATATTAATGATTATCCTGGTTCAAATATTGTACAATAAACAGTACATGTGACATTATTTTCTGCAATGATTTTTTAAAACTTATATCCATACTTTTGCGATTTACATCCTGCAATTTTACCAGAAAAAAACAGTCAATGTAGCTAGCAATTATAAAATTCTACTCAGAACAAATACTGCAAAACATAAATATAGGCTAAAACACAACAAAAACAAATCCGTGAAAGAAACAGTAACACTTATTTAATAATAATCTAGTTTAAAGGGTAAAAGCATAAGTGAATGAAATGGAAAGACAACAGAGAGTTGACTTTGGCAAAGGATTCCATAACCTGGGAATAATTACCAAAAAAGCCCTCTCTGGAATTTCCAGGAGACATGCCTTTGATGATGATGGAAAACATTTCCCCTGATCTTAAAACCTGAGCAAATTCATAAGGGATAACAGTCTTTAAATAGACCAATCCCAAGCCCAACAAGATTCTGCAGGTGGATGCCAACACCATCGTAGCTGTCTTAACAAGGGAATGCTGTGACTTCTGCAATTATGCCAAGTTACTTTTGGCTACAGCAGTCAATGCGTCATTGGAAATCAAATGAGATGCAAGCAAAGGAGGCATTGTTGTGGTCAGATCAGATATTAGCAGAATGGACGCATTTGGCACAATATCCATTAACTGTCTCTGAGATACCATCTTTGACCTTATAGGCTCATTATAGATGCATTCAGTCCTTAAGGTCATTTAGATATGCCCTCCTTCTAGCATTATATGAACTAAGATCTACTCTGCAATTGTCTGGAAGTGGAGATTGTACAAATTTGGTGTTATGTGTAATGTTTCAACTCATTGTATTTCTATACTGTGTTTAATAAAACTTTTCTTTAAAAAAAAATTTGGTGCCTACCACTATGTGAAATGTCCTTCCCTCAGAATATGACATAATTAAAAGTATTAGTTTAGCTGCTTTGAGTCTCCTTGTGGAGAGAAAAAGTGGGGTTTAAATAAACATAATAAACATAATAATAATAGATGCTGAAATCATATTTATATATGCAAAACCTTTCAGTTTAGTTTAACTTTAAATTTGATAGATTACATAAATACTGTCTGTCAATTTGTATACAGCAAGACTCCTCTATCCATGGAACCCATATTCGTGGTTTCACTTACCTGTGCCTGGGGTAAATGCTATCTCTAGGAATTTTCTAGGTTCTCTAGGTAATTCTATGGTATGGTTTCTCTGGAAGTTCCCAAGGAGATGTGTTGGACAACCTTGCAAATTCCTATAAGGGATACCTTTATTTATTTATTTATTTATTATTCATTCTTGTATACTGCTCCTTCCAGCAGGCTTGGGGCGGTTTACATAAAATCAATTAAAACAACAACATTACAGGTTTAATAACAACTTAATAACAACAGTATAACACAATATAAAACCAGTTGATTTCCATAGGACTCCATGGGTTAACAACTTTATTCAGGGCTATTTAAATTGAAAGCCTGCCTGAAAAGAGTCGTCTTACAGACTCTCTGAAATGGTGCTAGCTCCTTAATGACCCGGACTTCATCCAGCATTGAATTCCATAACGTGGGCACCGCTACCGAGAAAGCTCTTGCTCTAGTTGTTGACAGGCGGTAGGAGTGGATGAATGGCACTGCTAGAAGGTTTTGCTCTTCTGAATGTAGTGATCTTGGGGGAACATACGGGGTGAGGCGGTCCCTCAGATACACTGGCCCCAAACCATTCAAGGCCTTGAAGGTTAGTACCAACACCTTGAAAACTATCCGGTAATATGTAATATGCTCTCGTGCCGAATCTCTAGTTCCTACAAAACAATTCTATGGTATGCCAGACTTATAGTCATGATATTTAATGTTGTTCTGTCATATCCATAGTTTCAAGTAAGCATGATGGGCCAGGGACCAACCCCCATGGATATGCTTTGGGTATTGGCACCATTGTAGATATTAATGAAATGAGATCCCATATCAGAATTATGTATCTTAAACTTTCACATGTCGCATCAGGCAGATAGTGTTATATGAGTCTTGTGCTGAATGCATTTAATTGGGTAGATGAATTCATATTGGTATGCACAACAAGAGGATGTGCAACCATATGTCCAACTAAGTGTGCAGCTGAAGGAGTAGACTGAACAATTCATCAGGGATAAATGGATATGAGACTGTGTTGAATTTTGGATGATAACTCCTGGAGACCTGGGATGAAATCCGTTCTCAGTCATGGGAACACACAGGAGGACCTTGGGCATTGTTTCCCAGCCTCAGAGGAACACAAGGTCAAACCTCTGAAGAAACCTTGACATAAAAATGCCATGATAGGGTCACCATAACAACAGATACATGCATCATCTGAGAATGTGCTTCTACATGTGCACAGCTCTATGGTCTTGAACTGGGAGTGAATGCAGCACAACAGACAAAAATGTCTATTTGCGTTATCAGGGAAACATGGAGAGGCAGTTTCCAGCAGTTTTATTATTGTTGTACATCACTCTATCATTCATATGGTTTATAAACATTCAACAACAACAAAACTTTATTACGGTCACTGACCAGCACAAAGTGGGCACAAGCATTCACAATATGGCTTTGCCTTTGTTCCTAAGCAAATATATAATCTTCACCACCACTGTGGCCCAGGAAATCTTTGCCTTATAATGAAACCTGAATTCAGATTGAAATGAATCTAGATAAGGCATGAGCAATTGTAAGGCATGTTAGTATCAATTTCCCCCATCTGTTCTATCTATTTCAAAATGGTTTCCATCAATTCAAGGATTCTATCCATCCCTTCAGGTTGAAAAAATGGACAAATACTCATTGTAACTGGACAAGCAGATGCCAAAATTACATCTCCTGCACCTATATTAACTATAGTCACTAAATTGAATACACAGAAGTGATTCTATCAACAAGGTGTCATGCATATTGCTCACAAAAGACTATCAATGTGTTTAATGTGTGGTCCCCAGATGAGGTATGTCTTAAAGGATTTGGAATATGAAACATATCCTGGAAGATCAGGTTAACTTCAATAGTTGCTCAACCTATCTCTAAGCTTTTCATACACAATTACATTGCATACAAGAGAAACAATGCAGTATGCTAAACCTGTGTGTCAAATTTCCTGTATGCTTTTTAAAAAGTATTCACAGGAGGCTCATATACCAAGGGGAGCACAAGGAGATGAGAAAAGAAGCTTAAACCTAAACCTCTGTTTTGCCCAAATCCCTCAAATCTCAACTTGGCTGCTTTACTCTCTATTGAATCAATGTTTATTTCTCCATATAACAAATCCAAAGCATTCTAAAGGTAATAGCTCATGTCTGATTTTTAAAGTTTGGATGGAAGCCAGCCAATGAATGTCAAGTACTGTAGGCTATATCTGAGAGGAGGGAAGTGGCAAAACCATCTCTGAGTATTCGTTAGTTAAGAAAATCTTGTGAAATTCGAGTGACCACTATAAGCTGACAGACAGCTTAAAGGCACATATTGACCTTTTCACATGATCACCAGAATCGCTTCAAGGCATCAGGTGGCTTGGGGAACTTGGTGCCCCACACTCTGCATTGCCCATATAAAGATATGGGTGATCTCATGGGGGGGGGGGGAGTGTGGACCACGTAGCTTACAGGTGTACAGGTGTTGTTTATTGGAAGCTGGCAGGCTCCGTGGGTGGTGTAGGGTGGAGCCGGCATATGCTGGCAAAATTCACCTTTTGTGATGAGGTGGCAGACAGACACATAACTGAGTGAAGAAGGTTTAGACTGAACCTCCCCCCAGAGTTTTATTCCAATTTTATCCTTATTAATACTGTGAACTATTTTTCATTTTTTATAAAATGTTATAGGGAAGTTACATTTGACTTCATCACATCATATCTGGTGTGAAGTTTGGCCCTATCTCAAAGTCATTGTAAAATCAAGTTTCTTTTTTCTTTTAGCTATAACAGGCATTAAAATCCTGCCAAGTGAATGTAAAAAAATATAGTGTACTATGATAAGGAAATCTTCAAAACATAACTTCTCATGAAATCATGACAGCCATGTTCCTCTATATATATATTTTAAACATTGCTTTGATTATATTGTGCAAGTCAGAAGGTCTTCTAATAAAGATTATATAAAATTATACCTGTTGATCTATCCAAATTGGGTTAGAAATGGCCAACAAAATCTTCTCCTGCAATTTCGCTCCATTTTACAGTTTTTGTTGTGGACTGAAGGACCCTGTTATACAAAACACTGAGCTCACTCATTGGATAAAACTTATTTTTACTATTACAGACAATACTTCGGGGCACTTCCAGATAGCATCAAAATGTGGGACAAATAAGTGGGCCAAAAATTGCAGGACCTGACAGCAAGTCCAAACACAGACCTGTCAGTCCCAGTAAATGTTCCCCTACCGCTCAGACACCTTCGTTTGTAGATTTTAGAAATCCACAAGATGGATGAGGGACATCTGGCAGAAGTTTAGTTTATTTATTTTTAATTGACTCTCCAATATGTGTTGGACCATGTCTGAAATCAGGTTTGAAGCACACCTTTTTAACATGTGTTTTTCAGCTTTAAATCCGAACCAGAGCATATTTTCCTTAAACATCATTGAGCTACCCTCCCCCTTTTCATGCTGGTTTCTTCCACATTTTAGGGGGCTGTGTAGAAGCGTCCTCAGTTAAAAAGTCTTCTGACAGAGAAAGGATTTTTTTTACAAAGGCTCTTTGCATCTTCTCAGCCCCATTTTCTTCTTTGTCTTCTGTCTAATTAGTAGGTTTTTTAAACAGCATGAGAACTGGAAAATTTTACAAGAATGTTGTAGAAACCCAGACACTTACTGCTGAAAGCAATGTCATAAAATAAGCAAGGTAAGCAACAAATAGAAGACAGCAGACTGTAGTGGCTTGAGCATTGGAGTATGACTCTATAAACTAGGGGTTTAATCCCTACACAGCCATGAAACCCACTAGTGTAGTGGTTCCCAACCTTTGTTCCTCCAGGTGGATTCCTAACAACTGGTAAACTGGCTGGGGTTTTTGAGAATTGAAGTCCAAAATATCTGGAGAACCAAAGGTTGGGAACCATTACACTAGTTGAATGTGGGCATGGTACATGCTCTCAGCTTTATAGAAAAGCAACGCTCTCCTGAAAAATCCCACCAAAAAACCCCCAGTTATAGGTTCACCTTAGAGTCACCATAGGTTTGAAACTACTTGAGGCACACAAAAACACCACCACCACCAACAACAACAACAACCAGCAATTTCTTCTGGAGCTCCTTATTGAGAATGCATGAATATCAAAACAGACAGAAAAGAGGATAGAGGATATGTTTGACCTACCAGCTACTCCAGCTGCTAGCATAAACAATTTATACTTTTCAAAAGAAAAGCATAGTTTGGCTAACAAAATGAAAATCATAAAAAAGTGAAAGAAAACGTTATCCCTGGATGCATTTTTGAAAAAGTCTTCAGGCAGTCTCTGGAAGGTTCAAAATGTTTTCAATTACTTATGCAAGACTTACCTGACCTAGTTGTTTCATTTGCATGTGCATATTGTTTAGTTTGGAATAAAAAGTTTGCTGAAACATGTTGGCATGATCTTTCTTTTTTGTGGTGCAGGAACCTATCTGTATGTTATTTTTGCCTTTGGTACCAAATCTTCTTACTTAAAGAATACCCAAGAATACATCTGTTCCTTTAACTGTTAACCTGCAGAAGGAAGTAAATAAGGAAAAGACTATACTGTCAGAGTTAAATTTAAGGTGAAACAGTAGCAAGAGAACGAGAGCAATATATCAATATAGTTTTATAAACCAATACTAGAGATCAGTGACATACTAACAGAAAAAAGAGGTAATGCGCCCATTCAAAAAAAAATACAAAAGGAGATTACATAATATTTGCTGATGCATGTGTTTATGTATAGGTGCAAACAGTACTATAATGTAATTGTTGTTGTGTGCCTTTGAAGGCATATCGAACTGAGAGTGAGCCCAAAGGAAACTAACCTTGGCAAGATTTATTCAGAGAAAGTTTGCCATTGTGTTCAGTGAGGTTGAGAGAGTGAGACTTATGAAGATCACTCAATGAGTTTTCATATTTGACTACCAAAACACTATACCACACTGGCTGACTATAAAGATAATAAATGAAGCATCTTTCCAAATATGCAATTACTACTGTCTAGGTGACCTGTGCAGTTGCTGTCAAGTCCACTGTCCAGGGGTAGTAACTGTGGATCATCAACCTGGTTCAGATTGATGACCCACAGTTACTGCCTCGACAGTACCTACTCTACTTCTTATGATGGCCTTTAAAGCAGATGTGACATGCTCTGCTTGCCAGAAATGGAATTTATGCAATGTTTCTTTTAGCCTATGTTCTGTGATATAATCCCTTCACTCCATTGCCCCTCCCCGGTATTCTGCTCAGGTTTCAAGTCAGATGTTCTCAGCCTGTGGGTCCCCAGGTGTTTTGGCCTAAAACTCCCAGAAATCCCAGCCAGTTAGGATTTCTGGAAGTTGAAGGCCAAAACATCTGGGGACCGACAGGCTGAGAACCACTGTTTTAGGTGTTCCTGCAATGGTTGGTTCATCTGTTTACAAAGACTGGGAAAACAGGGGGTTCTGAGGAATCAGATGATACTGTTTATTTGACTTAGCAGATGTTACCTTTCTTATCATTAGCTGGCTCAATGAAAAATATTCCTGTTAAATAAAGGAAATTCATGTTCAGGCAGCTAGTCTGGAAGAACAGGCACATTAGATACACAATTGTAGTGGAACTGCAATGATCAGGTTTCCTTTTGAACTGAGTGTGGGTATGCCTTTCCATGTACTTGAGGATGCTTATGCCCATCTGTGGCCAATTAATATTTTAAATGTAACTACTTCTATATTACTAAGGATGTGCTGGGATGAGTTGCAGTGTCAACAGAACATTGTTTATTTTGGGATGAAGGCCCTTGGTTTAATGACTGTAGACATCTAAGTATTTCAGCATAAAGGAAGCTGGTAGAGTTGTTGACAATCTCAAAGTCTACATTTCATAGAAAAGGGTAAGGCAAGGCAATAACAGAATAGAGATGTATTTGACATCAGAATCAGTGCATTTGACATCAGTAGCAGAGTAGAATTATTGTTAATGTACACTTATTTCCCATCTCCAAAAGTACTCTATGGCCTAGACATAAGGAATATTCAGGACTCTTCGTTTGGACCAAAAGAATATAATAAAATAAGGATCTGTGGAATCCTCTTGGTCTGAAATGTGGCCCAGACAAGTGCACTTGCCTTAAAGTTTAACCATATACAATATACCAGTATATAAAAGATATGTGTTAATTGTGTAGCATACATTTATATCATGGAAATTGGAGTTTGAGCAGATGGTTCCAAGATGGAACCAGCTGCAACTGTTTACATGGCCATCCCATATTCACTATCTCTCCCAGTCCTCCCCCCACTTCCAATTCTCTTAATATGGCAGTCAGCAGGCATGTCATAGTTGATTTCAGTTGCTTATCACCTAAAATTATTCTGGTCAGAATGATGAGGCAATTAGAGAAGATGGGGGAGAGGAGCTAGCAATTCCCCCTCTCTCTATTCTTTCCTCCCACATTACTCTGGAGCTCTCACCAACATCAATCCAGGTGACAAGCAACCAACACAAACCATGTTACACCATCTGGCCACTGCTACAAGAAAAAATGAGTGGTGGTAAGGGTGTTTGCCCAGTGACATCAAAATGGTGCCGCTAGGTAATCAGGACTTTTTCCCAGTTCTACGAAGCCAGGATGATAGTGATGGTCTAAGTAATTCTGGGGCTGTTCTGCCTTTTGTCTCTCTGGACCAGCCCTGGGATAAATACTCAGTGAAGATCTGCCCATGGTTTTGGTAAATACATAGGAACTAGCTTACCATAGTGAAAATATAGGCAAGTTTGCTGGGCATTAGTACTGAAAGCTACATGACTATGGTGACTTTTATTCTGTTCGGTGGTTGTCCACCTCTAGTTACTGACTTGTTCTGTTGCTATGGATGGAAGTTTCTTCTGTCCTTCCATGCATTGCTTCAGTATTGTCCCACTGTTGACGTGGGCTTTGGGTACAAATGAAGGTTTAGTCTGTTCTTAATGTATTACACGTGCATGCTGGTAATGGTATTTATGTTGGCTTCAAAATGAGAAGTGTGAAGCCCTGGTGGAACAATAAATTAGAAAAATATGTTGGAGGAGTTACATTCTTTGCCATTTTTTTTCCTGAAAAACCTTTTCTCCAAGGACATTGGAGGGGATGGGGGAGCACAATTTTTTTATAAGGAAGAATTGCATGTTTATGACAAAGTACCTATGGTTTTACCAGTTTGAAAAGCAGACAACCCCCTGCTTTTAAAGGTTTTTTAAATACCTGGTTTAAGACCTTGTAGCTCCACCTTGCAGATCAGCTGTCGGAATTTTTAAACCATCTAAAGACACATTTCTTCTGGCAGGCCTACCCAGACAGTTTTAAAGTATGAAACTTAAACTCATGCCCTTTGTGTTTGATGTCTGCTTTGTGTATTTTAATATGTATTTTATAGAAATACAGTTTTAATGTGGTTCTTTTATAGAAATATGTATATTTGTTAATTTTTTGCAGTTTATGTTTTTTAATTGTTTTGTAACCTGCCTCAAGCCACAGGGAGAGATGGGTAAGAAGTAAAATTATTATTATAAATTTTTGTAATAATTTAATTTGGAATTATAATCTGAATAAAAATATTCTAATACTTGCATATCAGACATGCTAATGTTATGAAACAAAAACATACATGAGTTTTATATTTCTGAAATATCATAAATTCTGTAAGACTAGAGTTTTTTTCACAATGATTTCAAATTTTCTTGAAAAATCAGTGAGTTGGTAGTGACAGTGGATGAGTCTACACTGCAGAAATAACATAATTTGACACCACTTTAACTATAATTACTCAATATTTTGGAATGCTGGGAATTGTAGTCTGCTGAGGCACCAGCACTATTTGGCAGATATATTAACTCTTTGGCTGAAGAACTTGTAAATTCAATTTTCTGGGAACAAAAGCTGAAGTTTGCCACTTTAGTCTCAAGCCTGCACTATAATATCAATATTTTATTTATTTATTTATTTATTTACTTTATTTATATTCCGCTCTTCTCACCCCGAAGGGGACTCAGAGCAGATTACAGGTACACATACTAGCAGACAATCCCTGCCGTTTCCACATACACATATATAGACGAACAGAGGCAAACTCTGGCCACCAGGGGGAGCTGATGCACTCCTCATCTCTCAGCATTCCTAGTGTCCCTTGTCGTTCCTTCTGCATTCCTCAGCGTTCCTGCAGTTCTTTAATGGCCTCATAAATCAGTAAACATTTGCCTCCCCACTTAATGTGGTACCTTTATCTCCTACTTGACAGATGCAACTGTCTTTCGGGCTGCAAAGGTTGACAGCAGGTTACACTTAAAGGTCGAGCACCCACCTCGACCCGGGCAGGCCTTGAACTCATGACCTACTGGTCAGAGAGATCTTATGCAGCTGACACTTAGCCAGCTGCGCCACATTCCCGGTGCAATCAATTCATGATGACCATCAACAATCAGTATTTATATTATTATACGTTAGAATCTAGGCGTACACAACCTCTAGGAGAGCAGTAGCATTATACTGTAGTACATAATATATTATATAGAATTGTTATTACATCAGAGTCCTACTACAGTTAACACGAGTTCAATATATACTTAGTGTGAGTGGCGATCAGAGGGCTGAGAGTCAGTAGTCCAAGAATTCAAACAAACGCTGAGATTATATGCAAGGAAATCCTTCCTGGATTCAGGCTACATATATGCCAGTCAAATGGTCGCCAATGGAGCTACACAGTTCCAAGCAGCTCCGTATATATTAGACAACCAATCACTGTATGAACTGCAAAATCCAAATGAGTTGTAATCCAGTCAAGGGAGAAAATTCCAGGAGCTCCTGCACAGGTTTGAGTGATCGCCAAGTTCAGAAAAACATGCTCCACACCTTCTGCGCTACCAATTAGCGGCTAGGATCATATTTCGGTGTGTAAGCCGACAAGTACAAATGTTCCCCGTGGGTGCCTTACGGTATCATATTGAGAACTCAACCATTTCACCAGAGGTATATGGCTTCCTCAGAGACATTCCCTGGAGCATTCAACTTAGAACATAATGCAGTTTCACAGAAATCACAATTCTGAAGTAAATAGAAAATACAAAATATGGTCTATTTTTGCACCCGTGAGTTGTTTCGTTTTAAGGTACTGCAGCTTAACCCATTAGTTGTGTAGCGTTTACACCGAAATATCAACATAAAACTAAATATCAAGCTTAGTATTGTTGATTAATTGACTTGATATATTTATTTATTATTTGGATTTATACACCGCCACGTCCCGAGGGCTCGGAGCGGTTTACAAGTAAAAATAGAAACAACAATAAAACTACCATACCAAATTAAAAACCAGTTTCACAGCTCAAATGCCACACAGAATAACTGCGTATTGCATACCTTCTGAAAAGTTTGCAAGTCCCACAAAGCTCGAACTTCTGCAGGAAATGTGTTCCACAATGATGGAGCTACAACCGAAAAGGCTCTACGCCTTGTAGCTGCTAAGCGGATGGTCTTAAGATTGGGAATTTCCAACAGATTTTGCTCTTCAGAGCGAAGTGATCCCTGGGGTTGGTAGGGGATGAAGCGGTCACTCAAATACACTGGCCCTGGACAATACAAGGCCTTGATGGTGAGTACCATCACATTGAAAGTAATTCGGTGCTTAATCGGTAGCCAGTGCAGCTGCTGGAGGATTGGGGTGACATGAAATCTCGTCGGCTCCCCAACGAGTAGTCGGGCCGCGGCATTCTGCACCACCTTAAGCTTTCGAATTACTGCCAAAGGTAGGCCAATGTAGAGGGCATTACAGTAGTCTAGTCTTGAGATGACCAAGGCTTGGATCACCGTGGCCAGGTCATGCCTAGACAAGTAGGGGGCCAGTCACCTAGCCTGTCGCAGATGGAAAAATGCGATTCCGCTCACAGTGGAGACCTGAGCCTCCATTGTGAGCAGATGGCCGAATTGGACCCCTAGGCTTTTTACCAATGATGACGGGCATAATGCCTCGCCATCCAGGGTTGGCAACTGGATATTTCCACTGCCCGGACGACCCAGCCAGAGGATCTCTGTCTTCGCTGGATTCACCCTCAACCTGCTGGCATGCAACCATCCAGTCACAGCTTCAAGGCACAGATGGAAATTATCAGGGACAGAGTCTGGCTGGCCTTCCAACCTCAGAATGAGCTGAGTGTCATCTGCATTTTGGTAACACTCAAGCCTGAAGATTTGCACCAGCTGAGCAAGTGGTCGCATGTAAATGTTAAATTATAGAGGGGAGAGAATGGCCCCTGGGGGACCCCACACATAAGCGGAGATCTCCTGGAGACCGATCCTCCCCACTCCACTTGTTGATTGCAGTTTTGGAGAAAAGAAGACAGCCAATTTAAGGCTGCCCCCTAACCCCAGCAACCGTGAGGCGGTGGGTCAAAAGATTGTAATTGACAGTATCAAATGCTGCCACGAGATCCAATGACATGAGCAGCGCCTATCCACCTTGGTCAAGCTGGCAGCGAAGCTGATCTGTGATGGTGACCAGCACTGTCTCTGTCCCATGCCCCAAGCAGAAGCTGGACTGGAAGGGATCTAATCCGGCTGTGTTGTCTAGGAACTGCTGCAACTGCTCCGCCACTGCCCTCTCTATCACCTTGCCCAAGAATGGAAGATTTGAAACGGGCCGGTAACTGGAGGGAGCCGAATGATCTAAATCCGGCTTCTTCAGTAGCGGGGAAACTATGGCCTCTTTTATCCCCTCTGAAAAGACTCCTTGCTCAAGGGAGCTGTTTACTATTGTCACAATGCAGGGTCTTGGCCCGGCCCCTTAATCACACACACAGAGACGGTACTCAGCTAACTATTTATTGAATAATAAGAAACAGGTGAAAAGGTAAATTGTCCATAAAAGGTATCAAAAAGTTCAATCCAAAGGCAAAGAGTCCGTAGTAAAATCCAAAGGCAAACGTGGCAAAGGCTCCACAAAACTATGCGGATCAAGGACTTGGTTCGTGGCAAAGAACAAGGCAAAGTTCATGAACAAACCCAAGACACTTCTTGGCAAGGCTTGAGCCGGCAACTTGGCTCCCTGGAACTCCGCTCGCTTCACTCCTCTTAGAATAGAAGTGGCCGAGCTACTGAGGATCCGTTCCCACGGATCCTATATTTAATCCCCTTGGCGAGGCCCCGACGCTCTAGGCTTCTCCGCCAATCTGTGCTACGGGACCTAGCGCTTCTCTGGCGCTCTAGACTGCTGTGCCAATCCCTCCTGCTGGATTCAATACTCCGTCTCCTATCAAAGCTCCGTCCTTGCCTCCCAGCACCTGGCTCGCTATCTTCGTGAGAGCCGAACTCCCTTTCGGCTTCCATGGCCTCATCCTCCACTGTTTCCCTGATCCTTTCCTGTGACCCGAAACCACCTGGGTTCTCATATTGATCGGAATCATCACTCTCGGGGTCAGCCTGACTTTCCCAATTTTCATAGCCGTCAGGCCATTCATCATCCCAGGCCAAGCTCTCTGTGGGAGAGGAAGGCCCAGCTAACTCACCAGCCCCTTCCTCCATTTCCTCATCAGCTGCAACTGGCCCTAATGCAAGTGGGACCCCCGGTGCTGCCCCCTGCCCCCCAGGCATGAAAGGGAACTGGGTTGCTACACTATCCCCCCCTCAGGGCCCCTCCGAGGCCTCCCTCGAGGCTTGGGCTTGTCGGAATACTTGCGGTGAAAGCGGGCAACAATGTCCGGGGCGTGGACATCTCGTGCCGGTGTCCAAGAACGTTCTTCCAGTCCAAAACCCTTCCAGTCAATCAAATACTCCAGCTTCCGGTATCTGATGCAAGCGTCCAGGATGTCCTGCACCTCAAACTCCTCCTCCCCATCTCGCATCACAGGACGGGGTGGCGGCTGCGTCACATCAGGCCGCACCCCCTTTGCCGGTCTCAGCAGGGAACAATGAAAGACAGGGTGGATCTTCATGTCTGCTGGAAGCTGTAGTTTGAAGGCAACAGGCCCCACACTCTCCAACACCTTGTAGGGACCCAAAAATCTCGCGTCCAGTTTGTGACTAGGTCTCTGTGTAGGCAAGTTCTTGGTAGACAGCCAAACTTTGTCTCCCACCTGGATCTCTGGACCCTCTTGGCACCGCCGATCAGCCATCCGCTTGTAATCCGCTTTAGCCTGGTCCAATTGAGTGCGCAGCATCTCTTGCATCGCAGTGAGCTCCTGTAGCCAATCTTCTGCTGCAGGCACATCTCCGGACTGGTCTACAGGAGGGTAGAACCTAGGGTGATGTCCATAGTTAGCAAAGAAATGCGTTTCTTTGATAGATTCTTGCGTCGCATTGTTGTAAGCAAACTCTGCCAAAGACAACAACGACGCCCAGTTGTTCTGCTGATAGTTTCATAGCACCGCAGATACTGTTCCAACGTGGTGTTAACCCTTTCGGTTTGCCCGTCGGTCTGGGGGTGATGAGCCGTAGACATCCATGCTTCAATCCCCAGCAACTTCTGAACCGCCCGCCAGAACTGGGAAGTGAAATGGGTGCCTCGATCTGTCACCAAACTCTGTGGAAGTCCATGCAAATGAAACACATGTTGCACAAACATATCAGCAGTCTCTTTAGCAGTTTGCAGGAAGAAGTGAATTCCCTGGCAAAAATGGAAATGCAGCAAAGACTGGCGTTAGATTATCTACTTTCAAAGGAGGCGACTTCTGTGCGTGGTTAAATCAAACGTGCTGTCATTTTATAAATAAGACTGGAGAGATTGAACTGGATTTAAGTAAAATTCAGGGTGCTGCTAGAGAAATACAAAAAACTTATTCAGATCCAAGTGAATTTTGGAATACAGTGTTGGGCTGGCTGCCGAACTTACATTGGTTACGTTCTCTTGTAATGATAACCATTGTGGTGATCTGTTCAGTGTTAATCATAATGTGCTGTCTGCCTATCATGCTCAGATGCTGTGCTAAGGCAGTACAGAGTTCTTTGGAGTCAGTAAAGGGAGTGCATACTGTTAAAACTGGAAAACCCGGGGTCTTACGAGACTGGAGGGTTGATTGGTCTAAATAGGTGTTCCAGATGGTTGTGTAGGAAACCCCTTGCGATGGGTTTCCCACAAAAGAGAAATCCTGGAATGAAGCAGGTTTGGTACTTTTCCGAGCATAAAAAGTACAGTCAGAAAGTGATGCTACTTGCGTGTCAACTCTGAAAAAGAGGGTTTTGGTGCCTGGAATCAGTAAGGCACATGTTATAGAAGACTAACACCCTGATTAAATGCATTTTAATCCACTCTGTGCCAAGTTATACTATATATGCTAGATGAGTGGGAATACAGTGCAGTGTGAGCTATGAAAGTTAATGGGATTCTTAATGTGAATGGAAAACACCAGTGCGCATGGCAAAAGTCCTACCTTCACTGCTGGCAGGAAGCCCGAACTAAAGTTGCAAGAAAGAACAGAGAGAGGCTAAAATTGATAGCTTGCACTGTGAGAAAAGAATGTTTACAGAAGGCTATTGTTCTCTTTTCTAGTGATGACAGAGACATGATGCAAATGATTTATATAGTGTTAATTGGATTAATGAAATGTCATGTAACAACAGTAATCACCAGCCAATTATGATTGTTTTAACCATGAAGAAGGGGTGGGTTTAACTGGATGGACTCCATTACGAGTATAAATGTCTTTGCATGAAATGTGACGGGGTCTTTTGCCCCTATCTACAGCCGTGTTCTGTTGGCAAATACCCACCAGCTGGTGAAAGATAATAAACCTTTTTGTTTTTCACCCTACTTCACAGTTGTCACGTGTTTCCCTCTTCTAAGTATCCGCACGTTCGGGCAGCGTTGGTAAGATTAATTTGGTACTTGGAGTTCTAGAACTCCCGGTTCTGCTTCAGTAGGCACCCCTATACATGGAATGAAGTGACTCATCTTGGTGAGACAGTCCACCACGACTAGGATCGTGGTGAACCCCTTGGACTTTGGCAAGTCAGTGATGAAATCGGCTGAAATCATCTTCCATGGAGCAGAAGGGGTCGGAAGCGGCTGGCAGAGCCCGCTGGCAGACAGGGCAAGTGCTGACGTAAGCCTCCACGTCCCTCCGCACCTTGGGCCACCAAAAATCACGCAGCACCAACTGTAGGGTCTTGAACAGTCCAAAATGTCCCGCGGCCCAGCTATCATGGCAAAGTTTGAGAATGTCCTCTCTCTCAGGCCCAGGGGAAACATATGCACAATCATGGCGGTATAGCAAGCCGTTCTTTACTTGGAAAGGGGTTTGCACCCCCTTGGCTAATTGCTCTTGGACCCATGGGTCTCCCTTTTGTCGAGCTTGAATCCGGTCGCTCAGAGTTCTCTTGTCCCCCGGGTCTGGGTTGACCACCGGGGGACGCTCAGGGGCTGCGCCAGTGGTGGCAAAGTTCTCTGCTTTCAGCAGCGGCATCTCGGAAAGCCCTTCTCCTTCTCTGACATATTCTGGCTTTCGAGACAGTGCATCAGCTTGTTTGGTCTGCTTGGGGGTCACATAGTGAATGCGGAAATTGAATCTCTCAAAGAACAAAGACCATCTCTGCTGCCTCTGGTTCAATTTGCGCTGAGTCTTCAAGTGCTCCAAGTTCCGGTGGTCGGTGTGAACTTCCACCGGAAATGGGGCCCCAAGCAAGTGTCGCAAACTTCAAAAAGCTACCTTAATGGCTAGGAGCTCCTTCTCCCAGATAGTATAGTTCCTTTCCGCGCCGTCAGCTGAATAGTAAGCACAGGGCAATAGGTCTGTCCCCTGCGGGGGTTACTGCTATGCATCTGCTTGCACGATGAAAGGGGTGCGGGGGTTAGGATGCTGCAGAAGCGGCTGCGTGGTGAACAGCTGTTTCAACTTCCGGAACCCCGCGTCCGCCTCCGATGTCAACCGGAACGGCACCTTGCCTCGCAAACACTGGGTGATGGGGTCGGCCCACTTGGCAAAGTCCGGGATGAACTTCCTGTAATAGTTGGCAAAGCCCAGGAATCTCTGAATGTCTTTTTTTCTGACAGGAGCCTTCCAGTCCACCACAGCTTGGACCTTGGTATCGTCCATGGCGATGCCTGTGGGAGAGATGCGGTAGCCCAGGAAATCTACCTCACGTAGATCAAATGCGCATTTCTCCAACTTGGCATAGAGACCGTGGTCTCTCAGCCTCTGTAGCACCTCTTTCACATGGTGGCCGTGGGTCGCCTGGTCAGGCGAAAAGATCAACAGATCGTCCAAATACACTGCCAGATAACGATCTAACAGGTCTTGAAAGATGTCATTCATGAACTGCTGAAAACAGGCGGGAGCATTACACAACCCGAATCCCATAACTCTGTATTCGAAACTTCCCCATTTGGTCTGGAAAGCGGTCTTCCATTCGTCACCCTGACGAATACGCACCAGATTATACGCACCCCTCAGGTCTAATTTGGTGAAGATCTTGGCTCCCCGCATCCGCTCCAACAGTTCGGGGATCAATGGCAGGGGGTAGCGGTTCCGAATCGTGATCTTGGTGAGCTCTCGGTAGTCATTGCAGAGCCGCAACTCCCCAGATTTCTTCTTGACAAACAGGATGGGCGCCCCGGCTGGGGACTGGGAAGGCCGGATGAACCCCTTACGTAGATTCTCATCCAAAAACTCCCGGAGAGCCTTTTGCTCGGGTTCCAAGAGAGGGTAGAGTCTTCCACGTGGGATGGGGGCTCCGGGCTCCAACTCAATAGCACAATCATAAGGTCGGTGGGGAGGCAAGCGTTCCGCCTCCTTCTCGCTGAAAACATCCCAAAACCCCGCATACTTTTTGGGCAAAGTAGTGGCTTGTTCCACCTCTTGTGCCTGGCACGCCCAGGCCGTCATGCAATGTCCCTGGCAGTGTTCAGAGGAAAACTGCAAATGTCTTTTGGCCCAGGAGATCTGCGGATCATGGAGAGTCAGCCAAACGATTCTCAGAATCACCAGGAAATCTGACAACTTTGTTATAAGGAAAGAAATGTCCTCTTTGTGAGAGCTTGTCCACATCTTGGTAGGGGCAGTGTATTGGGTCACGGCCCCGGCTTTTAGTTGCCTTCCGTCGATGGTTTGTACGCCCATAGGCTCCTTGAGGTCATGAAACTGTAATCCGGCAGACTTGGCATAGTCTGCATCAATGAAGTTGTTGGTGGCCCCGGAGTCAATCATGGCATGTACCATCATTGGGCCCTTCTCTTTTGACCACAGGGTGACCATCACCAAAAACAACTGTCCAGTCTGGGGTTCTGGGGGGAGGTTAGCGACCACGGCCGAGTTGGCGAACCCACTTAAACTCGGCCGGCCCCTTCCCCCGCCATCTGGATGGCCTCTTCAGCCTCTTGTGGCTCTTCAAACGCGGCCGAGGCCCGAGGGGTCTTGCCGCGCGGTTTCTGGGGGCACTTTCTGGAAAAATGACCGGATCCTCCACAGTACCAGCACAGGTTCAGCCGCTGGCACCGGGCTTTCTCGGCGGCGTCCACCTAGGGCCTCACGTGCCCCAAACTGCATGGGCTCCGGTTCATCTAACGGCTGGGGAGCCGGTGCGAACGGCCGAAACGAAAAGCGGCTGGCCCCCGTCTCCTTGCACACCACCGGTTTCTCCCCGAACCCTTTGTCCCATCGTCTCTGGGTCTGTAATCCAGCCTCCACCCGTATGCTCAAAACGATCGCCTCCTCCAGGTTGGCAGGCCGGGTAGCCCCTCTCAGGATTTCCTGTTGCATCTCCGACGACAGGCCTTTCATATACTGGTAACGCAAGGCAGCGGGATTCCAGGCCACTTGAGCTGCCAAAACACGGAACCGAGAGATGTACTGGGACAAGGGCATGTCTCTCATAGACAAACGATCCAGCTCCCTCTCCGCCAGCTCTGCATTCACGGGGTCTCCCCAAGTAGTCTTGATGGCCTCCAGGAACGCCGCCAACATAGCCACTTGTGGGGATGCGGACTGCAACTGCGTGGTAGCCCATGCCGCCGCCGTCCCTTCCAGGAGAGTGTAGACAAAGCCCACCATGGCTCGTTCGGTGGTGAACTCCGTGGGTCGGAGCTCCAGATACATTTCACATTGTCCAATGAACACGTTGACTTGGGCCGGGTTGCCACCAAACCGGGCCGGGGTAGACACGGAAGGGTGTCGGCCAGCCCTGGCCCGCAGTTCTCCCAGTTCCTGCTGCATCTCCGCAACTTGAGCAGCGGTCAATTGAGCCATTCCGCCGGTCTGCCGTCCGCGTCGCCTGGGGCGTCCCGTGGTGTGAAAAGGGGTTCGTGGAGTAGCTCGGCCAACTGTCACGATGCAGGGTCTTGGCCCAGCCCCTTAATCACACACACAGAGACGGTACTCAGCTAACTATTTATTGAATAATAAGAAACAGGTGAAAAGGTAAATTGTCCATAAAAGGTATCAAAAAGTTCAATCCAAAGGCAAAGAGTCCGTAGTAAAATCCAAAGGCAAACGTGGCAAAGGCTCCGCAAAACTATGCAGATCAAGGACTTGGTTCATGGCAAAGAACAAGGCAAAGTTCATGAACAAACCTAAGACACTTCTTGGCAAGGCTTGAGCCGGCAACTTGGCTCCGTGGAACTCCGCTCGCTTCACTCCTCTTAGAATAGAAGTGGCCGAGCTACTGAGGATCCGTTCCCACGGATCCTATACTTAATCCCCTTGGTGAGGCCCCCGACGCTCTAGGCTTCTCCGCCAATCTGTGCTACGGGACCTAGCGCTTCTCTGGCGCTCTAGGCTGTGGTGCCAATCCCTCCTGCTGGACTCAATGCTCCGTCTCCTATCAAAGCTCCGTCCTTGCCTCCCAGCACCTGGCTCGCTATCTTCGTGAGAGCCGAACTCCCTTTCGGCTTCCATGGCCTCATCCTCCACTGTTTCCCTGATCCTTTCCTGCGACCCGAAACCACCTGGGTTCTCATACTGATCAAAATCATCACTCTCGGGGTCAGCCTGACTTTCCCAATTTTCATAGCCGTCAGGCCATTCATCATCCCAGGCCAAGCTCTCTGTGGGAGAGGAAGGCCCAGCTAACTCACCAGCCCCTTCCTCCATTTCCTCATCAGCTGCAACTGGCCCTAATGCAAGTGGGACCCCCGGTGCTGCCCCCTGCCCCCCAGGCATGAAAGGGAACTGGGTTGCTACAACTATATTCAACAGAGGGCCACGTAGACTTTCCATGCAAGATTTTACTAGCCAGGAGGGGCACGGGTCGAGGGAGCAGGTAGTTGGTCTAGCCGCAGCAATGAACCTATCGACAGCCCCTGCGTCCAGCGGGATGAACCAATCGAGGGTGGGACCAGCGAGTGGCCACGGAGTCTCAAGTTCACTCACTGTATCAACTGTAGCGGGGAGGTCCCAGTGGAGAAGCGAGATCTTGTCTGTAAAATAGCTTTGAAAGGCTTCGGCGGTAAGGGTCTGATCATTACTTTTTGGGACGGTTAATTTATATGTCATCTTTGTACCAGAGTGGGGCCCATGGCAGCATCTAAAAATAAAAAGTTGAAAATGTAGCACATAATGGAAAAATAATTAAAATCATATGACACGTTTAATACATCAAAATCAATTTATAAATTTGCATTATAAAGCAAAAAAAATATGCATAGATCCGGCATGTTTGTTTGGGCTGCATCCCAAATGGCTAATAGGCTGGGTTCAAAATCTTCCTGTAATTGTTTTAGTCCCAGTTGGTAACATTGCAAGTTAAGGAATTGTTTGATCAAATATTGATTTATACAATTTACAACAAAAATACTTTATAAACTATCATATATATGTAAATGCCCCTTCCCAGCCTGAATAGATATTTTCCCTTCCCATGCCATTCATCAGGATCCTCTCACAGTTGATACTGATTATTCAGGGACTAAACTAATATCAACTGCTTCCACCTGAAAGACTGCATATGCCTACATAGAACTCTAACCAGATTTGTATTATTATAAATAACTTTGTAGTCACAAGGATCTCATCATTAGGTTGACTACTTATATGTCTTCACTATATCTTAATGTCACCACAGAATTTTTAAAAACATGTAATCCATATCTGCCATTAAATGATCATGAAGAAATATAGCATAGAGCCTACATGGGAGTTTGAGTTTACAATTGATAACCACTTAAAATGGCAAATTATGGACAGCGCAGTCGCTCATTACATCAATGGGGCAAAATGAATATGACTTCAAGAGCATAATTGCAACCACAGGATAATGATAATTATGTTTTCCTTGATTGTAGTAAAAAAACAAGCCCTATGAACACCTTAAAGGCTCACACGTCCACTGCAGCATGATTTGGTTGACCAGAGCCTACTTTATCTAATCCATGGAGTCTCATATTTAATTGATGTATTTGTGTAAAAAAACAAATGAAACAGTGAGGCCAAAAGTCCACAAGGGATAATTGTAATTTTATTGAATTCTTTACAGATTCCAATTATATACAAAAACAAGAACATAAGTTATATGAAAAGGTAATGATTACAAATCACATTTAATTATGAGATACATTTGGGAAAACAACACAGTGATCTGCAGGGCTTTTTACAGGATAATCCTCTGCATGACTGTTCAGAAGTAAGTCCTACTGAATTTAGGGGCCATGTTCCTATATCAAAGTTAGATAGCAAAAATCTTTGGATGAAGAACAGCATTCTGATTATGTTAGTCCTTGTATTGAAAGGCAATGTCATGCAACTGAATACACAGCCAAACACACAACTAAATGCACAAGTAGTAGTAGTACATTTTAGTGATTAGCCCATTGGCCATAACAAAACATTTGGCAAACACATACACATGCACATAGAGCATATAACCCACAGTACAGCATAAGTTAAAATAAGAAAGCTGTTAACAAGGTCCTGATCCAGTTCAAATATCTGCTTTATAGTTTAGCCCAATCGACTCTAAATATGCAGTTCTTAACTAAATGCACAACTGAATGGCCACTTCATGTACATGCACAAGAGTAACACAAAAACTTCTGCGTTTTCACAACCATAGATTCAATGTGAATATTTCTCATTGGATGAAAATTACTAAGTGTTTTCATGGCCAAAAGTATGTAGGAACAAAATACTAGTAGGAATCCAGCTAATGTGATTTATTCCCAAATGTTAATATCATAGCCTGGTATTCCCAAAGCAACAACATTTTGCATCCCTACTGCCTTCCAGTTTTAAAAAATTATCCATTGACAAAACCAGATAATTGCAACATTTTAATGGTGAAGACAAATCTGAAATGCATGGTGAATTATGCTCTAAGCAGAGCTTGAGAAGTTTACTTTTTTTGGGTCAAAATCCAGTTGGCTGCTCTTTAAAGCAAAAAAATAGTTGGATAGCCAGTGCTACTTTCCTAGAGATTGTGCAAGTATGGTTTCTAGTCTAGTCAATCATTCTTCAAGCCCCAATTCAACTTGTATGCAGAACACATGATGTGATTATTTATTTGTAGTTTTAATTGTTAATTTATATGGTTTATGATTGTTTTTATCTTATTATGATGTGTTGTATGTGGGCACTTGCTGCCGCTTGTTCACTGCCTCGAGCATAGCAAATAAATAAATAAATAAATAAATTTATTTATTTATTTACATTTACATTATTTCTACCCCATTCGTCAAGCTCCATGTGATGCGTGGGGCTTGACGAATCCAAGGCTGGAGTTAAAATTGCTGGAAGAAACATTAACAACCTTAGATATGCAAATGATACCACTTTGATTGCTGAAAGTGAGGAGGAGCTGAGGAGCCTTCTAACCAAGGTGAAAGAAGAAAGTGCAAAAGCTGGATTGCAGTTACACATTAAAAAACCCAAGATGATGGCAGCCAGACTAATCGATAACTGGCAAATAGAGGGAGAAAACATGAAAGGAAGGACAGACTTTGTATTTCTAGGTAAAAAGATTACTGCAGACGCAGACTGCAGCCAGGAAATCAGAAGACATTTACTTCTTGGGAGGAGAGCAATGACCAATCTCGATAAAATATTGAAGAGTAGAGACATCACACTGGCAATGAAGATCCGCATAGTCAAAGCAATGGTATTCTCTGTAATAACCTATGAATGTGAGAGCTGGACCATAAAGAAGGCTCAGTGAAGGAAGATAGACGCTTTTGAACTGTGGTGTTCGAAGAAAATTCTGAGAGTGCCTTGGACCGTGAGAAGATCCAACCAGTCCATTCTTCAGGAAATAAAGCTCGACTGCTCATTGGAGGGAAGGATATCAGAGGTAAAGATGAAATACTTTGGCCACATAATGAGAAGACAGGAAAGCTTAGAGAAGACAATGATGCTGGGGAAAATGGAGGGAAAAAGGAAGAGGGGCTGACCAAGGGCAAGATGGATGGATGACATTCTCGAAGTGACTGGTTTGACTATGAAGGAGATGGGGGTGGTGATGGCCGACAGGGAGCTCTGGTGTGGGCTGGTCCATGAGGTCGCGAAGAGTCAGAAGTGATTGAACGAATAAACAACAGAACACTTCAGCCTCTTTTCAAGCAAGGAGAGGCACTGAGCTCATCACATGTTAAACTACTTCCGGCCATCATGCATAGCCCTCTGTGGTTGAAAAGAGGCAGAAATGCCCTGAAAGGAGGGCGCTCTGGCAATCTGACCTCATCACATTGAGAAATGTTCCCCTCGTAGGACACAGCCTTTTTCCAGCATAGAGAGGCACAGAGCTCAGCACATGTTCAAGGGTTGAAAAAAGGTAGAAATGTCCTGAAAGGAGGGAACTCTGAACACGGACCAGCAATTGTTAATGCACCTCACTTAATGCACCTCACTCTCATCTTTACAACTGGCAAACAGGTGGGATGGGAACCATCAAAAGTTTCCCATCCTGTTTCATTGCCAAAGAGGAGTTCAAAGGCTTTCAAGAGTAGCATTAAAATTGTGGAACTATCTTTTTAAAAAAGAGAGAATCTGGTCATATTATCTTTCTTTATATTACGGTACTTATCACATAATCTTTTCCTGCTTTATCTAAAAAGCAAGCAACCAAAGCACTATCCCAGAGAGATTTCAGGGTTAATTGACTAATTGTGTTACTGAACCCATATATATATATATATATATATATATATATATATATATTATTTCTTAATTCTTTTGATCGATATTTGCTGATTTTTTCCTTGATTTTTAATATTTTTGTTTTGTAATTTTAAATATTTTGACTGCTGCCTTGTGGATGAACCCATAGTTTAATGTCGATGATAAATATTTGAGTGAATAATTCAATAAATGATGCCTGTAATTGCAGTGATCCGGAAATATGAAGTTATGGGGAAAATGTCAGTGGCTGGCAATTCCCAAAGGATTTTTTCATGGTGTCATTTTGCAATGCAGTATTAAAAACAGAGCAGTGTCCCAAATAAGCTTCCTTTTCTACTATTACTGTATAGGAAAATTTGTAGTGAAGATTGTATGACAAGTGCTAATAAATGACCCGATGCTATTTATTTCTGACAGTGACAATCTGTTGTTGGATAAATAGAACTGATCCCTGACATTCCTATTTCTATTCTTCGTCTAATGTTATCAGAATTGTCAGACTCACTTTCTCTTTGATAGGGGCCAGCTTGGGCATTGCAGCATACATTATGGCATTGCACACAAGAACATCTTTAGATTAGGACCACTCATTTTTATATTATTGTTAAAGAATATGGTTAAAAGAGAGATGATGGAAGCCAAACACTTCTTAATGGCATGTAGAAGATATATACTGCATATGTAGAATTGCCAGGTTAGCAACATACTATTACTTGAAATTTCTAGGCAAAAACCTGAGACTAGGTGTAGTCCTTTGTGATGACTAAGTTTTCGTAATGTCCCAAAGATGCAGTAGGCAATATTTGTTATCTGGAACTGCTTCTGAGAGAGATTATAACAGAAAGGTGCAAGTGGGAATTCTATGTAAGTAAGGCCAGAATCTAGTAGAGCTTGGGGTCCATCCATACAGGATGGACCCCAAGCAGGAGCTCCCGCAGCAATGAGGAGTGTGGCCAGACACCGTTCTCAGTAAACCTGGAAGTAATTGCAATAAAAGGCAAAAAAATGAGATTTCCAGGTGTGGGAATATCACAGGATTTAGCCGAATATCTGGACATTTGCATGTGTGTATGTCCCTGCAATCTGATATCCTTCATCAATTTAATTAAGTTTGTGGCAGAAAAATAAAGTTCCTAGGGTTCAACAAGTACTTGCACAGTAACTAGTACACAGTAAAACAGGAACAGACACTTTCAAACCAGGAACAGAATGTCATCATTACTATAATTACTCAGACCTTGTTGTGTGGCCATCTGTGCAGACAGATCTCATGGGAACAAAAGGATGATGTTGCCAGGTTACATGTTAGTTCCTCAATGGTTGCATGCTGATACCATGTGTACAGTTTATCGCAAAAACTTACTATTGGTTATTGCGACACGGATATGCTGGAGAGGAATGTAAATACTGAGAACCCAGGAACAGCTATGGGTTGTTTGATGCCACAAGTACACAACCAAATCTGTTTGGACAGTTGGCCAGGTAGCCTGTAAAAAGTGACAATAATGATAAAGTTCTGTTCCTAGCTTGAAAGTGTGTGTTCCTGTTTCATTGTGTAGTGCTGACTTGGATAGAAATAGTACTACTCCTGAAACTTGGTAGGCCAGAAACTTGATGAAATGTGTGGAGGACACAGTTTTTTTTGGTTTGCACATAAATTTGAACTTTTGCAGATATGCGGATATCCGCATATCCACCAATATGGAAAGTCAAATAACACCCAGAAACAGGATCCTGTTGTTGGATGCCACAAGTGCACAATGGAACCTGTCTTGACAGATGGCCAGGCAGCCAGGCTGTAAAAATAGTAGATAATGACAAAATTCTCTTCCTGGTTTAAAAATACAGTATGTCTTCCTTGGGCAGTAGTGGTTCTATCCCAGGAGGTTTGTAAGTGTGGGAGGTACTTCATGAAACATCTGGAGGGAATAGTTTTTCTGGCCAGGACAAAGAATGGAATTTTTGTGGTTTGCCGTATATCTGAATGTCCGCATATCCATATCCCACAATTTTATATATATATATATATATATATATATATATATATATATATATATATATATATATATCCTGCCATTTCCAGTGGAAGTCCTGCCTCTGGCAGCCATCTTGGGAGCCTCTAAATCTCAGAACAAAGCATGAAGTCTAGACAATGGAGGTAGAAACCCCAGGTCTACAGAGGAAACAAACTCCCTGTGAAAAGAGGGAGCAGGAGGCTGGGGGAAGTGGTCCATCTTCTCCCACCACATGATTTTTCATCCCTATTTTAGAGCCACTTCACAAACAAAAACTTGACTTTCTTATTTTTGAGTGCCACTCGCCTGATACTTTTTTCCCAGTCTAGAAACCTGGAGACACAGAGAAATTCCTTCAGACTTCACCTTAGTCCCTGTCACTTGACAACTTTGTGAGGCATATATCGCAAATATCACACAATATGTTTGAATACGTGTGTAACACTGTTCCAAGATCTAGAAATCATGCAAAAGGTTGAGACCAAATATTTATAATCTTAACAATTTGAAGATTTCTGAGAGAAAGGGAAGGACTCAAAGTCCTGTATTCTACAGTTCAGAAGAGAAAACCACATTTTGGCTCTGTGCAAAAACATTTTTGACCGTAGGTCTGACCCCCATGTCTTTGCCAATTTGCTCAGTAGTCATTAGGCCCAAGAAAAACTGATGGCTCCTGGGACGTAATTGAGAGAGCAACATTCTTAAATGTTGTGGCTAAATGGCTTGAAAGATCATAACATTTCCCGTTGTTTGGGAAACTTCAATTATGGGGAAATGCATTAAAATAAATGAAACATTCTTTAAAGGACACTGAATCCAAGAGAAAATGAAATTGTTGCCACTTCCTAGTAGGACAGAGACATTTTTTCACACCAATGGTAAAAAAGATTTACTGAACAAACTTACAAGAGCTGTTTTGCTCACTGTGAAAAAGTAATTTTTCCTATCATTTTGAAGAGGGCCATCAGAGAAGGAAAAACAAAAACTCCTCAGGTTCATCTTGGAAGTTTGCCAGTTACAAGTTACATTTTATTGTACACTTTCATGATCTCAGATCCATTCCAAAAGGTGTAAAGAAAGAAATTCCAAAATAGCATTCTGTCTGCGAACCTGTGCAAACTCCAGTCATAATAAAATAATACAATGTTTTCACTACTTCTATAAAGAGTCAGAGTCATATTCACTTATCAGGGTGTCATGAGACCTACATCTGAAGAGAGGATTGAAGGAATGCAGGAAACCCATGCAGGTTTTGCCCCAATAGTCAGTTGTCTTATCAGTAAATTCACATAATTAGTTATCTGCAATGCACTGTAATTTCTACTAGTTTCTATATCAGTGGGCCACACTTGTAATTAACCATAGAAACCAAAAGACAGTTTATCAATTTCACCTTTTTAAGATAGGCTAAGCAAATAAACTTCTTGGGAGTTTGTGGCCAGAATGATTTCATGGCAATCCGGATTGTTTTCCTTGAAGAACTCTGAGCTGGTACATCCAATGAATTAATGCTTTCTGAAGGAATGTTTTGCATTTTGTTCAAAGAGGATAAATTGGAGAATATTTTTATGTTCTGCATGCTCAGTTACATTGTTTGCACAATGTGTGGTTGACATTTGACAGCAAAAGGGCCTTCTTCCACCTGCGCCAAGCGAGACAATTGGCGCCCTATCTTCCGACGGAAGCGCTAGCTACAGTAATCCATGCCACGGTTACATCAAGGCTGGATTACTGTAACGCTTTGTATGTAGGTCTACCCCGGTCACTAACCCGCAGGCTTCAGATCGAGTAGAACGCGGCCGCCAGGCTTCTCACAGGAACATCGATGAGATGCCACATTACACCATCTCTGCAGCGCCTGCACTGGCTGCCCGTTGAGTATAGAGCCTTACACAAGACCTTGACCTTGGCTTTCAAAGCCCTACGGGGCCGGGGCCCAACATACCTAAAAGACCGCTTGTTGATGCCTGCTTACTCAAGGACCCCGCAGCCAGCAAACAAGAACCTTCTTCACGTACCAGGCTTGAAAGAGGCCCACCTGGAGACCACGAGACGGAGATCGTTCTCCGTTGTGGCCCCCGTTCTTTGGAACTCGATGCCACCGGACCAGAGAGCCTCCCTCGACCTGCCCCAGTTCCTGACCGCTCTGAAGACCTGGCTATTTAGGAAAGCCCATGGTTAATGCAGAAACAGGAACTCAAATACCGAGCCTGGCCCCTGCATTTAACCACTGAATATTTTAATCTAGTTTTAAATACTCTATTTTAATTGTGGAATTTGTTGTGTGTAAGTCACCCAGAGCACTAACGTGGAGGGCGACTCAGAAATAATAAAGTCAGTCAGTCAGTCAGATGTATTTAGCATTACCAAGTAGGTCACGTCCTCTTTTTTTTTTACTGGATTTGTTGGTGCATGTTTGCTCCTTATGCATCTGCACCACCCTGGGGTTACAGTAACATTATTGATTCTTTGAGGATCTCTGGTGTGGGTGTGTTTTTTCACTTGTGTATTCATACATACTAGATAGTAGGCATGAGAAAAAAGTTATGAAAATTAAATGATTCGGAAGGGATTCGTAAGAAATGCTACTTTTGAATATTTCCGCATCTGGAACGCCAACCAGGAAATGGACTTTCTTTATAGAACTTCGGGGGCCAGGATTTTCTTAAGTATCATAATTAGGTCGTAAGGGGGCACCAGCTCCTTCTCTCTCACACCCTCCCGCCTCCCTTGCCAATAAGTATTATGGCAAGGCAAGCCCTAAACTCGCTCCTTTTTTCGGCTGGAAGCCTGGAAAAATGTAAACAGAGAGGTTTACTCAGAAGTAAATCTGCAAAGGAAGTAAACAGAGAGGTTTACTCATGAGTAAATCCGCAAAGGAGGGCACTTTGGATGAAGTGCCCTCCTTTGTGGATTTACTCTTGAGTAAACCTCTCTGTTTACATTTTTCCAGGCTTCCCTGCCCCTCCTGCCTGCCAGGATCTAAAGCATCAAAGAGTATTGGGGTATTTGCACAAAACACGTGAGAAACCAACCTAATGTATAATAGAATGAATGCTAACTTATAGAGTAAGTGCCTAATATTATAAGTAATCCAACTGGTCATATACCTACATTCCATGCACATGCAATAATACAGCAGTAATAACAATGGGTATAAGAAGAGGTAAAATTCAAACCGAAGTATTCTGACTCTGGTCCTCCTCAAGCGGTGCAAACTGCAAACGGCTCTTCTCTATGAGCCCGGGAGGCAGCCTCTCCCGGGAAAAGCCCAGGCACAGCGTTTGCTGCCTGCATGCACATACATATTATTTGGGGGAGGATTTGCTGCAGAATCCCGGGCTCATAGAGAAGAGCCTGTTTGCACTGCTTGAGGAGGGACCAGAGTCAGAATACTTCGGTTTGAATTTTACCTCTTCTTATACCCATTGTTATTACTGCTGTATTATTGCATGTGCATGGAATGTAGGTATATGACCAGTTGGATTACTTATAATATTTAGGCACTTACTCTATAAGTTAGCATTCATTCTATTATACATTAGGTTGGTTTCTCTCAGGATCTAAAGCGTGCCAAGCCTTGATGCGCTTTAGATCCTGGCAGGGCAGGAGGAGTGGACGGGCCCTCCCTGCCCCTTCTGCCTGCCAGGATCTAAAGCCTTGAAGAGGCTTCATGACAGGCCAACTTCAGCCCTCCAGGTGTTTTGGACTTCAACTCCCACCATTCCTCACAGCCTCAGGCCTCTTCCTTTTCCTCTCAGCCTGGGCAAACTTGGGCCCTTGCTCCCTCAGGATCGGGGTGCGAGAGAGGCAGCGAGGAGCGAGGGGGGCCTCCTCCTCCTTTTTGCTGCTTCCAAGAATAGAATACCCCCCTCCCTCCTTCCCTCCCTCCTTCCTATTTGGAGAGTCCCATCTAGAATTCAGTGTGATTTATCCCAGTTTTGGCCTACAACTCCCAGAAATCCCAGCCAATTTACCAGCTGTTAGGATTTCTGGGAGTTGTAGGCCAAAACCATCTGGAATGCACATGCGCTGGCATACAAACTACTAACGCATTTTGTTAGTAATTACGTTACATTTTAGAAATTTTTGGAATTTTTTTGTAAGTCTTTCTATTACTAATCAAACCCCCATTAGATTTTTGATTCCCTATTTTTGGGTTCTAAACCATGGCTGCTAGATAGAGCAAAATGGTAAATACCCTAAATCAGCAGTTTTCAAACCCGTGTTCTGCGGAGCCCCAAGGGCTCTGTGAAGTATTCCGAGGGGCTCCACACTACCTCCTCAACCCCAGATCTAGTCTGGGCTGACTGTTGCACACATGCACCCTGACCCTCCCTGCCTTCCTGCCTGCCTGTGCAAAAGAGTTGTCTCTCCATGGTCTAGCACCACCTTCTTTCCTCTTCTTTCTCTTTATTTTTCTCTTTATAGTCACATTCAACTCTGGGGGTTTGAGAACCCCTACCCTAAAGTCTTTGGATCATGTCTGATCTTGGAAGCTAAGTTCCTTAAACTCTGGTTAACACTTGCATGGAGGCCACCAATTAATATCAGATGCAGTTGGTTCCATTTCAGAAGGAACTGGCAAATTCTCCTCTGGGTATTTATTTCCTAAGAAACTATATGAATTTCATGGGGTCGCCATGACAAGGACCTGAAGGCACACATACACACATCAATTCACATCATTAGTAATGCAAATGTGTGATACCTGCTCATCCTTTCACCTTCCGATTTCTCCTTGGGTATTTTGCCTGGATTCAGTCTTAAAGCCATTTGTTCTCATGCATAAATGTCAGATGTTGAGAAAAAGAATTGAGAAACCCAACATGCAATAAACTCCAGACACCCAGAAATGAATAGTCCAAAATATTTTGGGCTTAACATAAAAGGTTGTTTTCTTAGCATCTGAAGTGTACTCCCCTCCCTGCCCTCACCCAGTTTATGTTGCTGTTCCGTTTTATTTGGTTAAATGCAATAAACATAATCCTTTTTTAATATCTCATTATGTTATCTTTTATGATGCTCTGGAAGTATTGTCTGTCTTCCCAAATCTCTCTAGTTTTATATTAACCAATTGTCATTGCTTACGAACTCTATGACAATGCAGAGTCACAGATGGTCCCGATAGTGGCATTTTATTATGTCTGACAGAAGAAGAATGCTTTTGTCCCTCCTTTATTGTGCTCCGCTTCATTTGGCTTCTGAATAACTATTCTCTGTTTACATTTGTGCCTGATTGATCTGAAGCATAACTAGCTTCTGTTATTACCACAAAGTCTGTTGAAAGGTTCAGCATCAACTATTGAAGAAGAAACAGTGGGCCACAATGCCAAAGACAGCAAGGGGTTTCTCAGCCAATAGCAAAAAACACTGGTGGCTCCAAAACCCTTCTGAAGCGATATCAGACATGACTGACACTGAAAACAAGCTGAATGAGATTGCTGCCTTGGGTAAAAAAACATGGGGTGTCATGGCAAAATTATCAATTCTTTATTTTATTGTGCTAGTGGTATTGATTGTCATTGTGCAACCCTCCAGAATTGTTATTGTTGTGTGTCTTCAAGTCATTTCTGTCCTATGGTGAGTCTAAAGTGATCCTTTCACAGGGTTTTCTGGAGCTGAGATTGTGTGATTTTCCTGAGGTCATACAGTGAGTTTCCAAGATAAACAGAGAATCAAACTCTGATCTCCACAGCCTGTAATCCAATGATGAAACCACTATACTACATTAGCTGTCCCTTTAGCTGTAACTGAAATGGAATTCCCAGTACTTCTCACCAATATTTATTCTGGCTAAGATTATGGGGAACTCTAGTTCAACACCACCTAAAAGGACTGATTCTCAGGCCCCTTCTTACACTACCATATAATCCAGATTATCAAATCAGATAATCCACATTATCTGCTTTGAACTGAATTATATGAGTCTACACTGCCATTTTATCCAGTTCAAAGCAGATAATTTGGATTTTATATGGGCCTAAGGGCCCATCTACACTCCCATATAAAATCCAGATAATCTGCTTTGAACTGGATTAAATGGCAATGTATACTAACATAATACAGTTCAAAACAGTCTGGATTCTATATGGCAGTGTAGATGGGGCCTAAGTCTCATAACAATGTAAGGAAAGGTACAAAGGAGATTTTCTGCTTCATATTCTTTAACGGGCTCTTTCATTTTGGAAAATAAAAGGTAACTGTGTACTTTGCAGCAAGATACTTTGATCTAACCCTAACATTAGTGTTAAGAGGTCTCCTTGCTTGGAATGCACATGAAAAACTACCCCCTTCTGTGAGGCCACTTTAATGCATGCGATGAATCACATGGAGTCCTCCGGTCAATCCAACCAAGTTTATTAAAGGATCAACACTTGTAAAGCCAGAAGTGCTTCCCACCACCAACACACAGCTTTTATACCAATACACACCCATGACAAACCCGTGACAAACCCCCCTCCCGCCTTTCCCATGGGAATCGTCCTGTTCCCAGATCCCAGCCAGCCAGGTGTCCATTGTTTAGTCTACGTCGGATCCCGGATCCCGCCGGCCATTTTCAGGGCCGCGGGCATCGGCATCTGACACCCTTCATTGAAGATAAGCCTTTTTACATGCTTAAAGTTCCATCTAAGCACTTGCACACCTGTACATACAAGGGACATTAGGATTTCATTACAGTTCATATTCTTTTTTTTTCTTGATAAGCAGGCTCTACTTGATGTCTTTCCAAGTAATAAAGACTTAATGCACATTCATATTAACTGTACTCACCACTTCTACACCCTTCTTATCTGAGGACAACAGGTATGCAAGCACATATTTTCCATTGATGGGTTAATTGTGCTTTTCCACTTAAATTCTGAAGCCTATTCAATGTTACAAGAATGAGGTATTCTCTCTCTCTCTCTCTATCTGCACAGCCTCCAGTACCATACCAATTTCTCATTGAAGGGGGAAAAAGTTGTTTATTTTTGGAAAAAGAAGAATGGAATCACAGAGGTCTCAAATATTGAAGACATAACTGTATTGATAGTAACATTACCTTCGAACTCATGAAATGAAGCATATACAGATCTCACATAAACATCTAGGGCAGTGGTTCCCAGCCTTTGGGCTTCCAGGTGTTTTGGACTTCAACTTCCATAAATACCAGCTGTTCAGAACTATGGGAGCTGAAGTCCAAAATACCTGGAGGCCCAAAGATTGGGAATCATTTGTCTAGGGGATAGATACTAAGAATGTGGCTTGAAGGTTTAAGCAGTAGCACATTTCAACTTTAAGAAACAAGTTGTAGATGATGGTGGGGCTATAAACAGACAGAATCAGACAAATAGCACACTGAAGAAAGAGATATTGAAGATGGATTTAAAGAGTAAAAGGAAAATAATTTGTTGGGTCCAAAAGGAAGATGGTTAATATGGGAAGCAATTCTGGAGAGGCAGAAATGTCTTAAAGCATGAGAACAGAAGAAAAACAAGGTGATCTACAATTTCTGTCCTATTTGGTCAGATGTAAAATTTTAACAAAGGGATGTCTGTGTTTTACTGAATCAAATGACTAGTTCTCCTTGCCCAGCAATGTTTACTCTGACTCAAAACAGACCAATTATATCATTCAATTTGATTCAAAGGTAGGAGCTCCAAGATGACTTCCTGAGATTTGTATAATAATAATAATAATAATAATAATAATAATAATCTCTCGGCATTACTTCGCGAACGAAGGTTCTTAGAAAGGACTCATTCCACGCTTTTTACAAGCGCATTGATGATTAAAAAGGCCAATCTTGGATAGGCAAGTTCGGTTGCAGAAAGCACAGCAGAAAGTCTCCTTGGGTGATGTTGTTTACAAGTTGCGGTTCTTTCTGCTTTGTTGTTTCTCTTCGAGACCCATTCGGCGTGTCTTCTCGAAAGAGGCCGCAACATTGTGGATAGTGCATTGGTGATCAATTTGGCCGAGCCTGAGATGTTGTTTCAGGGAGCCCTTATATCGCTTTTTGGGGGCGCATCTCTTGCGCTGACCTGTGGCGAGTTCACCATAGAGTAGTATTTTTGGGAGGCGGTGGTCCTCCATCCTAGAGACGTGCCCCTGCCCAGCGCAGCTGTGTTCTCAATAGCATGGCCTCAATGCTGGTGATCCCTGCTTGCTCAAGGAATAATATAATAATAATAATTTATTTATAGACTGCCCTCTCTCCCCAAGGGGACTCAGAGTGGTTTACACATAATAAGGCAAACATTCAATGCCCAAACTTGAATATAAACAATTTTAAAATAAATAGGAGAATACAAAATAATTACCATAAACTTGTGACAAAAGGGAATTAACACCAAAATGAAGACCAAATATTAATATACTAATAATTAGTTTATACTAATAACATAAATTAACCATTTAAACATAAAGCCTGGAAAAGGCAATTTAAAAACATTAAAATGACTATCGAGGTTGCTGTCGAAGGCTTTCATGGTCAGAATCACTGGGTTGCTGTAAGTGTTTCAGGCTGTATAGCCATGTTCCACAAGCATTCAAGGTTGCTCTTCTCTTGTACCATAGCAGCAGTGGAATACAGAGAGATTAGCCAGCCTTTTGGTGGAACTGAAATATCCTAATCCTCTTCCTCTCCGTTCGCCAAAGTGCACAAGTGTTTTTTTTCAAGAGCCTTTTAAAGAAGAGGAGGTGGGTGCCGTTTATATTTCTTTGGGGAGGGAGTTCCAGAGATGGGGAGCTATCATGGAGAAGGCCCCCTCTCTCATTCCCACCACCTGCACTTGTGACAAGGGTGGGACCAAGAGGAGGGCCTCCTCCGCTGCATCTTTAAGGCCAAAGATGCAGATGTGATGCAAACTGTCAAGACATCTCCTCATCCTGACTAGTCTGTTGCCTTACATGCCACTAAATATTTATTCTGTCATAGGTTTTAAAGTAAAATTCATTCAGTTGGAAAGGGAGTAGGGGAATGCAATCCTATCCTTGGGTAAGCCTGTACAGAACCTTTAAACAGAGACCTTTATCATCACTGCTTCTCAAATCATTTTTCTATAAAAGAAGAAGCAATATGCCTGCTACAGCCATTCCACGAGAGGTTTTCCAGAAGAAGGCTGAGATTGGTTATTGACCAAAGCTTTTATTCTGTTATATTTTAATCTTGTATTGCTGTTAGATGTTTTTAATTTTTATGTAGCATTGAATCTTTGCTGTGAGCCAGTTTGAGTCCCTCTGTGGAGGTGAGAAGATCAGGATACAAAAGTTTTAAATCAATCAATCAATCAATTAGGTCTTGTTGCACACAATTTCATTACTTCCCTTTTTGGATCACTGTAAGACACTCTTCAAGGAACTGCTTGTGGAAATGTTTTGGAAATGTCTAAAATGTTGCTGGTGAACTGGTAAACAGGTTTGGTTATAAGAAATATATATAATACTTCTGAAGAACTTTACTCATTACTAGTCAATTTTCAAGTATAATTACAAGCCCTACATGGCTTGCTGTTG
Source organism: Anolis apletophallus (assembly GCA_030556195.1). Taxonomy (NCBI): domain Eukaryota; kingdom Metazoa; phylum Chordata; class Lepidosauria; order Squamata; family Anolidae; genus Anolis; species Anolis apletophallus. The sequence goes on from JARBWK010000010.1 coordinate 35,677,143, forward strand.
TTGTGTTCTTTCAAGTTGCTTCTTAGTTACAGCAACGTTACAGTGAAGCTATCATATGAGTTCCTTTTAATCACACACACAGAGACGATAATCAGCTAACTACTTTATTGAAGTATAAAAACAGTTGAAAAGGTAAATGTCCATAAAAGTATCAAAAGTAATCCAAAAGGTTGAGTATAGTCCAACAGCAAACTTGGCTCAAAGGATCTAAAGACTTGGCAAGGCTCTCAGCTAAAAGATCAGGAACAAAACAAGGTTGCAAGATATAGCTCTACTTGGCAGGCAGAAGGCCCCAAACTTGGCTATTGACCTGGCTTTACACATCTGCATAGGTGAGACGTGGCCGAATACTGAGGATTCGTTCCCACGGATCCTTTACTAATTTTTATGCCCCGACGCTAGCTTCTCCTCCTCCAATCTGTGCTGTGAGCCCTTTGAGTCGGTCTGTGCTGTGGAACCAACCCCTTCTGCTAGCCTCAATGCTCCGTCTCCTATCAAAGGTTCGACCTTGCCTCCCAGCACCTGCTTCCCTATCTTCGTGAGAGTCAAACTCCCCATCTGCTTTTTCTCCCTCGGTTGTAAGACATCCTCTCCTGCGAACCTGCCCCCCGGCCGCTCATAATCTTTTGGAAATGTCTAACTGGCCTTCCTGTTGTTGGTGAACTGGTAAATCCCAGGCCAGGCTTTCTGTGGGAGAAGAAGGTCCAGCTATCTCAAAATCCCCTTCTTCTAGTCCTTTCAAATCCTCTTCCGAATCAACTGGCTTGCTGCTAGTGGGACCCCCGGCACTGCCCCCTGCCCACCAGGCACAAACGAGAACCGGTGTGCTACAGTTCCTTGGCAAGTTTTGTTCGGAGGAGTTTGCTGTTGCCTCTCTTAGGTTAAGAAGACATGTTTGAAGTCACACAGTGTACTTCAATGGCTTATCCCCTAGTCCCCAGAGTTGCAATCCAATGCTCAAATTGCTTCACTACTCTGGCTGTCCTATATGCAAATTACCTGAAAGCTCCGATCTCCCTGTATGAAGCTGTCTGAGACTGGATCGACACTGCCATCCAGCCCAGATTATCAAAGCAGATAATCCATATTATCTTATTTGAACTGATTATATGGCAGTGTAGACTAATAATCCAGTTCAAAACAGATAATGTGGATAATCTGTTTTGATAATCTGGATTATATGGCAGTGTAGAAGGAGCCTGAGTCTTCACTTGCCTTTAAATGAAGCTCCCGGATACTGTGATTTGTCTACTGTTTATTGTTGTTGCATTTTTGCAATTTTTATCTTCTGCTGTTTATCGTGCATTACTGTTTTTATTGTATGATTGATATGTGTGTAAACCACCCCGAGCCTGCCGGGAGGAGCGGAATATAAAATCGAACAAATAAATAAATAAATAAAATAATCCAGTACAAAGAAGATAATCTGAATTTTATATGGCAGTTAGATGGGGTTTACTGTAAATTTCAAGATCTTCAGGAAATGACTTTTTTTGCAATCCCACAAATACAGCCTTGTTGGTGGCTGTTCCCTAACTATGTAGCTCTCTATTTTCAGCCAATTCATTGAATCACTTGTAATTATTTGTGATAACTTGCCATTAAAAAACCAGGAGGGTTTCAGCCATTAATTTAGATCAGTTAAAATACAGTAAAATAAAATACATGTTAAGAAACAGCATATTTGTTCCTCTACTCTCAACTGGTGAAAAGCTGAAGGCCTGTTTAAAAAGGAAGGTCTTCTGCTTTCTTTTTGCCTTCAGGCAAATATTTCTCTATCTAAAGAAATCTTCAACATTTAATTGTTATGAATTAATTGATTGTTACAAAAGTATTTTACATATGTTTTTTTACCATGTATTGTTGTTGGGTGTTTTTAATTTGTATTAGTAGCACTGAATCCTTGCTGTAAGCCAGTCTGAGACCCTCTACAGAGGTGAGAAGATCAGGATACAAAAGTTTAAAATAAATAAATAAATGGCTCAAATCCTCTTAGGTCATCCCAACATCCCAACATTTACTTTACCAATGGTTGAGTCAACATATAGGTAAATACAATTAATGCAGTGTCTTGACTGTAGGTAAGAATAATCATAGGATTTAGGCCAAGTGGATTGTTGTTTAATTGCTTTAAAATCTGTTACAGAATAGGTTAGTTGGAGGACATGATATTCATTGCAGAATATTTGCCTTCTCATCAGCTTTCTCTGCTGCAGTAGCAGTGGTCACTAAGGGCTTCAAATTTGCTTTAAGTCTCACATGGGAAAAGACATATATCTGTTATCATCCAGCAGCGCATGTCTAGCTATGGTCATCTCTGAAGGTTAAGCAATCCAAGGCAGACAGATATGCATCTTTCTGGTAGGGTGCGGGCCAGGGTTGTGAAATGACACTCTTAAAAACACCACCAGTGCACAGTTCAAAGCTGGCTCAAATAATTTTTACAATCCTTCTTCATAAATATAGCTGATCATAGAACTGATACAAAAAAAAGTAAGGCAAAGACCAATTTCCCCCTTGCCTTTTTTTAAAATGTTAAACTATTACAACTTTCAATGCTTTCCTTTATTTTTTAAAAGGCAGTTTTGAGTCCACTTTAACAGCCATGGCTTAATGGTATGGAATCATGAAAGTTGTAGTTTTACAAGCTCTTTGGCCTTCTTTGCATTGAGTGATGGTGATTTACTGGAAGAAAATTCCCAGGATTCCATAGCATTGGACTCTCGGGAATTACTTCGTGAACGAAAATACTTAGGAAGGACTCATACCACGCTTTCTACAATTGCATTGATGCTTTTTCGGAGGTTGGATGTGTCCTTTGAGCCTGTGCAATGGATTTTTCTGGTGGAGAGCAGCGTGCACAGAACTGGCCTCACCCTATAAACCAAAGATTCATCTACCGGGGCCTAGCAAGCTTGGACGGTGGCAGCGAGGTCCTCAGGGCATAGGTTTGGTTCGAGTTTCCTTCTCTTAGATGGTTGACCTTAACAGGGTTAGATGAGCACCATCTGCCTGGGTTTGAAATCAAAGTTTTCCTTCTCTTAGGATGGTTGTCAAAAGGCTAGAGAGCTCATCCTGCCCATTGACTCTCTTTGTCAGACCATTCGGTTGTGACCTGTCTGGCATGGGAGGGCCTACTGGTGGCTGTTATGCCACCGCCAGCATAGCTCACAAGTTTATTAGGGTACACAAGCCTCTCCCCCATGACAAGGGGGCACCAATGGAGAGCCTCTCCATAGTATTGGACCATGGTAGTTAAAGTGGTACGAAACTGCATCAATGATATGTGTTCCTTCATATCATTTCCAATGTATGGTGACTTTCAAGATTTTTATGGTGACTCATGGTTGTTGTTTTTTAAGACAAAGAGTATGTGACTTGCCCAAGGTCACCCAGTGGGTTTTCATGACCAAGTGGCAATTGAACTTCACAGTCCAACCCTCAAACCACTATAGCATGCTGGCTCTATACAGTTAAGATATCCCGGCTAACATGCTTTATACTTGCTTCCTGAATAAGTTTTTCTTCAGAAAGTTTATATTTGATAGCTGTCCCCTAAGAATGTTACCATAACAAAGGCATATACTTTGTTAAAGGTTTTCTTTTAGCATCAAAAAGAAGTTTTAAAACAGGCAAAATAAAAGAGGCATTGGGAAGAAAAGGCATAATAATTTGGCCTTTTTTACCTGTCATCTTTAAAGTGCTTTCATGGCATCAAACAAAGGAAGATTGAAGACAAAATATACAAATGCCAAACTAAATTCATTTTGTTGCTTGTAAATTTGATAATAAATGTCAGCAGGAGCTCCAGAAGATCAATAGCCATCTTGTTAGATTTGTAGCTGGAATCAATAAGAGGAATGACTGGAAACATGACCCCATGAGTTACATGTTTCCTACAGAGCTTGTGCTAACAGGGTGTTGCATGAATTGATTTCTATGATATGTCATTTCCTTCCCTAACAACTTTTCTTCAAACCATTCAGTCCAAAAGTTGTGGGTTTTTTTTTAAAAAAAAAACCCAATCCTAATCCCAAACACCCATTTTCTCTTCCCTCCTGAATACCTTTTTCCCCTTTCCCAGATATCTGAAACCTTCCCTTTAAACATATCACCTTTCTCTCTTTTTAATATAATGTTATATATTCTAATAAAAACTATTTTAGAAAAATTTAGTCAGTACAGTCCACAAGAAAAAAAGTTTTGGATCAAGGTAAGGCTTAGTACAGACCTCTGCAATCTAGTGTCTGTAAGACTGTGATATATATATATATATAGGACTTTTTAATAAAAAAATAACCGCACAAACATATTTCTAAATGTCCATACAAAGAAGCTTATACTGTTAAAAATAGCCTTTTCATTGGGGAGAAAGGAACAAGACAGACTGACACCTTTCTGATGGGTGCTAGCTAGAGTAGATCCATTCAATAAACACATAGATACATTGAAAGGATTTACGGGATCTACTCAAATAAAGACTAAAATAGGATTTAGATGCATTTCAGTCAAATCTTAATAGAACAAGATTTGGGGCACCAATGTGAAGCAGAGCTTGGATTTATTTATTTCCAACTAAACACTGTCTGTATATCAATCATCTGTCCGCTCATCCATCCATCCCATGTATACCTTGCCTTTCTCCCAGAATGGGATCCAAGGCAGTTTTGTTGAAGTTTTTTGTATATTTAATCTGTATTCTTTTTAAATGTCATTAACCAACTTAAGTTGACTTGGCTTTTCTGATGGTAGCACTCTAATGATGGCATTCCATTCTGAAAGAATGAGATTGTTCCCATCTTGTTGAGTTTTAAGATAGTATTAAAATAGATTTGCTTTGTTGGGATTTTAAAATGCTTCATTTAGATTGCATCATGCTGTGCTGTTAGTTTCATTTTTTATGGCTGTTCTTAACTATTATTTTATAATACTTGCAAAGTTATATGGTATATAGGCAGTAAGTGTTGCTGTTGGATGCCCTCAACTCATTTCCAACTTAGAGGAACACCAAACTAAACCTATTATGGGGTTTTCTTGGGAAGATTTCTACAGAGAGGTTTGCCTTTGCTTTTCTCTGAGGCTGAGAGAATGAGCCTTTCTCAAGGCCACCTAGCTGTTTTCCATGACTGAACCAAATGAAGATTCAAAGCTTGATCTTCAGATGCTCAATCCAACACTCAAAGCATTACCCTATGCTGACTGTCATAGCCTGGTTGCATATATGCATTTTTCATTCTGATCTAAGCTTTTAACAATGGCTTACATATCAGTCTTACAAAGCAAAATGGCATAATACAAAAGGAGAAGCCGAGGAAAGAATAGAAAACAAACAAACAAACAAAGCCAAGAACTTAAGGCAAACTATCATGTCCTTCCATATCCTGGTGGAAAAGGTCATGGAACGTGGAGGCGAAGAGAGCAATCCTCATAAAGCTGACTTTTTTTTGCTTCCTCTCTCTTTCTTTTTCTCTTTTTCAGCCAGGCATAATAATATATAAACGACAGATGAAAACAGCAATGTTATGAACTCTGCTAGGTATTATATGACCTTTGGTGGAGACTGTTTCCCTAGAAAAGGTGGTTATAAATAATGTAAAAAGGTTGGAAGAATGAGACTTTTCAACACTGAAGCTCTCATCAAAATCCTATACCATGGTATAATTCTACAGCCAGTTTCTGTTTCCTGAGGGATGCCTCAGGAATACATTTTTAATGAATTCCAATATGAACTGTCCTGATTTGGTCTGGATGAATGTTCAGAACAGCAAGCCATTTTCCTTTTTTGCACCTCTCCAAATCTGAAATTTATTTCTTAGGAAGGTTAAGAAGTTGAAATTACATTAATGCTCTGAAACATGGAAGAAATTTTGTTTAAAAAAAACTTTTTGGGGAGGATGCATCGAAAACAAGAAAAGTGCATGGAAAATATCTTGTAAAAATCGCCTTCGGGCTGAGAGAGGCAGTATAGAAGCATAGCAAATAACAGAAATCATAACAACAGCTGTAGACAGCCAAGGGATAAGGAAAAGGAAATGATACAAGAATATATACATACACACACAACATTTATACCCCACTTTCCTTCAGAGAAATTCAATTCCCCCCTTTATCTCCACAGCAATCTTGTGTTATAGGTAGTTGGCCTAAATCAAGAAAGCTTCATGGTTGAGGACCGACAGCCACAATCGTAATCTGATAATGTAATCGCTATACCTTCTTTCCTCCATGTTTTGAACTACAAATGCAACCATTCATGACCACTAGGAGATGAAAATTATGATGCAAAAGATGTAGAGGACATCACACAAGGACATAAGAAAAATGTATACTAAACATGAAACCAATATAAACTTTGGTATACATTCCACCGGTGTTTTGTCTGTAAATTGTTTGCAGAATGGTTGCCATGTTTACCTTGTGTTTACTTGTGACATCAAATAAATTTTGTGGTTCTGAAGAAATCACTGGAAAGCATGCAATTGCTGAATAGGATTGCTGACAGAAGAGCTCTTATGCTCTATGGTTCTTAAAACATTTGCACACTTCTGTCATTTCCTTTTCAACAAAACTTTTCCTTGCTTTTAATCCTGTCCCTTTTTTTACTTGTTAACTGTATTTGCAAATTTGCATTTTTAATCAAATGATCTCATTCAGACACACATTATGTATAGTAATCATATGTTGTCTTTATTTATTTATTTATTTATTTATTTATTTATTTATTTCAAGCTTTTATATCCCATCCTTCTCAACCTCTGAAGAGGGACTCAGGACGGCTTACAACGGGCAACCATTAGATGCCGATACAATACAATTAAAAATAATAAATACAATTAAACAGATAAAACAATGATAATCAATTAAAACAGTTGTATGCTTCTTAATGCTGTTTCTTTTTCTCCTTCTCCTTCCTCCTGGCCTCTCCTGATGGCTCAAAGTGGGTCACAGCACAGGCAAAACATACAAATATTGCAAAATTTCTATAAACAGACATATTAAAAATGTAGTTCTATAAAAGTTACATATTAAAATGTTTTTTCTATAAAATGCATATTAAACACCCAGGAAAGAGATTAAAACACAGGACATGAGTTTAAAACTGACTGGGTATGCCTGCCAGAAGAGATAGATCTTTAGATGGTTTCAAAATTCTGGCAGATCATTTAGCTGTCAGAGCTCTTCCAGGAGGTTGTTCCACAGTCTTGAGGTGGCCAATGAAAAAACCCTTTAGTCATGATCACCAGTTGGGTTCTGCTGGGCTAGAGTAGCCACCTCCCAGAGGACCTAAATGTGTGGGACAGATTGTATGGGAGAAGGCGATCCTGGAGGTAACTTGGACCCAAACCATGTTGAGCTTTAAAACCAAAACTTTGTACTTTGCCCATAAACTAATTGGCAACTAGTGCAGTGACTTTAGGATAGGTATAATATGTTAACTTCTGGATATTCCAGTAATTAATCTGGCTGCCGTATTTTGAACCAGATGGAGTTTCCAACTTTGGTACAAAGGCAGTCCAATGTAAAGCACATTGTGTGTGTGCTACCACTGAGATCATCCACTAAGGTTACCATAGCAGTCCCAACTTCGTATACTGCTCTGAAGCCAGATTAAAACGGGTAAAGGAAGAATGCATCATCCAAAACTGCCTGAAGTAGAGGGCAACTGCCTTCTCAATCATTTTGCCAAAAAAGGAAGTTTAGACACTAGTCTGTCATTATTAAAGCCCAGGGGAGGGATTTTTCAGCAGTGGTCTAACTTCTTTTAAACAGGATGGAAAATTCCCCTGCCTGAGAAATGCATTGATAATTTATTTATTTGAGATCGAATTGCATCTCCTGCCAGGATGACCAGCCAAGGTGGACAGGGATCAAGGAAGCAGGTTGTCCTCCTTACTAGCCCCAGCAGTTTGTTCACATCAACAGTACTCATCAATTGAAACTGAATCAGTGCAAATCCACTCACAGAGTTGCTGGACACCTCATTGTTGGCATCTGCTCCGATGACCACGTCTAAGTCCGCTCTTACGTGAGAGATGTTTTCTGCAGAATAGTTGTTAAAAGCACCACAGTGAGCTACTGAAAGTTCTAGCAATGAGTTTGGAGGGGAGGGCAACTGCATTAAGCCTCTCATCACTATGACAGCTCAGCTGGACATGAATCAGCAGCTGCAATGTATGTAGATAATGTTTTTTTCATCAACTTCACTGCATGCATTGTCTTCTTATAGGAGCAAAGGTGTCCTCTATACCATGTCTTGTCTCATAAAAGTTAAGATTTCTGCCACCTGAACTCTACTTGTCATCCTTCCCATTTAATTTCCCTGTGGGTCTCTGTATACTAGACATCCTGATTTTTTATGGGTCAGAGAGCATGTTTGGCTGTGATCGTGTCAATAACCCTGGCTAGATTTTAATTTATTGACCAGGAATTTGACAGGATTGACAGTGATGTTAGCAATAAAACCCTCCAAGAAGGCCTCCTGGAATCTCAAAGGATCAATTAGCTGAGGGTGGACCATTTTAATAGGCCCTTCACCTCTGCAGGGTGGGTTGTAGCTGTGTTACTAGCCCTGACCACAAAGTGATCTGTTCAAGACAACTTGGAGGGATTGATCACCCTTGCCCACAAATCTGAGCTGAAAATCACATCAAGGGTATGTGTCAGTCCAGTAACCAATTGGGATAGGTTCATGTTCATGTTTGTCATGGATACCATGAACTCCCAATTGTATGTCTGGGTGACTCCAACAACGCTTCCAAGACCATGAGCTTGGCCAGAAGTCTGTTAGGCAGCGAGGTGAATGGTACACTAACAGTATCCCTAGTCTATCCCTGGTTTTCAGACTCGGGTACACACACTCAATGTGATTCAGCTCGCTAGTAGGTAATCTGGTCAGGTTAATATGGCCTTTATAGAACACAGCTACCCATTTCTCAACCACTTTCCCTTACCTGATCACTGACATAGCACCCAGCTGTGAAGGCCTGAGCCCAGGTTGGCCTACTATCATCTCCAGGCATGTTGTAGTCAAGCATGCCAGGTCAACCCCTTCATTCCTGAGGAGATCATAGATAATATGTGTCTTATTCTTAACTGACCTGTCATTATTTAAGAGCAAGGTGAGGTTTGGTAGGTTGCCTGGCTGGCAGGGTGGCTGGAAGCTGAGATAGGTATCCAACACTTTTCTTTCCTTGCTCTATAACAGTGGTTCTCAACCTGTGGGTCCCCATATGCTTTGACCTTCAACTCCCAGAAACCATAAAAGCTGATAAACTTGCTGGGATTTTTGGGAGTTGTGGGTCAAAACACCTTGGGATTCACAGGTTGAGAACCACTGCTCTATAAGGACATGTGACCCTGTCATCACCATATCTCCCTTTTCCCTGCACATGTGTTGTCAATCCATACATTGAATTAAAAACAATACATGGCCAAACAACCAAAAGCAAAAAAGGAGGGGGAAAAACTAAAGACAAATTATAAGACATTAATACAACACTTAGCATACAGTCATGGTTGTATTCCCAGTTAATCAGGTCAATTAGCTGTCTCACTACCAGCAGCACCCTACTCTCACCAGGGAAATGCCTTGTAGTCAAGTAGATCGTTCTGGGTATCTCTCTCAGTGCTAACTAGTCCTTCAACTGGCTGTCTCACTACCAGCTGGTGTAACAGTTTCACAGTAACCAGTATCCACCCAGTGAGCTGATTTTCTACAAATATAACATATACGTAACACATTAAAATAGAAGAAGTCCTCCAAGGCATAGAAGAAGTCTTCCCAAGCCTTGTCAGCTCAACTTTATAGCTGCTCCTTCCTTGGAAGTTGCTGAGTCACACTCAGCTGCAATGAAGTCCAGAGGCCAGCAACAAAATATCTGGATGAAGATACTTCAGGCCTCTTCTACAGCAGCAGCAGCAGACTCAAACAGAGCCATCAATCATTTGTAAGTATTCTTCAATTAAATAAATTTTCAAGTTATTTTCTAAAACCAAATCAATAAAATTCTCTCCAACCAAAGAGTCTCAGTATCTCATAAAACTATATATCCCTGAATTTTAAAGGATGGAGATTGGTTAAAGTACTAAAAGATGCTATAACTGTGAAATATAGACATACCCAAGCCTTTATTATTCACACTTTGTGTTCAAAAGCGAATAGGTTAGGCCTTTGGGGCATTACAAAGCTTATTTTACCTTTGTAGAAATAAATATTTTGGATTGCAGATTCTCCTTGTCAGTAAACTGGCTGGGGGATTAGGGAATCTTGGAAAATAAGTTTTCCAAGCTCTGATCAGAGATCAGTTTCCTCAGCACCCCCCCCCCCGGTTGTGGAATCATGCCAAGCAAATGATAAATTAAATCATCATAATATTTAATTACAAAAAATTCTCCTCAGAAAGGATAATAAGTTTTGGCTGAGTTCAACTTCATTCCATGAGAACAAAGGCATGTATTTTTCAAAGATTTTTCTTACAAGATGTTGGACATTAATTCTCAAGGGTCATAATGTCCTTGCACCGCCCCACTCCCCCAAAGAAAACCAATCCAACCTGTTTGAGATAAACTTTGGCATACGGCAAAGGCGTCTTTGAGTCTGAAAATGGTTGGACTGATATAAGCATGCTGCAGTTTAAATTTACTGCTGTTTTCTCGATTATATTACTATTTAGATTAGTTATATTGTTTTGTTATTATGTGCCTTGATGTTATTTCTAACTTGTCCCACTAACTCTAAGGCAAACCTCTATGGTCACCAATTGGGTTTCCATGGCTGAACAAGGATTCAAACATTGGACAGCGGAGGTGTAATTCAAAAGTCAAAACACTACACAATGCTAACTCTAGGATATTTATTTATTAAATTTTGTACCAGAAAAAATGATGCAATTACAATTACACACTGATAATGTGTAAGAGTGTTATTTTTCAGAAATATTACTTGTAGAAAGTAGAAAATCAAGCCTGCAAATTTCAGAAATTCATCCTACCATTTTATCTTCTTTTTCTTCAATGTTTGTCCCATTTGATGATTGGGTCCACTTTACTAGTTTGTTGGTGCCTTTTGACCCAGTCATCTGCCTGGTCAGGATGTATGCCAGCAGTCTTCAGATTGTTGTGCAATGTGTCCAGCCAGTGTTGCTTTGGTTGTCCCTTTGGACTCTTGCCAGGAACTTCTAAATCAAGAGCAATCTTGCGAATAGACTCATCTTCACCTTGGAGAGTATGACCATATAATATGAAACGTGATTCTCATAGTTTGTCCACAATTAGAGCAATGGCAAAGCATTGTCAGATGTCATCATTGCAGATGTGGTCAAGTTGTGTGACGCCAGTTGTAAATCATAGCATCCTCATCTCCATAATACCAAGATGGTGTTCTGCTTCCTTTGTTGCTAGCCAACATTTGGCTCCATCTATTGCACTTATGACATTTTAGGTGATTGGGCATCTTGTCACAGAGGACATCAGCTACTTAGCGCCATTTCATCCAAGTCATGTTTATCCGTGTGATGACTTCGTCAAAAAGGTTGCCATCTGAAGTTATTGTTGATCCAAGATACTTGAAGGTGTTGATTTCTGGGAGATCCACCCTGTCTGCCTGGATGGTATTGGTCTCCTTCTAGTTAGTCATCAGGCAACTGAGGCAAAGACTGAATTGTGCCAAATGGTCACACCATGCTTGCACTTGATGTTCAAGTTCTTCCTTGTCCTCAGAAGCAAGCATATGTCATCAACATGCAGAAATGTCCAAGGTGCCCGTTTCTGCAGGTCTCTAGTAACTGCATTCATTACAACAATGGAAAAGTGGGGAGAGAGAGCTGAGCCCTGATGCAGAACAAAGGTGATGGGAAACTTTGACGATGTGCCAGCAGCAGTCTCCAGTCTGCTTTTTGTATTGCTGTACAGAATCTGGACCCAGTTGACCAGTTCTTCTGAAACAGCATGTTGTCATAAAGCATACCAATAACTTCATGAAGGATGTAATCTAATGCTTTCTCCAAATCAAGGAATGCAACATGAGGTGGCTTTTGTTTCTCACTGTGTTTTTTGACCAAGAGTAGAGTGGTGTGAATTACATCAGTGGTACTGCAACTGAAGATGAAACCGCATTGGTTGGTGGTGAGATTGACAATTTCATGAATTCTATAGTCAATGACACATTCAAAGATCTTCATAGTATTTATTTATTTATTTGAACTTGTACACCACCACTCCCAGCGGCTCGGGGCGGTTTACAACACAATTCAATAAAACAAACAATGGGCAAAACATACATATAATAGTAAGTAAAACAGCAAAATAAAAACGCAGCTAAAATCACAAGCTAAAATTACAAGCTTTCGAAGGCCTGTCTGAACAAGTGTGTCTTGCAGGCCCTCCGAAAGGTGACCAAATTTCGGAGAGCCCGCGTTTCCGGTGGCAACATATTCCAAAGAGCCAGGGCGATGATTGAAAATGCCCTGCGCCTTGTCGAAGTCAGGTGGAAAGACTTCACACTAGGGATGTCTAGAAGATTCTGGTCTTCTGAACGAAGTGATCTCGGAGGGTTATATGGAATCAGGCAATCACGTAGGTACACTGGCTCCAGACCATACAAGGCCTTAAAAGTAAGAAGTAATAGTATGAGATAGCAGGCATTTTATAAAAGAAAAATCTTTAAGAAACATTACATTGATGTGGTAGTAACAACCCACTTACATTATTCCTTATATAAATATTATGGACCACAAAGCATTTTACTTTACTTTCAAACTTTCCCACCTTCTGTGAGTTTTGACAGATTTTTGACAAATTTATGAACTTTTCAACATTTTCATTCTCACATACCAGGCGAATCCAAGGTGGCCAAGAATGTCATTATTGTCCTTTAAACCATAATAGAAAGTAAAATTTGACCCATAATATATTTTGAATTGCAGTAGCAGCAGATTGCACTGTAGCAAGCAAACCCCTGTAAGGTTTCCAACTATGGATCATCAAGTGTGCAATCTTTTTTTACCGCATGAGTTTTTTTAAAGGCCAAAACTTCTGGCTGCGATGGAGATAACAAGGCAAAAGAATTCACAACAGGTGGCAACAACTGTGTAGCTTTAACTTCTAGACAAAATAATCTGATGACCAAATGTGGCAGAAAGTGAGGACTTAGAAGTGTGTGAGAGACAAGAGAGAGCAAGGCTAAAATGTCCAGTTTCTCAGAAACATCCAGATTGCAGTTTTGTTTTGTGAAATAATCACAGGATGTATCCTATCAAAGCATTTTAAAGCAAAGAAACCAAGTGCTCAGAGAAAGAACACAGAGCATGAAAATGGCTTTATCATACTCCACAGGACATTATCATATCCATAGCTATAGCATTTCAATTCTACTCCAATTCCAATTATTCCATCCTATGGAATCCTGGAATTTGCAGTTTAGGGAAGATCATTGAAGCCACATCTACACTGCCATATAATTCGATTTCTGAATCTAGATTATCTACTTTGAACTGAATTATGTGGCAGTGTAGATCCAATTTGGGAAGTGTCAGCCAGAGTTCTGTATACTACTTTCATGAATGTACTCATTTTTGTAGATTTGTAAGTTTACTTTTCAGCGGAATTATTATCATGTTGTTTTGAAGTGATTTATAACCTAACAGTGGTATGATGGTAATTTGGGTCTGAATATCATTCTATTTATTATGCTTAGGAATAAATTTCCAAGATTTGTATTTTTGTACACAATTTCCTTGAAATTTCTACAATGTTGAAGAGACATGAGCATCACAAAATTTGGAAGAAAAATGAAGCTGAAGTATAAATATTCAGAGGTAAATTCAGGAAACATTCCCATTTCACCTTAATGAAGAATTTAGGACATTGCAATGCTCCAGAGAGGACTCATCTACACTGCTGTGTAGATTCATTTAAAGCAGTCTTACTGCAATTAATTTCATTATTTGAGTCTACATTGCTATATAATTCAATTTCAAACTAAGCACAATTATATAATTCATTTATAGGAATTTATTTTTTTTTCTGATTCTTTGAGATAGAAATATTTGCCCTCAGAAAAATGTTATTTCTTTCCCATCAAATTATTTGGGACCAGTTGTGAAATAAATACATTTTTCCTGTCTCCCTGTTTCTCTTTATCTCTCTTTGTGTTCAAATTACTGGCTATAAGCAACTACGGCAAGTACTTAAAACTATAATGCTTAATGACATCTGCAAGGACTGTCCTCAGGTCTTAGGTTTTGACCTGAAAATCTTAAATTCTGGGATGATCCTCAACCTGTGACTCTAATAACAGGAGTAACAGACTAGAGAAATCCGAAGAATAACAAGATCTTTATCCAGGATCTGAGAGGCATCCTAGTACAGTGCTATTCAAAATGGCCCCAGTGCGATATCAGATCATTTCAGGCAGTACTAAAAATCCTAACACCATGTGGTTCACATCAACTAGTTTAAGATGCACTGTCCTGGCAGTTATTGGCATGTTGTTGTAGCAACCCAGTTCCCTTTCGTGCCTGGGGGGCAGGGGGGAGCACCGGGGGTCCCACTTGCATTAGGGCCAGCTGCAGTTAATGAGGACATGGAGGAAGGGGCTGATGAGTTAGCTGGGCCTTCCTCTCCCACAGAAAGCCTGGCCTGGGATGATGAATGGCCTGACAGCTATGCTAGCTGGGAAGTTCAGACTGACCCTGAGAGTGATGATTCTGATAATTATGAGAAACCAGGTGGTTTTGGGTCGCAGGAGAGAATCAGGGAAACAGTGGAGGATGAGCCCATGGAAGCTGAAAGGGAGTTCAGCTCTCATGAAGATAGCGACCCAGGTGCTGGGAGGCAAGGACGGAGCTTTGATAGGAGACGGAGCATTGAGTCTAGCAGGAGGGATTGGCACCGCAGCCTAGAGCGCCAGAGAGGCGCGAGGTCCCGTAGCACAGATTGGCGCAGAAGCCTAGAGCGTCGGGGGCCCCATCACGGGGATTAAGTATAGGATCCGTGGGAACGGATCCTCAGTAGCTCGGCCACTTCTATTCTAAGAGGAGTGAAGCGAGCGGAGTTCCAGGGAGCCAAGTTGCCGGCTCGAGCCTTGCCAAGTAGTTTCTTGGAGTTGTTCATGAACTTTGCCATGTTCTTTGCCACGGACCAAGTCCCTGATCCGCATAGTTTTGCGGTGCCTTGCCACGGTTGCCTTTGGATTTTACCTACGGACTCTTTGCCTATTTTGGATTGAACGTTTTGATACTTTTTATGGACAATTTACCTTTTCTTCTGTTTTTATTCTTCAATAAATAGTTAGCTGATTACCGTCTCTGTGTGTGTGATTAAGGGGCTGGGCCAAGACCCTGCATCGTGACAGTTGTAGAACAGGGGTTTTCAAATGTTTTCAGCCACTGAGCCCTTTTTGAAGCAGAAGTTTATTGAGGAGCCCCAATAACTGTTTATATATTATATTACATATAATGTATATATACAGTATATTAATAAATGTTTATATGTTATTATAATGAAGAAAGTTTATATATTATATATTAAATATAATGTATATATTAATAAGCTATTTGGCCAGAAATTGAAAAGAAAAGCACAGGATCATATATTTTGGCAAATAGTAGATTTGAGTGAAGCCCAAAGGAGTGGATCAATGACAAATAGAATAGACTATATATTAATAAGGGAAACAATAGTTCTTTACACCCAAGAAATTTACATAAATCCAGGGATATACTGTATGTATAACAGAAAATTATAAAAAAAACTTTCCCCCCTGATAATCAGCATTCACAAGGCTTGCTAAACCAGCTGATTTTTCTTTTTGTAGAGTGCAGCTGAAGCATTTACTGAGGGGCTCTGTACTTTCCTCCTCTTCCTCCTCCTGCTCCAAGGGCACACTGGGCACCAGGGCCACACTTTCTTCGCAAGCACAGTTTGGGGAGGGGGCCGAGCTTGGGATAGCTGCGAAGAAAAGGAACACAGTGATGGCTGCTCCCACAGTTGCTCTGAGAAGACATCTCTCTCTCTCTCTCTGCAGGCAGGCAGTAAGAGATGCCAGAACCTCTCCTCGGCTACTTGCCCACCAGCCAGAGCTCTCCTCCCCATGCCCACCCTTTCCCCTCTGCCCCCCCTTCCCCCAGTTGGGCCACCAGGACCCCCTCTGTGCCCACTTTCTCCACATGTGTGCAGCTGACACCATATTCCTTTGGAATGTGGAATCCCCAGAAAATAAAACAAAAACCATAGTACACCATAAGTAACCAAAATGGCGAAGAAAAAAATACACACAATACACCCTTCTCTTGTTTTTGTGGTCACACAAAGGCTACTCCATCTCATTGTCTCTTTTTATTATCTTTTTCTTGTTCAAGATGGTGAGCTTCTCCTCTGTTTGAAATATTATTTCTGTATATCAGGATCTAAGCAATCTCTATATAAATGTTTAGATTTTATGCATCAATGTAACTAATAAACATTTATGTTATATAACTTCAATATTGCCTGTCTGCCCTGCTTAACTGATGTAGTCTCAGAGGGATATGGAATACTTTCCATGCATTTCTCTGCAAACTCTGATAATGTAGCCTGCCTCTTAAGTGAACCAGGTTTTGCCTTTCCGAAAGAGGGCCAACACTTCAGAAAACTACTTCTAATGCATCAGTGAAGCATTCAATTTCTACTTCATGGCATCACAGAGAAAAGGAGCATATTTGGGGCAGTTCACTTTGAGAAAGAAATCTATGGTTTTCCAGTATGTGAATTGAGCTTTTTGTAACGACAAGTCCTTTATTCATTACTGAGGAGTTGTGTGAATGGTCTTTTTTGTACTGTATGTCCATGTAAGAAAACTCCCTCCCTTATGGGAAAAAAGTGATCATCCAGCAAAGTTCCTTTCTGAATATACCAATATATAGCTTTTTTGCTAAAATTATTCCTAAATTGTTCTCTTTGTTATGTTTCTCCTGTCTTACCTTGTTTTTTTCTCCTCTTGAGTCTTAATTGCTTTTCCTATGTATAGTTTGCTGATACAGCATTGATGGTGTAAATTACAAATGCTGAACTTCAGGGGAACAATATCCTAAGGATTAGTTAAAGATCTCACACTGTGGTTTTGAATAGCAACTGATTTCTCTGTGGGGAAAGCACAGGTCGGACCTTCTTCAAAATCTCTGGAATTCCATTGAGGCCAAATTTATTATTGTGCAATAATTTGCACTCACCTCAATTGCCAATCCTTTTGGAACACGTGAAGTTCCTCTGAATCAGAAATAAAAACACTTTGAGGCTTTAAATTTTTAGTTTTATTTTTTAAATATATATTTGTTCTGCAAATAGGGATTTATTTGAATAGGTGGTAGAGACAATCTCATTCCACATTAAAATATATATTTGTGGCATAAACTAAGTCATGTGCACTAGACCTGAATTATTTTTGAAATGTGAATTCAGCCTTATTCTAAGTGGAATTAGTTTCACAACATCCAACTTTTTCTACAGTTTATATTGTATCTGTTTATAGTGGCTATTATAGGGACTATTACCAAATTTGCACATCTGTCTGCTTGCCTGTCTATCATCCAGTTCCTTTTGGGGTGAATGATGCAATCATAACAATCAATAACTTGATTTTCTATACATAGGAAAGTGCAATATTATTGAACTTCTAGGAAATGAATGCTTATTGTCAAAGAATAGCGCAAATAAAACATCTGAATATATCACTTTGTTAAAAAAGAAATTGCTTTCTTTGTAGATCATTTTTTTCTTGCTTTTGTGCAATCTTAGGGAACTCAGCAGACTGTCTTTAACTATGAAAGCTTGTGCTACAAAGTTATTTTAGCTAGTCTCAAGGGTACTTTGCATACAGAACTACAAAAGAATCCCAGGGTGATTTTGTAATAAAGATGTTGCCTTTTTCTAAATATAGAGAGATGATGACTCAGGAGATATGGGGACCTGGTGGAGGGAGATATATTTCACAGTCCACAGTGGACACTGTCTAAACACATGCATTTTGTATTTGTAGTTTAGGAAGAGAAAATCCAATTTGGAGATTGTAGCAATCTTTATCCCCAAATGTAGTTTTCATAATCCCTCCGTTAAATAAATGCTGGGATTTAAGGGTACCTGCTACCCCTCTCCATCAATTGTATGAATGTTCTGCTTCACTTCAAAGCAGCCATAGAGCTTGTTATTATTATTTTTAGAAATAAAGTACAAAGGGAAGTGGAAGGGGTTGGTGGAGGGGAGCCATTTTAGTTTTAGAAAACATAATAGCAGGAAACAATTAAACACTTCTTTTTCTAAGTTGTCCTCCATAAATGGAATCAGGACTTGAGAGGGCTCAGAGCACAGGCTTACCCAAAGGCAAAGTGAGCAAGGAAGATCTGCCAGTAAAATGTTCCTCTATATCACATTAGTTGGAAACCTTTGGTTTCTCACTTGTGGAAAATCTTCCCCTTCGAGACCTAAGTAGCACCAATATTGGTCTCTTTGTTACACAAATCAGGACATGGCTTTTTATTACAACCTGTGACAATTAAACTTTTAAACATGTTTTTGTCATTTCAGTTATTTTTAGATTTTAATTTTATTTGTACATTTGAACTTTGTGAAACTGGGGGAGATTTTTTTAATCAATGGCCACTCTTTGTTTCAATGTCATTGTGGCAGCAAATCTGCTTTGGATTATATTTCAAATTTTAAAAGTGTTATCTACAGTGCTGAAAATTATCTCCAAAACAGGTCCAATTCTTTAGATCACTCCAGACATGCAACTCTATTGGCACCAGAGTTCATAGACTCATAGAGTTGGAAGAGACCTCATGGGTCATCCAGTCCAACTCCCTGCCAAGAAGCAGGAAAATTCAAAGCACCCCTAACAGATGGCCATCCAGCCTCTGTTTAAAAAGCTCCAAAGAAGTAGCCTCCACCACAGTCTGGGGCAGAAAGTTCCACTGCTGAACAGCCTTCATAGTTAGGAAGTTCTTCCTAATGTTCAGGTGAAATCTGCTTTCTTGTAGTTTGAATTTACAAGTCATCACTGAATTGATGAGACTCTCTCTGTTTGCTGTATGAAACATCAGAAACTGATTGGTACTGATTCAAAGAATGAAGAAATCATAATTGGAAGGGACATCAGTGACCACCCAACTCCTTGTCAATTTAGGAATATAATCCAGAGCAGATTTGCTGCCACCCTGATATTGAAATTATCAGAGTCCATTGATAATAGCCTCGCCAGTAGGGTTGGGCTTTCGGATGAAGAAATTAAATTAGTTCATATTAGATCTGTTCAAAATGCTAATTTTGAGCTTTTCTGCACGTCCCCGGTGAACCCGGAAGTAGACTTTGATTTACGCTCCTTGAGGTTGGCAATTTGCATAATTATTGTAATTAATTCTTAATTATTGTACTCACACATCTTCTCCCTGTCTTCTCCCCTTCGGTTCCTTCCCGCCTTCATTCATCTTCTTGCCCTGTTTCTTTTTCCCGCATTTCTGTGGAGAACTGGAAGTGATGCTACTGCTAGGCATTCTGGGAAGTGTAGTCTCCTCCCTCTCCCCCCTCTCTCCTTCTCTCTGCCGTCGCTGCCGATGTTCCGCAGGGCCCTGACTCGAGGGAAGAGAGGCGGAGGCAGCCGAGGCTTGGAGGGACTGGGAAGGGCAGGCCCCGCCCCCAAGGAGACCCAAATTTCCTGGTGGACGGAGCTGCACTGAAGCGAGCATGGGAGAATTGCAGGAAGAGAGAGAAAGAGAGAGGAGGGGAGAATTGAAGGAAGAGGAGGGGGAGAGAAAAAGAGAAGAAGATGGAGAGGAAAGGAGGAAGGAAGGAAAGGAGGGAGAGAGGAGGAGGGAAGGCAGAGAGAAAGAAGGGAGGAGGGAGGGAGGAAGGGAGAGGAGGAGGAGGAGAGAGAGAGAGATGCCCACGAGGTGAGGGAGAAGAAAATAAATGTGTATGGGGCGAGGAAGAAGGAGGGAAAGGTTTTCAGGCAGCAAGAGCAGAGGAAAGAAGAGTAAAGCACAGCTGGATTGCTGTGTGGGAGGGTCCAGCGGAGAAGGAAAGCCTCCGCTTCTGCAAACGCCCCTGAGTCCTGGGAGATGGCCGTGGCATGAAGGAAAATCTCAGCAGCTCCCAATTTCAAAGGTCTGTTCCCCCCCCAGAGGCCCCCAGTATTCTCTATTGCTCATGACAGTTCTCTGTGCCAACTTTGGCTCAATTCCATTGTTGGTGGAGTTCAAAATGCTCTTTGATTGTAGGTGAACTATAAACCCCAGCAGCTACAACTCCCAAATGACAAAATCAACCCCCCACAACTCCAACAGTGTTCAACTTTGGGTGTGTTAAGTATTTGTGCCAAATTTGGTCCAGATCCAGGATTGTTTGGGTTCAGAGTGCTTTCCAAATGTAGGTGAACAATATATCCCCTAAATCACTGTCAATTCCTCCCAAACCCCTTCAGTATTTTCTGTGGGTCATGGGGGTTCTGTGTGCCAAGTTTGGTCCAGGTCTGTCATTCATGGGGTCTCAGCTGTGGAAGTCAGAGCTGAATTGGTCGAAGGTACTGCAAATCCCATCATCTGTTGTCCATCCTCCCCCAAACATATTGTTTTTTGTGATTAATCACTATGCTTTAACTTTGGTCAATTTGTAACAATGAAAATACATCCTGCATATTAGATAATTGCATTAGAATTCATAAAAGTAGCAAAATTATGAAGTAGCAATGAAAATATGGATGGGGGTCACCACAACATGAGAAACCACTGCATTAATACATATATCTTTCTGTTTAATTGCTATTAGGGAAATAAAACGTGAACAAAGGAAGGAAGGAGAAAGACAAAGGAAGAAGTAGAGAAAGGGGGAGGAAAGGACAGAAAGAGAAGAGGAGGGATGGAACCAAAGAGCAAAGGAAGGAATGAAAAAAGAGGTAGAGAAGGAAGAAAGGAGGGGAAGGGGAAAAATAAAGGGGGGGGGATACATACTTCACTTTCATAAATGTCCTGATAGCATATAGCTATTAGCTACCTCTTATATTTATGTTATACATCTACATTTCCAGTCAATTGCACCCCAGAGGTGAAGGGAAATGTTGCCCCTTGATTTGCCTGTGCTTAAAACAATGTCAGTCCTGTTTCCCTGCTTTGGACAATTTAGAACTAATAACAAAATTTTGTAAGTAATAACATATCAAATAAGAATTGTTTTGATTTTTTTGTAAGTCATTACGTTAAGCATAACCCCCCCCCCCCATTTGTTTTTAGAACCACAGTTTTTTGGTTCTAAACCAACCCTACTGCCCAGCCCAGCAATTTCCAAATATGTTTGACTATCATTTCCTGGGTGCAAATGTTGAGCATTGCAGTACAACACATAAGAATCAGGTCAATATGTTTGATGGTATCAGATAAGAGAAGTGTGATGTGCATAAGGCTTGTGGAAAAAATCAGGAAATGTGGATAATCATCTATCCCCAGGAAACAAATTCCATGACCCATAATATCATTTCTGGAGAAAAAACTTTACAAATGACTGTAAAGGTTTTTTTTAAAAAAAAAATTAGATCAATAATGCAGAATCCACACATATTAAAACAGGCAAAATGGCTCTAATATGACCTTTTGCTGCATGTGGTTCATATGAGACATTTCTGTTTCACCCACAAAATCTTGTTTTATGTCAGTATAAAATCAGTATCACACCCCCCCTCCCAATGAATTTAACATCTGCATCATCCAAGCTAAACAAGTAATTAACTTAAAAGGCATAGACTGGGCATTAAAGCATTATCACTTGCCTTCAGCCTTTCCCAAAGACTATCATTATGCTAAGCCAAAAAGGATGATAAAACCATTGGAGGCACAGTGAAGGGGTCTTGAAGTTTGAAGCTCTGTGAGTCTTAAAGATAAGGCTCGGCTTGTAGTGCTTGAGATTATTGTGAATCTTGGCCTTTCATTTCAGCCAGACTCTGCTGAATTCAGCAGAGTTCAGTTTTTAATCAGTGCCTGTAAAAGATAATGTCACTCTGCAGCAAATGATATTGTTATTAAAAACTCTTGTTCAGAAAACAAGATTTTACTTTGTGGCTATGACTGTTTGAGCAAAGAACAGACTGTGTGGCTTTGTTATTATCTCTACCCATAGGATGATGTAACTGATACCAAACAATGACTTATAGTTCTTGTTAATTACATCATTGACTAAAATGTGTTCAACAAGCGGTTTTATTAATAAAGTTCAATAAGGTTGAAAAGGCAAAGCAAGGCTGGGCCTGTTTTGGGGATATTGTTTTAATAAATCTTGCTGCACAATGATATATATTTTTATTTGGAGATTATTTAAAAAGAGTGTACATTCTGAACATCACCTTTTTTCAGTGAAGGTCTGTGTTCCTCCCATGTCAACTAGTCCACATTGACATAGCTTTATATGCATGCATGCATGATGGATATATGTAACCCAGGGATTGGGAACCTATGGCTCATGAGCCATAAGTGGCTCTTTCGATGATTCCATCCAGCTCACTTGCACATGCTGCCTTTGCCCCAAATTCCACACGTGCAGCTCAGCTGGAGGCGGGGCCAGCGCAAAGCTCTCCATGCCGGCTCTCAGCTGCACGTGCAGAATTTGAGGCGAAGGAGAGTGAAGGCGGTGCCGCTCAGCTGCACATTGCCGCCTTCGCCCTCCGTTGCTTCAAATTCCGCGCACGCAGCTGAGAGCCGGCATGGAGAGCTTTGCGCTGGCTTTGCTTCCAGCTGAGCTTGGGGCCTCTGCCTCTGCTGTCATGGCGCTGCCAGAGCCGCTGAGCGCGGCGTAGCTGAAGCGCCTGGAGCAGCACTGCTACGCCACCTCGGGCGCTGCCTCCTGGAGCCCCCTTGCTGGGCCTGGCTGATGGAGAGCACCCCACCCTGGCTGGCCCCCAATGCTATCTCTCTCGTCGGGCTGGCCCTCAACCTCCTCCCCACCCTGGCTCTCCTTGCTGTCTGCCCCAGCACCATCAAGCAGGTAGGAAGAAGCCAAGCCCGCCCACTGGCCTGCCTGCCTCCCTGCCTCACAGCCAGCTACTCTTGCCTCCCACCTGGACTGGCCCGCCCTGGCCTTCACCTCACCAACTCGCCTGGGTCTGTCCTGAGGGAAGAGTTCCCCCTCGCTTGCCATCCTTCTCCTTCCCTCATCACAATCCCCCTCCTTCTCTCTCTCTCTCTCTCTCTCTCCCTACCTCTCTCACAATCACTCCCTTATTCTTTTTCTTCTCATCCTGTTTCTCCCTCCCCCCTCCCTCCCCTCTCTCAATCCCCCTCCTTCTCTTTCCCTCTTCTCGCCCTCTCTCACATTCCCTTCCATATTCTCTTTCCTTCTCTTTCTGTTTCTCCCTCTCTCTCAATCCTTTCTCCTTCCCTCTTTTCTCCCTCTCTTGTAATTCCTCCATCCCTTTCTCTTTCTTTCTGTTTCACCCTCAATCTTTTCCTACTTACATAAGAACATAAGAACATAAGAAGAGCCATGCTGAATCGGGCCTCAGCCCATCTAGTCCAGCATTCTGTGTCACACAGTGGCCCAATAGTTGTACACAGGGATCTCTAGCAGAAAGGAGGGCACTACCCTCACCTGCTCCCGACCCCCACAACCAGTACCCGGGGAAAATCCTGCCTGCCTCCATCAACACAGAGGTGGCACTTGGATGTCCATTTCAGTACCTACTGATTCCCTTGGTATCCATGAATCTGTCTAATCCTGCCTTGAAGCTGTCCAGGCTGACAGCTGTCACAACCTCCTCTGGAAGTGAGTTCCATAACCCAATGACCCTCTGGGTGAAGAAATATTTCCCTTTATTAGTCCTAACTTTCCTACCTTGGAGCTTTAGGGAGTGCCCCCTAGTCTTAGTGTTGTGTGACAGAGAAAATATTTTTTCTTTGTTCACCTTTTCTATCCCATGCATGATTTTATACACTTCGATCAAGTCACCTCTTAAACGCCGTCTTTCAAGGCTGAAAAGACCAAGGCGTTGCAACCTGATTTCATAAGGGATCTGCTCCATCCCTTGGATCATTTTTGTTGCCCTTCTTTGTACCTTTTCCAGTTCCGTTATATCCTTCTTGAGGTGCGGTGACCAGAATTGTACACAGTACTCCAGATGTGGCCTCACCATAGATTTGTAGAGAGGCAATACAACATTTGCCGACCTATTTTCGATTCCCTTCCTGATCATGCCAAGCATAGAATTTGCTTTTTCACTGCTGCAGCGCACTGGGTTGACATCTTCATTGAGCTGTCCACCAAAATCCCAAGATCCCTTTCCGGGTTTGTCTCAGAAAGCTTTGATCCCATCAGTTGATAAGTGTATTTGGGGTTCTTTGACCCGTTGTACATGACTTAACACTTGTTTAGGTTAAAATGAATTTGCCACTTTGTTGCCCATTCACTCAATTTCGAGAGATCTTTCTGGAGCTCTTTACAGTCAGTTTCATTTTTAACTACCCTGAACAGTTTAGTGTCATCTGCAAACTTTGCTACCTCACAATTTACTTCTACATCCAGATCATTTATGAATAAATTAAAAAGTAACGGTCCTAAAACTGAACCTTGGGGTATGCCACTTCTCACCTCTTTCCATCCAGAGAAGTGTCCATTTATTACCACCCTTTGTTTCCTACAGTTTAGCCAGGTTCCAATCCAGGACAAGACCTGTCCCCTGATTCCATGGCTGAAGAGCTTATTTAAGAGCCTTTGGTGAGGGACTTTGTCAAAAGCCTTTTGAATGTCAAGGTAAACAATATCGACTGGGTCCCTTTATCTATGTGTTTATTTACACCCTCAAAGAATTCTATCAAGTTAGTAAGACATGATTTGCCTTTGCAGAAATCATGTTGATTTTCCTTCAGCAATGCCTGTTCTTCTATGTGCTTAGTAATTTTTCTTTAATAATGGTTTCCATCACTTTGCCTGGAACTGAGGTTAGACTAACTGGCCTATAATTTCCTGGATCACCCCTGGATCCTTTCTTGAAGATCGGAGTTACATTTGCCTCCCTCCAGTCCTCGGGTACAGTGCCTGATCTTAGAGAAAGGTTATATATTTTGGCTAGAATTTCAGCAATTTCACACTTGAGTTCCTTAAGAACTCTGGGGTGGATGCCATCTGGCCCTGGTGATTTGTTGACATTTAGTTTAGTAAGGCATGTGAGAACATCTTCCTTGTTTATCTCTATCTGGTTTAATTCATTTAACTCCCTCCCTGAAAAAACTGACTCAGCTGCAGGCATATGTTGTCTGTCCTCCTGTGTGAAAACGAAGGCAAAGAAGTCATTTAGCCGCTCAGCAATCTCCTTGTCTTCACTTATTGTCCCTTTCTTACCATTTTCGTCAAGTGGCCCAACTGCTTTTCTAGTTGGGTTTCTGCTTCTGATGTACTTAAAGAAGTTTTTTTTATTTTTTTAAATGTTCTTAGCTATATGTGCCTCAAAATCTCTCTTGGCTCTCCTGACGGTTGCTTTGCATTTAGTTTGCCAGAGCTTGTGTTCCTTTCTGTTCTCCTCAGTAGGAAGAGCCTTCCATTTCTTAAATGAGTTTTTCTTCTTTCCAATCACATCTTTTACTTCATTTGTAAGCCATACCGATGTCCTCTTGGACTTTCCCAGCCTCTTTCTTATTTTAGGAATGCATTTTAGTTCGGCTTGTTTTAAAGTATTTTTAAACAGTTTCCAAGCATTTTGGAGGGATTTGGTTTTTTTTACTGTTCCTTTTAGTTTGTTCTTTACTATTTTACTCATTTTGGTGAAATTCCCTTTGTGAAAATTTAAGGTCTCTGTGTTAGTTTTCACTGACAGTTTGCTATCCAAACTTAAGTTGAAGGTTATTGTGTTGTGGTCACTGGTACCTATGGGCTCAGTTACAAGGACATCTTGAACAAGATCTTGTTCATTAGTTAGCACCAAGTCCAGGATCCCATTTCGCCTGGTTTTTTCTTTGACCATCTGCTCAAGGGAATAATCAGCTAGCATGTCGAGGAACCTTGTCTCTCTTTCATGTGTAGAACAAGAATTTAGCCAATCTATTCGGGGATAGTTGAAGTCCCCCATTATGACTAATCTATTGCTTTTTGAGGCCTGTTTAATTTCATTTTCCAGATAGCAGTCTGCCTCTGGAGTTTGGTTGGGAGGGCGATAGCAGATCCCTAATGCTAGATTAGTTTTTTGTCCTGGGACTTTTACCCACAATGTTTCTGTAGGTGAGTTTGAATTTTCTTGAAATTCTAATTCATGAGATTCTAGCTCTTCATTTATGTACAAGGCCACACCGCCACCGTTTTTCCCTCTCCTGTCTTTCCTGTACAGTTTACAGTACAGTTTACTTCTCTTTCCTAATCTCCCCTTTCTCCCTCTCCTTCTCTCAAATTCCTCCCTTCTCTTTCACTGTCTTTCTCTTTCTCTCTCTCAATCCCTCTCCTTCTCTTTCTCCCTCTCAATCTCTCGTTCCTTCTTTTTCTTTCCCACAATCTTCCTCTTCCTTCCTTCCTTCCTTCATCCTTCCTTTCTTCCCCCTTCACCATTTCCTTCTCCTCCTCTCCTTCCTTTTCCCTCCCTCTCTCCCCTTCCTTCCTTCTTTCCTTCCTTCCTCCCCTTCCTTCTGTTCTTCCTTTTTCCTCCTTCCCTCTTTCCTTCCTTCCTTTCCTTCTCCCTCTCCTTCCTTACTTCCATTCTATGTTTCCTTCCTTTCTCACCTCCTTCCTTCCTTCCTTCCTTCCTTCCTTTCCTTCCTTCCTTTCCTTCCTCTCTGCCTTGAGTATTTGCTGTTGGTTGTTGGTCTGTATGGGAAGTTTGCCCCAATTCTGTTGTTGGTGGGGTTCAGAATGCTCTTTGACTGTAGGTGAACTATAAATCCCAGCAACTACAACTCCCAGACGTCAAGGTCTATTTCCCCCAAACTCCATGTGTGTTCATATTTGGGCATAAGGAATATTCATGTCAAGTTTGGTCCAAATCCATCATTGTTTGGGTTCACAGTGCTCTCTGGATGTAGGTGAACTACAACTCCAAAACTCAAATTCAATGCCCACCAAACCCTTCTAGTGTTTTCTGTTGGTCATGGGAGCCCTGCGTGCCACATTTGGTTCAATTCTATCATTGGTGGGGTTCAGAATGCTCTTTGATTGTAGGTGAACTATAAATCCCAGCAACTACAACTCCCAAATGACAAAATCATTTTTTTGGTGATGGTCACTCCTTGGGTTAGTAGGCCCCTTCCCTCCTTCCTTCTCTTGCACCACAGGGCTTGCTTTCTCTTTCTTCGCCCTGAAAGTGAAGGAGAAAGAGAGGATCCCTGCCCTCCCTTTCTCCCTCTCTCCTTCCTTCCTTCAGTTCTTTCTGTCACTCAAGTTTTACCTGCAGGGTGTGTTTTTGTTGGCCAGCCTAGAAATATGGGCCTTTGTATCTTGTCATCTAAATGCTGCCCAAAACAAAAATCAGAAAAAGCGGTGCGGGGGAGGGGGAGGCTGAATGACCATCTATTGGGGGTGCTTTGAATGCGATTTTCCTGCTTCTGAGTAGAATGGGGTTGGACTGGATGGCCCATGGGGTCTCTTCCAACTCTGTGATTCAATGGGCCCTTCCCCACAGCCCTCTACCCCAGAATATCATGGCAGAAGATCCCACAATATCTGCTTTTTTCTTTTCCTATTTTTCTTTTGAGCCTGCAGCACCCGGTATTCCCAGGTGGTCTCCCATCCAAGTACTAACCAGGCCCGACCCTGCTTAGCTTCTGAGATCAGATGAGATCGGGCGTGTTCAGGGTGGAACTGGTTTATCTGAATTCACACTGCCAGATAATCCAGTTCAAAATCCCACATTTTCTGCTTTAAACTGGCATATATGGCAGTGTGGACTCAGATAACCCAGTTCAAAGCGGATATTGTGGGATTTTACACCTTGATGTTCTGGCTTATATACTACTACAAATTACACCCGGCTCCTAGGTAGGGGATTTCTACCACCCTTTCTGTATTACATACTCACTGCATAGATTCATATTGTTGTTATTATTCTTATATATAGAATATCCTCTGTTTTTTGCTTGCAGGAGCAATTGTTTGTTATTTTAATTGGATGATAATAGCCAATTAATTGGATGATTGGATAATTGGATTATATATGGCTCTCACTGAAATAAATTTTCAAATATTTTGCTTTTGTGGCTCTCTGAGTCAAAAAGGTTCCCGACCCCTGATGTAACCTTTCACGAATATTACTGGAAACTGGTACTATAGTGGTAGGCAGGTGTAGGAAAATCTGATTGTACAACCATGATCTAATTGTTTATCTTTTAAATCAAGGGTGGCTCTGTCGTGTTGCTGCTGCTATTTTTGGTTTCACAGTCTACCAGATGTCGCTGACGGGGGGGTTTGGGGCCAAAAATGTTTACAGTCTGCCCAAGAAGCTAGGAATCAGGATTTCTTTCCAAACAAATGGAATCACATAAAACACTGAAAAAATAACTACAGATCATAAGTGTTATTCATGTAAAGGAAAAGATGAAACTGTTGACAAACTTACCAGTCTGTGCAAAAAGATCATATGAATAGGGTATAAGAAATACCATTATAAAGTGGCAGAAAGAAACATTGGAATAGTTGGAAAAATATGATTTCCCAGTGACTAAGAACTGGTGGAAGGGCAAGCTTGGATGATGAGGAGGATGAAATTTTTATCTGTCAGAATGGGATGCTCACATAACCAGTAAGAAGAGAAGGAGGCGCCTCTACATCCTCCTTGATGATTGTGTGGGTGCCCCATTGTAATATCAAGCACTTGCAGGAAGCTTCATCATCATCAGTGGGAAGTAGTTTTTTTTCCTTTTTTAAAAATCACTTGTGCTTATTGATAGTTTTGATAAAAATGTTTGCTGAAATTTATTGAATTGTAATCCTAATTTATTTCAATATAGTATTTTTTCCCATGCTATTTGTTTCACTAGTACCAAACTTTCTGTCCAGGTAAACATTTACATTAACTAAGGCCTCATCTAAACATGCTGTAAAATCCAAAATGATGTGGCTAATAAGGGGGTGGGGGTGACTAGAAAATGTACAACCTTAATGAACTTTGTTAATGTGGACACGCATACGCAGTAGGAAAAAAAAACAGCACTGGCTCTAGGGAAACTTTAGGGGGATTTTCCCTCCCTTAATTTTAGACCAATCCTAATAAAACTTGCTACAGTGATTAAAAAACATGGACTATTGTTAGCTCACCAAATTTCATAACCTTTGACTTCTCCATGCATTTTCGGCAAATTTTCAAACTTTTAAAAATCAAAAACCTGAAAGTTTGAACAGAAAGACAACAAAGCCTCTTTCTTTTCCTCTCCCCACTTTTTACAACACACGGCATTGGAAAAATTGATACCACAAATGCAACGGGATGGGAAAACCACTGGTAACTCATAAGCTATGTTCAAGCAAAGACAAAACATTGATAGAGGCTAAATTCTAAACCCAGAAAGAGTATCTATTTTCTCAGTACTGGTTTTGCATTTGCAAGATTTGAAAGTTGAAAGCAGGCCAAAAACAGAGGTTTGACTGTACATCTTGAGTCAACTTTTTCCTAAATGATCACTTGCAGTGTGACATTTTATGAGGCAGAGATATACAGTACAAAACAAATGCAGATAGATTACACCATCTTTTTAAGAGTTGATTCATAAAAAAACATCTTTCAGTTCTTCAACTGAGACTAACAATTGACCAAACCTGATGTCAGCAGCAAAAGAGCATCATCTTATTTATAATGATGGAAGAAGAGACAAAATAATTCACACAAAATTTGGAAGTGATTTATAATTTGTTATTTTCAAATTATTAGTCATGGGTAGGTTCGATCGGAATCCTCGTAAATTGGATTAAAATCGGAATTACTCCATTTTTGAACCAATTTCGAAGCGATTTGGGAACCCGGAAGTAATCTTACCCTTCCGAAGCCACTGCTGCCACAGGAAGTGAATCAGAAAGCAATCAGCCTTTGGAGGCAAGCAGCTGGTTGCATGCTCAGATGCTTGCCTCCAGCCAATGAGGGGAAACTACCTTGGGAGGAGCGAGGTTTTGGCACAGCAGCCATTGCCCTTTAAAAAGGGCTGTGTGCGCCTCGTGGGCTCATTGCGAGCCGGGGACACGAAGGCAGAGGGTCTAGGGCAGGCTGCTTGAGTGGGAAAGATGCCATGCCACTGCTCTGCAAGGGAAGGACTGAGTTGGGAACAATTTCTCCTTTGCTGTTAACTCCCTTCCTGAAACAGGGAATACATCTTTTAAGGGTTTATTTTCTCCTGGGCTTTGACTTCTGTGCTTTGGAAAACCAGAATCCCCCTTTGCTGCTAATACCTTTCTTGGGAAAACACACAAAAGTTTGGAGACCCCTTTGTCTGCCTGGGGTTACACGGTGTACTTTAGGAAACTAGAAATCTAGTAATCTAATATTTTCCTTGGGGAACAACACAAAAAAAGTTTGGAGGGCCTTTCCTCTCCTTGGGGTTACATGTTGTACTTTAGGAAACTAGTAGTATAGTATATAGTTTATTGCATTAGCCGCAAGGCCATATCAAGCTTAGGAAACTAGAAATCTAGTAATCTAATATTTTTCTTGGGGTACAACACAAAAAAAGTTTGGAGGCCCCTTTCCTCTCCTTGGGCTTACATGTGGTACTTTGGGAAACTAGAAATCAACTAATCCAATCCTTTTCTTGGGAATCAACACAATAAAGCTTTGGAAGGACCATTTCCTTTCCTTGGGCTTACACGTGGTACTTTGGGAAACCATTAACGAAGCGATTCAGAAATTTCGGAAAATTTGGAAAATTCCGACTCTTTTTTAGGAAAATTTCAGAAATAATTTCAAAATCAAATCATTAGCGCCTCCTACATCCGAAATGAGTTTTGAACCATGATCAAACAAGCCTACAAATTCACTACATGCTTAATGAACACATAACTTTTTCTTTGTAATTGGCAACTTGTCCCAATTGAAAAAGTAACTACGTTGCATGATGACTGTAATTTAATGTGGGATAATATCATTCCTTTTGAAGTGTATGTAAATATAATAATATAAATGCAATATAAATAAATATAATATAAATGCAATTTAATTGTACATTATTTAATTATAACATATAATAGATGTAATTTACTTACAGAGATTTGGTTAGTGGAGGAATGTGCCATGGTTCCAGTATTGGTTTGTGTTGTACTTCATGTTGATTCCTCTGCTTTCTTGTGAATGTTGAAGCAACAACTGGGGGTCAGAAGGAAAGTATACAATGACAATAGCATGTAACATTGTAATTTTGTAAAAACAAATACTGTCCATTGGTAATTTCAGTAGTTCTGTCCTACTATGACTTCCTGCAGGCTATAACCATTCCCCACCTGTGTGCCGCCAATATTTTGTGACCAACCATGTATTGCATTTCCCTCACAGATCAGGACAAAAACAAGCCAAAAACAAATTAAAGCAAGAAGCAAATGCTTTTTATTGGGACTTTTTTGTTTGACACAACATTTTAACATCAAACAACCAACTAAAACCAAATGTTTTGTTGTATGTTGGAGTTAATTTGAAGGCAACAACATGAGCAACCTAGAGTTATAGTTGGCCCTCCACATGTGCAAGTTTAACATTTGATCACTTGATTATTCACAGCTTTTATTCAGATATTCTCCCTAGGAATTTCTCCACTTCTTTAGGAATCCCTAGGTCTTCTATGGTAAACTTGCAGCAGAGGTTTACCACAGAGTCACCCAGGAAGATGTAGAGATCCCTAGAAAGATGCTTTCAGAGGTTAAAAAAAGAAGAGGCTTGTTTTATTCACATTTAAAAAAATGGGCTTACTAAAATGTAAATCACTAACAGGATTCTAGATTTTGAAAGTAAATTTCCAAGCGCTGAATTACTGGAGATGGATAAGGTTGAGGAAACAGGTATAAGTAATCAGTTAAGAGTCTGGAGGCAGTCTTGATCAAACATATTGCCAAATTGTTATGTAACCGCTGCTGACAATTCTGACCAAAATCAAAACGCAATGAGTTTCAGTTATGGATGAGACTTGCATGTGAATCAGAATTGCTAAAATCTCTCATCATGCGGCTGACAGTATTGAGAAAAATGATGAGTCCCACATCCCAAACAGCATCTCTTCCCAATCCTTTTCTGAAAGGTTAAACAAGTACAGGATGACGACTGGGTGCATTTTATTCTTAGAGGCCTATCAAAGTTCTGAACAATTTTCCTCTTGCCAAATGTAGTCATTTAGATGATTTCCAAGTGATTTTTCATAGCATTAGTAGTTATTCATAGCACCCAATACGTTCTTCACAAATTTAGAGGAGTCAATTCAGGCTAGGGAACTTTTCCAAACCATTCACCAAACTTTCTAGGATGGAACCCTAGAGGAAAGTGTCACAGAATTATGGTATTCAGTTTGCAATTCCTAACCACCCTGGGAATCAAGCTAAGTGGTGGAAAGGGCAGAAGTGCCATTCTCCTGCTGGAGGGGAAGAGCTTCCTCATTCCTCTGCTTATAAACATGATGCCTAATTTACTGGGTAGCAAAGATTTAGGGTTAGGGCAGAAGCTGCACTATGCAGGTTGCCATTCCATGGCTGGGAGTTTAGTGTATCTTTTCCAGGTCAGCAGGTGAGAGGTGCCAGCCAATTAATGTGAACTTCACATGGATTCATTACATTGCTCTCTCCCCACCCCCACCCCCTTCGGTAGCTGTCTCTGTCTCTCCCCCTCCCTTCCTTCTCCCCTACTACTACCTTGGCCAGAATGGCCTGGATATCTTCAGGTTAATTATTAGATATTCATTGAAGACTTCAGTAGACAATGCAGCAGTGCTGTCCAAACTTTGCTCTACCCTCTTTCCTTTTTTTGTATGGTATATTCAAATGTATGTACTGGTATAGAAATCCAACATGTACTGTATATGTTATGTGTTATCTGTCAAATTTTGTGAAGTTTTGTCATGGCTTCATGTGGCAGTCTCTCTCTCCCTTTGGGAACTTGGGTGTGTGGTATGAAGTGGTTTTGCCAGCCTGGGGTGGATGCTTTCCTCCCTCCACCTCCCAGTGGCTGTGAGACCATGCTGGGGATCCACCCAGCTGGACCCTCTTATGTCATCATTAGGGAACTGATATCTGGATAGAAGTGTGAGCTCATTGATAAACAACTGGATTGGTCAAAAACAGGATCCACTCAAATGTTTGCCGACTCTAACTACAATGTTCCCCCAATACTTCGCAGTTCACTTTACGCGGACTCGCTGTTTTGCGGGTTTCTGAAAATAGTAATATAAAATATATAATATTTATGTCCAGTGGAGGCCAGGGACCCTGGAAGTGTGGTGGCCTGAGGCATGGTGTGGTGTGCCTTCCTGGCATGCTGCTGCCTGCGTGGCTTTAAAGGTTCTGCCAGGGTCTGTGGAGGCCAGGGAGGCAGGCAAGAGCCCTCAGAATGGGCCGGGAGGCGGGTAAGGAAGCATGGGTAAGAAAATAATATATAATATATAAAATAATGTATAAATATTAAAATTAATATAGCATTGCTACTTCATGGATTTTCACTTATTGCAGGTGGTCCTGGAACAGAACCCCCGCGATAAGTGAGGGAACACTGTACATCTGTAATGCACCAAGGGGACATGGAGAGGCAAACAGACAGCAAGGCAACCAATAGGAAACCTAAACATTAGTATAGGTATGCAAAGAAGGCTAACCCAAAGCCCATCCTATTTCATTTTTTCCAGGTGAAAAACCAATCTTGAATTGGCTCTAAATGCTGCCTGGAATAAGATTATTGTCTGCGTAATTCCAAATTTATCCTGGCTCATCCAAACATACTAGAAATTCCCCAATTTGATCAGGAAACCACCTGAAGCGAAGAAACATCAACACCTATATAGAGAGCAGTTAGAATTTTTTTTATAAAGATGCCAATATTCTTGCAAAACCAGCTCCAAAGCCTAGAGGTATATTCTAGTTACCTCTGGCCTGCAGTTTTGGCAGATTTTTTGGCCAACAATGCAGTAGCATGTGCTGCCATAGAAGTGCTGGAGCAAAAATTGGCTCCTGTCACATTTTCTTACCTGTGTTGTAAAGGCTTCAGAAACAACAACAAAAATGGTGACAAGAATGCCTTTATCATTACTGACACAGCTCTGTTTTGAATCAGTTTCGTTTTATGAAAATCAGAAAAATGAAGTGCCTGCAAAGCTTTCTTTTGATGCACTATTCCAAAATTTGGTACGGAACATTAAGCCTATATTTGGCCGAAAAAATCAGCCATATTGTGGACATTTTGTCTACCGTCTGTAACTTACTTTGACTTATAAGGTAAGCAAAAAATCTCCTTCCAGGCCAAGTTGTCTTTGCACATTATATATCAACATAAAAAAGAGTATGTACCTGGCAGCAACACACAATAAGTGCTTGGCTCATGTTTTGAGCATTTTTAGAAATGCCACATTGCTCTTTTTGATGCTGTGGGAGCTGTTTCTGTTCCAGCATTTTCTTAAGAAATAGCTATATGGCCAAAGTAGCTTTGCAGCCAAAGCTTTTATCACTTGATGGCATGGAATTAATTCATTAACTGGAAATTAATTCCCTTGGTTGCACCCTTTGCACATTTTTATGAACTACATTGCAAGTCCAACCCCTACATGCTGAAAACTTTGATTTTCAAAGGCCCACAGATGCCTGTTGTATTGGCTACATTTATAATACTCTGTAAAGCCTTAGTTGCTACAGCTTTTAAAAAAGGGCATGTGTGGACATTGTAGATTTATAAAAGGTGAGAAAAACGCAACAAAAATAATCCAAGAATGGGAACCACTTGGATTAGAGGACATGTGCGAAAGGTGAAAATACACATGTGGCATGGCATAAGTGAACAAGGAGAATTTATTCCTCTTTTCTTCCACAGTACTTGAATTTGGCGTTATTCAGGAAGGAAATATTTCTTGCCCAGCACATAGTTAAACTTTTACTGCTACAGGATGTGGTGATGGCCACCAATGTAGAATACTTTAAAAAGATATTACAGTTCAAGTAGATGATACACTTAGCACATATTTAGGAGTGCTGCTCTGCTAAGTGATGAAAGACATCTGCTAATACCAGCAAATGCTTTCTTTCATCGTTGTCTCTTGTATTCTGGTATGTTTTGTGATCAGCTATCAGAAGATAAACAAAGGCTTGCAACTCTGATTAGTAGGAACCATCCCCCCCCCCCCAAGAGACTGCTACTGGATGGATAAATGTGTGAATCACTGTGAATAAACAATCTCCTTATTGTCTTCTTTAACAATTAAATTTACGTATTATAAAACACTACTCATCAAGATGGATGAAGTATCTCCTGGATCTTGGACAGAAGTCTCTGAATATCAACATGTTCAGGCTTAATGTGAACATTCATGATATAAAGATTTCTCAGAATTACATATAGAAAATCTATGTAATTTATAGTTTTGGGGAAAAAATAAATACATAAATAGAATGTATTTATAAAAAAGAAAATGAAATGAAATTTTCTGGGATGAGATCCCAATATGGGAATTGCTGGTTTTACCTTTGGTTCTTTTCCTGATTCAGAAGCCATCACTTTCAGTCTTGACACTACCTCAATTTATTTCACAGGTTGCTTCCAATTCACACAAATGTGGCTCCATAGACATCAAGACTTTGTCAACAAGTGAGCTCACTGGACCAGAAAACTGTCTCTTCTGAAATACAATTCAAGTTCAGTTAAATGTCAACACAATACCTACTCCAGGTTCCATATTGTACAGTGTGTTCTATAGTCCAAGGTACTATACTCATTAGAAAATGAGAAGTACAGCACTAAGGAAGACTATATTTCAGTAGCTGAGCACATGCTTTGCAGGCATAAGATCCTAGAAACAATCTCCAACAACATTAGTTAGGTCTGCATTTCATGGCTGGCATTCTAAAGCACCACAGACAGTCACGGTTGACAATGCTAGTCTAGACAACCAATTGGTCTTGGCATCAGCCAGTTTCACATATTCCAATTGTATTTTATAATTTTACTTCTAGTATATGTCAAAACATGGATGTAATATAGGTTTGTGATGGAAAAATGGTCTGAGCCCATGAGGAAAGTAATGATGTCTGAGCTGAGTTGAAAGCAATTTGGCATTTCTCTGTGCAGATCTTGCCCCAAATTCTCTAGCCAGATCATTTTACATCAAAGCAGTTACTTGGAATGTTGTAGCTGGATTCCTCATATGAATATTTTGTCTACCTTTGTTGTGCATTTCTTTTCCTGACCTTCGTGCCAAAATTCGATGTGCCCTCAAAATCACATCTCAATTTATGAGAATAACCACCACCCCCACTGTCTCTCCTTCAGTGCAATCCTTTCCACTAAGATTTTTTGTGACCTTGGATTAGATTAAGAAATGTTGATTTTGAAGCTATGAAAGAAATGAGCTACTGATGAGGTGATACATATTTCCCTTACCTAATTGTGTTCTGGGATTGATATTTGTGTTTTCTTTTGAGCTCTGGTCAACAATGCATCCAAAGTCAACTTTCTACTTTTGTTGTTTTCTTAAAACATCCTGACTTTCCAGAGCACTCAGTTCTAGGGATGCCATTCAATATTTTATTTGGAGCTAGACTAATCATCACGGAAAATTCCAGTTTCATAATTAATGTGGTTTGAAAATGCAGACAATTATATATTTTTCTTTCTTTCTGATTACATTGTGGCTTGCATTTATGTATGATGTTCTGCAACACAAGATTTAATGAGCAACAGCACAACTACCTTCTTCCAAATGCTATAATTATCATAGGATTAATCCACTGAACGGAAGAGTCTCCCACAATATGCTGATCTGCCAGTGTCCTTTCTGTTGCAAGATGACAATTAAAGAAATCCTTTAATTTCTTGAGAGAAGAAGTTAATGTAATCGTCTATTTTCCAGATATCATTCATTTCCCCTGTTTCCCCTGTTTTATAATCCTCCTTCATTTCCTGACATTCAGTACCTCACTACAAATTATATGTAAAAGGCTGCACATCAGAATCTCAACATTTTTTGACAAAAACAAAAAACAAAGAAAAGGGAGAAAGGGGAAAAGCAGCTTTAGAAAAAAAAAGCTGTTTGAAGCTGAAGATCAGCAAGGGACTAGAACTTAACCCTTTCTGCCACCTTCTCCATTACCACTTTCTCATATCAAATCCCTTTCCCAAATTTGCTTGTTCTTACAGAAGAGAAATAGTGGTGATAGTATTGGTTAAAGGACTCTAAGGCTCTAAAGTATGTAAAGTTTAAAAGGTAGTAAAAGGTAAAGGTTTCCCCCTGACATTAAGTCCAGTCGTGTCTGACTCTGGGTGTTGATGCTTATCTCCATTTCTAAGCCGAAGAGCTAGTGTTGTCCGTAGACACCTCCAAGGTCATGTGGCCGGCATGTGACCTTCTTGCCAGAGGGGTACCTATCAATCTATTCACATTTGCATGTTTTCGAACAATGCTCCCTTTCCCAGGTCTTTGTATCAGACCCATTTGGAGAGACTTATTGACTTGCCCAACACCCTGAAGCACCCTATTGTTTATCAAGTCTAACCTCTCTGTGCCCATTGGAGCCTAACCATTAAGCCCGTCATAAACCCATTGGCAATTGCCACATCACATTCCTTCCCAGTCACACCCCTCTTACAGATGGATTGAAAAATGGACTGACATGTCAAATGCCCCAATGACAGTTTGTTAAAAATTTCCTGCCACAACAAAGAGTCAACCAGCAATGATGTTAGACAGATTCCTGAGACACTCAGGATACAAATCCTAGCCAGACAGTTTCTCAACCAATCCTGAATAGCTTGCAAATGAAATAAAAATGTTGTGTGTTCGCTATTGCAGTATGCCAGTTTTTTGGAGGGCTGTCTTCACAGATATTTTCTCTCACCATTGAGAATAAAGCCCCTGATTTTGCCTCCAGCCTGTCTGTGTCTTATCTGGTCCTTTGGAAGCTTGGCACCCCAGTCCCTGAGCACATGGTTGTAGCAGAGCTGAAATCACAAAGCACTCAGGATTGTTTCAATTAATTTGAAACAATAATTGATTAAATTATTGTTTCAATTAATTTGAAATTAGTATTGGCTGGTACTCTTTTAGGGAGATAATGCATTTAGACCTTTTTCTTATGCATGTGGTTGTAGGCAGCAGACAGGATTGGAAACACGTATGACTTTGTCTCCATAGTCAGATGGGATTTCAGCACTGCGGTCCACCAGTATCCTTCACAGAACTCAGTCCTGCTGTAATCAGTATATATCTCACTAAGGAGACATAGTCCAATGAGTCTTCAATACTGCCTGCTCACCACAAAGCACAGAGTGGCCATGCCAGTCTGCTTCAGGACATTCTCAGAGAGCATCAACATTATACACCTAATGCGATTTGCAGTCACTTTAATTGCTATGGCTCAATGCTATGGAATCATGGGAGCTGTTGTTTGACAAGGCCTTTATCCTTCTCTCCAAAGCATGCTGGTGTCTTACCAAACTACAACTTCTAGGATTCCATAGTATTGAGCCATGTCAGTTGAAGTGGTATCAAACTGCATTAATTC
Source organism: Anolis apletophallus (assembly GCA_030556195.1). Classification (NCBI taxonomy): domain Eukaryota; kingdom Metazoa; phylum Chordata; class Lepidosauria; order Squamata; family Anolidae; genus Anolis; species Anolis apletophallus. Next base: position 35,715,780 of record JARBWK010000010.1, read on the forward strand.
TACAGTGTTGATACAGCCTCAGTAAGTTGAAGGGGAAGTATATGGCTTGCAAGTTCTACATGTGGATTCCAGTGTAAGAGTGTTACAAAATCAGAGCAAATGCCATAAGCCAAAGTTGTCTATCTCATCCTGCTATATAAACTTTCCAGGAAGTATGTTCAGTTGAAATCAATTATGATTATTTCTGAGTAGGTCCTTACAAGATCATGTTTTAAGAATTGTTTGCTCAATCTTGGGGAGCTTTTAAAGTCTACTAAATGGTGCTGGCCATCACCCCTGCAGTGTCATTGACAGGATTTGAGCTGTCAGCGATAAGTTCACAGGAGGACAAGAGGAAACCAAAAAGGCCTCCCTGGGATTTCTGATTTACAGTTTATACTCAGCCAGTGGGAGAGAGATATGCAAGGCCTTTGGCTACATTCTTTTCTTTTACAGAAATTCAAGGTTTGAACTAAAAATAATAATACAACTGAACAAAATAAACCATTTCTAGCTTCTTCTGGCCTTGGCTTGTGCTTAGTAAGCAACTTGCTAATGAATACAAAATGCCCTATATTTTTGTTTTGCTATTGTCAGTCTTTCTGTTTTATACCATCCGTGAAAAGAAAAACAAACATTTCTCCATGTTTGGAATGATTTTTTAAAAGGAAATCAAATTTCAAAATACTTGGATAAAGCTATACTGAAATCCAAATGTTCTCTGGTTCTGAAAGGGAGAAAGATTGTCCATTGAGGAGAAATATCTTTAATTTGATTATACTCAAAAGGATTGGTTGAACTTTATCATAGCACAAACAACTGTGGTTTAACTGTATCTCCCTCAACTGTAGAGTTAGCATAACACAAGCTTACTCTATACTTACAGAGGCCCATCTGCACTGACCATGTAATGCAATTTGAAACTGCATTATATGGCAGTGTAGATAGGCCAGAACAAAGTGTTTTCTGGAGGGAGGACCACATGGCATGTGTATGGCTCAGTTCAGAACATAGTGTGTCCAATGCTTCTTAAACTGTGGATCCTCTTAGCTTACCTCAATGTTGAGAGTCATTAAAAGTTTGGCAACAATAAAAGATTTCTGAATGCCATTGATTTACACAAATCTGTTACTAACAACGTACAGTGTTTATAATGGACTCTGAAGAAATTGCATCATCTGTGTTTCACAAAAAGGAAATCAGCCTGTGTATCAAGCCTTGCAAATACGGATTTATTATCAGTAAATGTTTGCTTTTATGCCTATTTTATATACATGGGGTCATGTAAAAATTTCTCAGATGGGGGGGATGAGTGGAAAACATTTAAGAAGCTTTGTTCTAGTCCAGATTTATTAATTTATTTTTTCGATTTTATACCACCACTCCCAAAGGCTCGGGGCAGTTTACAAGGAAGACTAAACAATACAGAATAAAACAGTGGGTTAAAACTCAACAATTATCAAAAGCCTGCCTGAAAAGGTGGGTTTTACATGCTCTATGAAAAGAGTTCAAATCTCGAATTTCAAATTTCCGTTCAAATTAATGAAAGTATGGGAGATACAGAAGCCTTTGGAAACACAAGGCATTGAGGCAAGCCTGGTCAAACAGAAAAAAACCTCCCAGTAGAGCAAACCAATTCTTCCCTACCCTCTTACAAAATAGCAAATATTTTCATTTTGGACCTCATTACATTGGGAAAATTCCCTGTCATAGAACACTTGGCCAACACAGCCAGTGAGGAGCCTGCTGGATCTCATCACATGACACAGAGCTACTTCTGATGGGGCTCTCTGTTGGCTGTATCAGTGAAGTATTCTACAATGGGGAATTCTAAACATGGGAGATGACCCATGTTCAGATTAAAAATAGTGGGGACAGCACGGGGAGCATGCTAGAAAGGTATGCTTTCTGGCATGTGATGGGATAGCGGGTGATGAGGGTGATGTGGAGCGCTGGGGAATGTATTCACCCTGCTGCCTCACAATTTGCCTTGCTACCCTATGGATTCCCCCACTGTCCCCCACATCAAGGACCTCTATGTAATGAGGTACTTACTTTTGCTGTTTCGTGAGAATCCTTCAACAATTAGCAAGGAAATGACCTACTATTACTATATCCTTACTATCAGACTGGTAATATAGCAGTTATTGCTTTATCCTGAGGATATGAATACAATTCTCAGAAACATCCAGGCAGCCATATGTATACACTTGATCCTTGCTCTTGAGGGCAAATGGGGTCTTTTTGGTAATAGTGAAGGTCTTATTGGTGGTAGTGGAGATGGTGAAGATTATTAGCCGATGTGTCCAGCAAGTGATTAATACTGCTTCAAAGGAGGAGATGGTGCCAAAGGATTTGCCTTATCTACCAATCTATTTCTAGAAATATTTGTCACTGACAATATTTTTATGCTAATTTTCACCTTATCTTTCCAGCATAAAAAAGAAAATGAATAAAGATATAACAAAGAACATCTTAATAAAGAAAATCTAAACACAATACTAAAAGGCTTACAATATTTAAAATGCAAAGCTTCTCCCCGATTTTGTCCTCATCTATCAATTGTCTTCTCCAAATTTCACACTGAATATTTTCCTTGATAATTTTTTTTACTAACCAGGACAAACAAATTATAAATAAATTATTCTTCTTTGATGTCATCTTTAAACCTGTGGTAACCCCATGAGTCTCATAGGGCTTTCTTAGGCACAGAATACTTAGTGAGGGTTTTGTCAGTTTCTTCAGGTCCTTCCACATGATGAATCAGGTTAAAACCAAATTAGCCTGGAGAAAACTGTAATTTCCCCATTTGCTCCAGATAAATTTAACACCTGGAAATATCTGGGCCTTAACTTAAGGTTCCTCAGTCACAGAGGTCTATCTCCATAGCTATCCTGATCTTTTGGGCTCAGAGCCTGAAGGAACAGGATGGCAACCATCCTCACCTCCCAGCTCCCCACTTTTCCCTCAAAACTTGACCGAGGGGCCTGTTGGCAGTGGAAGCCCCTCCAGAGAGTTCTCCCAGTGTGTGAAAAATGATGTGTTAGAAGGTGAGGAGGAGGGAAATCCCACCCCAACTCCTGATATGTCATTTTCACACATCAGGAAAGCTCTCCGGAGGGACCTGCACTATCAGCAGCCCCCCTCCGTAAGTTCTTTAGGGGGGGGGAATGGGGCGCTTGGGAAAAATGAATAGCTGGGGGTGGCTGGATGTTTTTAGTCACTAGGGATAGGCTTAGACAACATTCCAGTTGTATATTTTTATTTAAAAAATATCTAATACCAAAGTGAATGGTAGATCAAAGAAGAAATAAAAACAATAGATTAATCACATTGTCCATATGCTTCTTGGTGAAGAACCCACATCTCTTTCAAGATTATGTGTTACTTTGAAAATGAGTGCTTGCCTGAAAATGTAGACTGTACTTACCACAGAAGACAGGTTGTCAAATATTTTGGCTCACAGCCAAAAGATACTGTTTTTTTTTTTAAAAAAAGTGAGAAGAAGTTTCAGATTCTACAGATATTATAATTTTTGATGAAGTCGGGTTGTTTTTGGATCATAGAGATTTTGCTGGGAGGAGAGTGGCACAGTAACTGTTTTAGTGTGTTACAGAAAAACTTCCAAAGGCCCTTGTGTAATCTTAAAAAACAGTTTTATTTGGCTAATGTCTTCAAATTGCACCATACTACATCAAATGCATGGAGTATTGCTACTGCTTGCAATATGTCTAAGTTGAGGGATAGAAAAATATGCAAAGATATGGGAAAGAGGAGGAGGGGTTTCCTAAGTGATGGAAAACCTCAATGAAGCCCATCATTTAGAGTTTCCCCCCTTATTTTCAAATAGAATTAAAGGCTATCTTAGGTCCTTCCAGCCCAAATCCATCTTTTCTTCTCCCATATATGCCCATGTCATGGAAAGGATAGATGTAACAGCTAAGATTGTTGTCACTTGCTTAATTCCAATAGAGAGGCCTCACAATGACTTCCGTCTGTAGAATTTCTAGAACATTGCTTCTTAAACAATGGGTTGTGACCCAAATGTGGCCCACTTAGAAAAATGGGTGTTGTGAAAAAATGGGGCAACAGTAAAATGTTTCTGAACACCACCTAGTGACTGTTTTAGACATTTACAAAATTCTGTTTGCAACAATGTGCAGTGTTTTAGAGTGTGGTCTCTGTAGAAAATGCTTGAGCAGTGCATCATAAAAAGGGAAATCAATCTGTTCAGCAGACCTTGTAAATTCTGATTTATTACCAGTGAATGTTTGATTTGGAGCCCCCGGTGGTAATGGCGCTCCATGCAGTAATGCCGGCCATATGACCTTAGAGGTGTATATGGACAACAACGTCAGCTTTTCGGCTTAGAATCCCCAGAGTCGGACATAATTGGATTTTCTTAACTAAATGTTTGATTTTATACCTATTTTATATACCTATATACCTGGGGATGTGTAAAACTTTCTGGACAGAAAAGAGCCATGAGTGAAACAGTTTAAGAAGCCTTAGGCTAGACCAGGCCTGGGCAAACTTCGGCCCTCCAGGTGTTTTGGACTTCAACTCCCACAATTCCTAACAGCCTACCGGCCGTTAGGAATTATGGGAGTTGGAGTCCAAAACACCTGGAGGACTGAAGTTTGCCCAGGCCTGGTCTAGACCATAAGTTACCAGTGCATAGTGAGAACTACATATACGATGGGTGCATAGCTGATATCTCACCCAAAGCTAGTAACACCATTTAGGCCTCAAGTAAGAAGGTTGGGTCTATGAGGACCCCAAACTACAAATCTGCTTTTACTAAGAGAATACAAGTGTGGAGAAAAATGTCCTGAAAGTTGGGTCAAGATTTTAAAATAAATATGTACACACATATTACGTGTGTCATGTCAAGGTTTATACAATGGTAGAAACCTGTGAACAAAATTCTAGAAGCAATAGAAGACTTCCGGTCTGAGGCAAGATGGAGGTGGACGTCTAAAAGACGAGCTCCCGAGAGAGCGTCTGCAATTGCAAGTGGCCGGGGATCAAGATAACAAACCCGACACCCTCTGGAGCAAGGGAGGGTGCCCAAGCCCAGGACAGTTGTAGGCGAGGGGTTACCTCGAGCCCTCAAGGTCCGGGGAAGCCCCTGCAGCAACGCAGCGACCTGAGGCCTAGGGCCTGCAGCTGCCAGCGGCGTTCGCATCCGCGAGGAGAGGTGCCTAACACCCCATTTTCTCAGTCCGCCCCATGACAACAAGGCAAGACTAATTAGTAGTCTGTCGGACCACAAGAAGCGTCATAAGGCTCCTGGGGGAGCAACAAGCGGGTGTATAAACCCCCTGAGCGAGTGCCCAAATTAAACCCAAGAAAGCAGAGAAGCGGAAAAGTGGATCCCAAGCTGTGTGGTCGTGGCCAGGGGAACACGAGCCTGAGAAACAAAATAAATTGGGACAGACTGATTAAATGACATAAAAAGAGAAGAATAAGGATGAAGGTACCTACTCTTGAGTAGGACAGTAGAAGGAGAGACTTCCGGGGCGAGAGCGAGCACACGAATAGAAAGACACCAAAGAGGGCAAGGAGATCTAGAGCCGGAGGGATCCGCGGCGAGAGCGAGCGGCGAGAGGGAGCGCGTGAGTGAGGCTTCACGAAGGGGACCGGCCCAAGGAGATACGGCAAGTACTGAAAGACTTCGGGTGGATTCGGGGGGGCCGGAAATGCCCGAAACGCCAGAGAGAGGCCCAAAGGAGGGAAAGAAGGAACAAGCAAGCAGCAAGAGGCGGCAAGACCAAGCGGCGGTAAGAGTGTCTGCGAGAGGGAGAAGGATAGAAGGAGAGAAGAGAAGCGTCAAGACGGGGACTTGCGAAGAAGTAGAAAGCAGAGCAGAAGCAGAAGCCCAAGGGAGAGGAACTCAGTGAAGGCAAGATAGCCAAAAGAAAGAAAGAGATGACGACTAGAAAGAAGACAGAGAGAGACTTAAAGATTAATAATGAGAGAAGGAACTCTTTAAGCCACGAGGATATGTATATGAACATGAAAGAGCAGTTTAAAGAGATGGTGTTTGAACTAAGAAGATTGAATGATATGGTGGGTAAAGCTACAGACGAAAGGAAACAAATTAGAGAAGGAATCTCAGACTTAAGAAAAGACATGAAAAAGGAGGTGTCAACACTAAGGAAAGAGGTGGTCGGCTTAAATGAAAAGGTAGAGAAGTTGCAAAGACAAGGAGAACAGGATAGAACGATGATCCAAAAAGAACAAACCAGAGCAAAGGAGTTATACAGAGTACAGCAAGAGCTGCAAAAGAAAAGTGTTCAATTAGAACTACAACAGAAGGACTATGTGTTAAGAATAAGAGGAATCCCAGAGCTGGGCAAGGAGGATTATGAGGGGACAATGAGTATAGTGGTGAAGATGACGGCAGCCCTTCTCCAAAGAGAAGAGACGGCCATAGAAGAAAAGGTGGAGAAGTCATATAGGGTTAGTACGGCCTACTCCAAAAGAACGAAGACAGAAAGAGATATCATAGCTCAGTACAATTCATTGAGACTGAAAGAAAATATAATAAGAAACCACTTCACGAACCCCTACAAGATGGATGGAAAGGCGGTGAAAATCATGCGGGAGATCCCTTCTGGAATACTTGAAAATCGAAAAAAGTATTACTTCCTAACAGATAGACTAAAAGAAAACAATGTAAGATATAAATGGAATAAAATTGATGGACTCCAGTTCACATATAGGACAGTAAGATACTGGATCGACTCTGAAGATGCGGCAAACGAGTTCTACAGGAAATGGCGACACATCCTGGACCCCTCCAATACAAGTCCTAAAGGTCCAAATAGATTCGAGGAAAAGGTGACCAGAGGAAGGAAATCTCCTCAAAAAAATCAAAACGAAACGACAAACAAACCGAAGAACAAAAATGGAAGCAGAGAGAACTATAGAGAAGAAGACAGAAAAGGAGAGCCTATTGATGTGGACCGAGAAGAGGAGGAGATTAGCGACCAAGCAACACCCCAGGAACTATACTCGGATTTGGATTCGGAGGGAGAGGGTTCGCAAGGAGAAGAAGAAGAGGACTAAAACTCCCACAACAAGGGTAACAACAATAAGATATGGAGGTAAATTGCTTCTCGGTTAATATAAACGGTTTAAATGTCCCGGAGAGGAGGAGACAGGTTTTCCATTATCTAGCAAAACAGAAGGCGATGATTTACGCCCTACAGGAAACCCATATGAAAAGTTCCAGAAAAGACTTAATTGAAAAAAAGAAATTGGGGGTACTGTTCACCTCCTCAATTGAAAAAAACAGAGGGGGTGGCCCTCTATGTAAATCCAAGATTGGATCCAAAGTTTCAATTCAAGGATGAGGAGGGTAGAATTATTGCTGCAATGGCGAGGGTGAAAGAAAAAAGAATATTAATAGTCTGTGTGTACGCGCCAAACAATGCTAAAGCGGCCTTTTTTGAAAAACTAAATGATAGAATAATCACTGTGGAATGGGATGAATGTATAGTATGTGGAGACTTTAATGGGGTCTGCAATCCCAACCGGGACAAAAAATTTATAAAATCTAAAACTCAGAAAAGAAAGAGTAAACTCCCCGCGAGCTTCTTCCAGATGATGAGGCAAAACTCCTTGGTAGATATCTGGCGTCAATACCATGAGAAGGAGGAGAATTACACCCATTTCTCGGCGAGCGGCGCTAATTGGTCCCGAATTGACATGATTCTAATATCCAAGAGATTAGTTACTAATACTACAAAAATTAAGATACTCCCAAGGATTCATTCGGACCATGCTCCAATATCTACCTGGATAAAGTTTGGACAGAAAATGTATAGATGGCGCTTAGACGATAATCTGTTAAAAAGAGATATAGATATCCAAAAAAAACAAAGAAGCGTTAAAAGAGTATTTTCAAATAAACACCCAACCCGAGATAGATGCCAAAACATTATGGGAGGCGAGCAAAGCGGTAATGAGGGGGGTGTTCATGGCACAGGCAAGCAATAAAAGGAAACAAAAGAGACAGGAACTGGACAACCTGACTAGGGAGTTAGAAAAAATAGAGAGGAAAATGAAACAATTGGGTAAGGATAAGGGATTGGAGAACAAAAGAAAAATAATTAATAATCAAATAAGAATGATCACAACAGAGGAAATAGAAAAGAAGTTAAAATTTGCTAAACAAAACCATTTTGAAAATGCGAACAAAGCAGGGAAGTGGCTGGCCTACCGGGTTAAAAAAGAGCACCAAAAGAAGACTATTGTAAGAATAAAAAGAGATGGGAAGACCTCTACTAAGGACGTAGATATAGTGAACGAATTTGCAAATTATTATCAACAACTATACAAGAGCGATAACATCGAGGGGGAGAAGACCCAACAGTACTTAAATAAGCAGAAGTTGTCCCATATCTCGGAAGAGGAACGCGAGAAACTAAATAGTGAGGTAACAATAGAGGAGATCTATGAAGCAATAGAGGGATTAAAACATGGGAAAGCCCCGGGACCTGACAGATTCTCTGACATTTACTACAAAGTAATGAAAGTAGAACTAGCCCCATATATAAAAAAGGTGATGGATGAAATCAATAAAACAGGAGAATTACCGAACACATGGAAAGAGGCGGAGATCGTGGTGATTCAGAAAGAACATAAGGAGGCAGATGAAGTGGAAAATTATAGGCCTATATCGCTCCTGAATATAGATTATAAAATTTACGCCAAGATCTGGGCGACGAGATTTAAAAGGTTTTTAAATAATTGGGTATCTCAAACCCAGGCAGGATTTCTTCCAAAAAGATCAATGAAAAGGAATATTAGAACTATAGTGAATTTAATCGAGTTCCTAGATAAGAATATTGATATAAAAGCAGTGATGCTTTTTCTGGACGCTGAAAAAGCGTTCGACCGGATAAACTGGGGTATGATAGAGAATCTCTTAGTAGAACTAGATATGGGATACAGGTTTTCAACAGCAATCAAGGCAATTTATAAAACCCAACAAGCCTTTATCAGTGCGAACGGCCAGAAATCAAGATTTATTAAAATAGGAAGAGGCACAAGACAGGGATGCCCGCTCTCCCCGCTTATTTTTAATTTTGTTTTGGAAATTTTATTGAGAAATATTCAGGAGAATAAAGAGATAAAAGGAATAACTGTAAATAACAAGACATATAAGATTCTAGCATTTGCCGATGACTTGGCATGCACAATCAGGGACCCGTCCGAGAACCTGGACATATGGTTAAAAACAATAGAATCGTTCGGAGAGGTAGCAGGCTTCAAGTTAAACAGGGAGAAATCACATATGTTAACTAAGAACATAGATATTTTAGAGGGAACAGACCTACAGACGAAATTTGGAATACCAAGCGGGAAAAAAATCAGGTACCTAGGAGTAGAGATAACAGCCAAAAATTGCCAGTTAATAAAAAACAATTACGAAAAGTGCTGGAGAGAAATAAAAGAGAAACTTGCTAACTGGAAAAAACTAGATCTCTCCATAATGGGCAGAGTCTCTTTGATTAAAATGAAGGTCTTTCCCAAACTAAATTTTATGTTTCAGGTATTACCCATCCTAAAAAATACGATATTATTAAAGAAATGGCAAGCAGAATTAGCTTCCTTTGTATGGAAGGGGAAAAAGCCAAGATTTAAGTTAAAATATCTTCAGTTACCGACACAACAAGGAGGATGCGGCTTCCCAGACCTTTTGAGCTACTACGAGGCGAACTGTCTCGAAAACATTAAGCCTTGGTTAGAATTAAAGGATACGGAACTTCTTAATATAGAAAGATGGGGGAAAAAATGGCTGGCACGCATATGTACTTTATAATAGAATTAAAAATGATAACAACTTTAAGAATCATATAATATGGGCACCGCTGTTGAAGGCCTGGTTGAAACATAAAGAAATGATCTATACCAAAATACCGCTTTGGGCATCCCCAACTGAGGCATTTGCAATTGGACAGTATAAAAAAGATAACACTGTACGATATAATGCTCTACTTAAAAAAGAGAAGAATAGCTACAGTTTAAAATCCCAGGAGGAAATTAGAGAATATAATATGGGGTGGTTCCAATATAAGCAGCTAAAAGCCAGATTTACAATAGATAAAGAAATAGGATGGGAAGAAAAACCCACGATAGGAGGGAAAATTCTACTCCAGGCACAGAATAAATGTGTTAGCAAACTATATAAACTCATTACCAGAATTAATAATGAAAAAAACCCCCATAGACTACAGGGAAAATGGAATAAAAATTTAGGGTACATAATCAGCCAGGAAAAATGGGAGAAAACTTGGGCAAACAATGTGAGTTATACATGCTCTTATGCATTAAGAGAAAACTTAATTAAAGTGGCCTACAGATGGTATATGACACCAGACAAACTAAATAAGATTTACAAAAGCGGGGTAGATAGCTGCTGGAAATGTCAGAACACGAAAGGTACCTATTACCATGTATGGTGGTCATGCGGGGAAGTGACAAGATATTGGAAAAAAGTTCACAAATTTATGGAAGATATAACGGGCAAAACTATTGAGTACAAACCTGAACTATTCCTTTTGAATGTTTTAGACCAAAGTGATTTGGGGAAAGACCTAGCAAGACTGTTAACATTTATCGCGACTGCCGCCAGGATTACCCTAGCCAGGTACTGGAGAGAAACAAAAATCCCGGACTTGGATGAGGTGATATATAAGTTGATGGACATAGCGGAAATGGACAAACTATCGGCCCTCCTAAGAACTGGTCCTACTAAACTATTTGAAGAGACGTGGAAACCTCTGATCAATTATGTAAAAAACCCATGAAGATGGAGTTAAAGGGTTATTGGATATAAGACTCAGGAGAATAAGTTGTGGGATAAGAATTGAGAATAGACTGTTTTCTTGTGGGTGAAGTCAACCTTTTAGTTTAGGATTGTATAGTGAGTCATATGTTGATCCCAACCCCAATTCCCATTACCCTACCCCCTGCCCCTACCCTAACCCCTCCCCTATGATGCCTGATGTGTGATGTTATGTTAAATGTCTGTATGGAATTTTAATCAATAAAAACAATTTTTTTAAAAAAATTCTAGAAGCAATAAACAAAAATAATGAAACACCAGTTTTATATCCCTGATCTGATTTTTTTTATCAGTGGCTATCAGTAAGGATTCAGGCTTTCCAGGAAAAAACAGAATCAATGTGTCTTCACAGAACTAATCTGTTAAGTAAATAGGTGAGTTTTCAAATGTTGTGTCTTCTCACAAAATGAATTTTTAAGATAGTAGAATGATGGTACTTTTGTTCTTTTCCTCCTGTTGCTTTTAGGCAACAGACTGCAAAAAACTAACCTATCTGTTTATCTATCTATTTATGTTCAGAACAATTATAATTTTTGAAAATTAAGTCCTTCTGGCACATCTCTTTGAGATAATAATAGGAAATGGGCTATTTATAGATATGTTTTAATGTGCTTATATGCACTACCTTGAAGACAGTGGAAGAAATAGGCATAAATATTACATATCCAAAAGTCCTTGCTAAATTTCAGATACAGAACAGTGTTTTTCACATCATGCTTAGATAAAACCCCTCTAAAGAACAAGAAGGATACATTTGCCTGCCGATCACTATGTATGTCTTGTAACCCGCCACGAGCCCTCGGGAAGAGGCGGAATACAAATGCAAATAATAAATAAAATAAAATAAATAAATATGCCTATATCTATGTTTTGATGGCTGTCAACCAATTGACATGTGGATTTAGAGCATTAATGTGAACCCAAGGTGTTGGAGCAGCTTCCTGATTATTTATGTATTTATTGTATTTATCAGTATTGATATTTTAATCTTATTTTTCCTGAAGTGAATTTAGGTGACATAGTCCTTTCCTACTTTACCTTCAGAACAGTGCTCTAAGGTAGGTCAGATTGTGAGATATGGCTGGGCCAAGGGAAGTTTCATAGCTTAGTGAATTTTTCAGATCTTAGTCCAACATAATCACCTGATAATTGGATATCTCAAATTACAGTCTAGCATGCACACCGCCCCACCTAAGGCTGCTGAAGAGCTCACAGATAGATCTATTAAAATAACAGAAGAATAACAATAATTTCATTTCTTACCTGCCTCTCCTCATGGCTAGAGGAAGTTTACAACATTGCTAAAAACATATAATCATCAAAAAATTCTATAAAATTATTAAAATCTATTTCTACAAAATACATATTACATTACATAATACATTACACAGAACAAAGATAGGTCTTCAAATGTGTTTTAAATTCTGACAGCTCATTTAGCTGTTTGACCTCTTCTGACAGGTCATTCCACAGTTGTGGCTGATGAAAAGGTCCTCTGGGTGATGGTCACCAGTCGGGTTCTGGCTGGTTGGAGTAACCGATCCCCAGAGGACCTTTGTGTTCAGGGTGGGGTTGTATGGGAGAAAGGTATCATGTAGGTAACCTGGACCCAAACCATATAGGACTTTAAAGGTCAATACCAACACCTTATACTTTGCCCAGAAAATAATTGGCAGCCAGTGGAGGGACTTCAGGATAGGTGTAATATGCTCACTCCGGGATGTTTCTGTAACCAGTTTGGCTGCCATGTTTTAAGCCAATTGGAGTTTCTAAACTTGGTACAAAGGTAGCCCAATGTAAAGTGTATTTCAGAAGTCCAACCTTGAGGTTACCAGCGCATGCACTACCATCTTTAGCTCCCCCAAATCTAGGAAAGTGCGTAGCTGCCATATCAGCTGAAGCAGATAATAAGCACTTCTGACATTTGCATCAACCTGGGTTGACATTTAAAGAGACGGATCTGGGAGCAATCCCAAGCTGTGAACAGTATTTCAGAGGGAGCGTGACCCCATCCAGAACTGGTTGACAAACCTTTATCCCCAGATTAAGACTTTTGGTGGCAAGCACCTGTTTTGTCTGAATTCAGTTTCAATTTGTTTTTCCTCATCCAGCCCATTAGCTCCTCCAAGCATTAATTCAGAGGAGACACACTAGCTGAGGCTATTATTGAAGGCATGGAGGAATATATTTGGGTGTCATCAGCATACTGATAACACCCCAACCCATGTCTCCGGATGATCTATCCCAGCAGTATCACATAAATATTAAAAGCATTAGGGAGAGACTGGCATCTTGTGGGATGCCACATAACAACTCCTTTTTTGAGGAGCAGCTATCTCCAAGCACCACCATCTGGAACCTGCCTGACAGATACGACTAGAACCACTGCAGCCAAAATCTAAACCCCCTAGGTGTTCCAGAAGGATACCATGGTTGATAGTATCAAAAACCACTGAGAGGTCTAGAAGCACCAACAAAGACACACACCCCTTCTCAATGGTAAGATAATGATCATCCACTAAGATGACCATAGCAGTCTCAGCTCAAAGGACTTGTTGTCTCATAGCAATTGAAATGTTAAAGCAAAACCAAATATGCTGATACAGAAACAACCACATTGACACTAATAGTGCTATGGTATCACTTTGATTATACATGTGCACACTTGGTCATCCACACTTCCTCACTTGACCCTGCCTTCCTATCCCTATCTGCCCAACATAGTGCATATGCACACTATTTATCTAATTTTTCTTTTAAAAAAATATTGCAATTGTACAATTACACGGTTTCAATGGTTCTTGCAAATAGGGGGAATACAATTGCATAATTGCAGTGTGCTAATGATCCCTTAGCAGCACAAAACAATTAAGAAAATGACAACCAGGGGAATGGAGTATAACACTATGACTTCACCCTGTTTGGGGATAAGGAGGGAGAGAAGAGGAGAACCACACGCTCATACCACATGATTGTTAGAATATTAGAACTGAAACAGAATGACATTCTTGGACCAGAAACTATAGTTGAATGGAGGCAGCATAGGAGCTATTGATGGTTTTTTCCCATCTCAGTGAAAAGTTGTGATACAATAACTATGTGATCCGAAAACTATTCAACAATGGGAGGGTCACAATACAATGTGATCAGGAAAAATCCAACATGGAACAAACCCAGTGCAGTCATGCAACAAACCTATTGTGTGATAAAGTCCAAAGAGAATGTGTCATCCCTCTACATCTTCATTCATACTATGCAATTACAACATTATGATTCTAGTTTAAATATCATGGCTACATCCAATCGGATGCTAGGATTTGCAGTTTGGTGAGGCACTTAGAACTCTCCAATAGAGAATTTTAAATGCATTACAAAACTCCAGATCTGAGATTTGATAGCATACAGACTTTGCTACTGGTAAACTTGAATAAATGTGAGTGTAACTGCTAACACGTCTCCTTCCTACTTCAGCGGACTTTTACAATCATGAAAATGCAGATGACCTTTTTGCTAAATTTTCAAAAGGACTACTCATCCTAATTGACCCCAGTACGTATCATACCTGAACCATATCATGACTCCTTTTCTTTCTTGACTCCACTTAAACTCCTCTTTTCTCTAGAGTCAATCCATAGGTGGTTCTTACCCTACCTGTTAAATCACCTTTCAATGTCTCCACAGCAGAATATTCTTTGCTTCCAGACAGCAATTTGTTGCAGGCCAAAATGGGTTAAAGCAGGGGCGGGCAAACTGCGGCCCGGGGGCCGGATGCGGCCCTTTGGCTGATTCTATCCGGCCCGCCTAAGGGCCCCTGGCTTGCCTCCCCTGCCTGGCCTCTGCATAAAAATCTCCAGAGAAGGGGACTATAAGGAAGCATTATTTTATTTTAGTGCTTTTTATTATTATTGTATAATAATTTAATAACAATAATAAAATAATATAATAAATAATATAATATAATGTTATATGATATATTATAATTTTAATACATTATGCTTATATATACTGTATATACTATAATATAATAATTATGATATTAATACTAATAATATATGAATATTTCTTGATATATTAATATGTTAATATTAATGATTTGTAATATATAGTAAATATAGTAAGTGAATAAATAAATAAATTATGTAGATTAGCATGTAGTTCCGCCTTTAGGTGCAGCCCTCCATAATATTTTTTGGCTCTCGTGTGGCCCCTTGGAAAAAATAGTTGCCCACCCCTGGGTTAAAGTAACCCATCTTGTCCTGTGTTGCTGTCCCTATGGGCACCCAAAAGAAGTTGGCTCTCCCAGGGGTTGTCCCCATGCCAGTGTGGCAACTTCCATACTGGCATGGGCCACTCAACGCCCCCCTAAAAGCATTAAAAATAAAGGAAAACTTACCGGGTCACTACTAGGCCTCTCTGCAGGCTTCCTGGAATATACAAATGATGTGCCAGAAGTGGAGGGGGGGGGAACAATCCCCCCCTGCTTCCTGGGGGGGGATTCAAAGGCAGCTCCACGTACAGCGTGTTGCAGTTGCATTCGGCATGTTACAAGAGCATGGACCATTGTGACCAGATGGCTTCCCAAGGTACGGGTGCAGCTGGCACACAAGTTTTAATTGTGCAAAAGCTCTCCCGGCCACTGCCAAGACCTGGGATTCTAGGCTCAGCAATGAGTCCAAGATCACTCCCAAGCTGAAAACCTGCGTCTTCAGGGGGAGTGTAACCTCATCCAACACAGGCTGTAACCCTATGCCCTATTCAGCCTTTCTACTGACCAGTAGGACCTCTGTCTTGTCTGGATTCAATTTCAATTTGTTAGCTCATGGGGTGGGTGGGGAGGATTTTCCCTTTCTTTCTTGGCTACTTGTTAAAAGGGTGGAAAATGTCCTAATTGCTGAAGAGAGGAGACATTTCTTTGAGAAAAAACTCAGTTGGCATGGGGTGTGTGATGTCACTATATACAGATAATCCAAAATCTGACAAAACCTGATATGTGAAAAATCTCTAGTTCCAAGCTTTTTGGATAATAATAATAAACTTCAGGGAATTCAACATATATAACCCACACTAATTAGGAAAATAATACTAAGTGTGTTTTGTCTTGTTTAAGTAAATGATTTTAAGAAAGGAAACTCATAAATGAGTTACCCAAAAAAATCAACTCATGTCATCCAGCCACATGACATTTGAGGTAGCAGCTCACAGTCAGCTGAGAATGACTGAAGGGACCAAGACGTCAAAAGATATACATTCATAAATGAATCATTTGAACCATAGCCCATCATGAGAATAAGTATGTTTTTCTCAGCTTTAGACAAGCAGAAGCTTCGGGGCACTTGTTAATGTAAAAAAATTGTATATGTAAGAGAAGCATTTGATCCCTTGACTCCAGTATGAGATGGTACAGCCCACTAACAGATCTATAGCTCGAAGTTGCTTTTAATGTCCCAGCTCCTGGCCTTAGAATTAGAAAAAGGGCAAACGGTTCCAAGTATGAAGTGTTCCAGACACTGACAGTATCCTCTTTGTTGAGAATGCTGTGTTCTTTGAGAAGCATAAGGAATACTGTGATAGGACAAAATATTTCCAAAGAGAAGGGCAAAAACAGAAAAGAAAAGAGGTGATAATTGTGCTGGCTTGGGAGAGACCCGAGAAGTGCTTACTTCATTGACTAAGAAGTCAACATGTACTTCTTAGATAGACCTGCCTTGTGCTTTAAGAGCACTACTAGCTTGGATACACACCATTGTCTGGGTTATTTGAAAAGTCATTTTTAAAAAAAATTCACAAAATGCATAAGGTTAACCCCCTGAAACTCCATCAGTAATTAAAGTTTGTCATGTTGGGCAAGTTTGCTCTAGATGCATCATTGGTTGGGTTCAGTGTGATCTGTGGCTGCAGGATAAACTGCTGCCCCAAGTCCCCCTCCGGGGGTGAGAAGGGTGGGGTAGAAGTACTATAAATAAATAAATAAACTACAGCTCCCACCATAGTGGGTCGGTTCCCTCAAATCCTTCCAGTAGGTTCAGTTGGTCATGGGGGTTCTGTGTGCCAAGTTTGGTCCAGCTCCATCATTGGTGGTGGTCAAAGTGTCTTTGGATGTAAGTGAACTACAACATCCAGAAATGAAGATCAGTTCTCTTCAAACCTGTCCAGTATTTTCAGTTGGTCATGGTGGTTCTGTGTGCCAAGTTAGGTCCAGGGCCATCATTGGTGGGGTGATCTTTGATTGCAGGTGAAGTATAAATCCCAGTACATACAACAGCTATAAATCAAGGCGAATTCCCCGCAAACCTCTCCAGAATTTTTCTTTGGTCATGGAGGTTCTGTGTGCCAAATGTGGTCCAGGTCCATTGTCAATGGGGGTCATAGTGCTCTGACTTGATGCAAGGTGAACTGCAACTGACATTAAGTGGAGTCAGTCCCCCAAACCCCTCCAGTCTGCTCAGTTGCTGATCAATTCCTCTCTGTTTGCTGTGTGCCATAGGAAAGAGTAGAAAAGGGTTAAGGGAGAGGCAGTGGGTGGGGTTATGCAAATTCCACACAAGGAAACCTGGGACATCTGCCTGTGGTGGTGGAAACACATCAAATCTAGGATGAAATTGTCCCCAAATGAAATAATTCCTTTGGTGGTGGGCCATAGTGTTTGGGGAGGACATTGACAACATTTGGTCTATATGTTCATGGCACTCGCTCTAACCTGCATGTCGGTTCAGAGAGTGCCTTTGGAGGCTTCTCAGCACTAGGAACTATAGCCTGTTTGTGGAGGCAGGAGGCTGTCTGAGTAAATGGACATCTCTGCCACACACACACACTTTTCACTTTTATTATGTAGATAGATGTAGATAGATAGATATAGATATGGACAAAGTAATTTGAATCAGATATGATCAATTATGTTTTCTAAGAAGAGCAGCATTATTCCCACATCAGCAGTAGGAGGCTTCTCACATGACACTTTTATTATCATGATTCCAGTTAAACTGCCATGACTACAGCCCAGGGAATCCCAGGTCTTATAATTTGATGTGGCATCAGAAGTTTCAGGCAGAGATTTCTAAATACTCTTCAGCGTAAAGGATATAAAATTAATTTGGCTTAGCAAAATGCTAGGTAATCAATTTTTTTGGACAATTAGGGCAAAACATGGCTTAGATTTAAATATAAAATCTTTGTGTTGTTAGTTATGTAATTGTTCTTCAATTACGTTCATGCTTATATATGCATGAACATTGCTGTTTTCTTTGTGTGTGTGTTAAAATTTTGTGTGTGTTAAAATTCAAATTAAAAATGACAAAACAAGGTATTGACATAGATAACACACAATCACACTGGATTGTGTAATAATAACATTCTTGTTTAGATCTATGACTGACTGACATGTCCAAAAATCCAGAATATGGGAGTAGCTAATGAAAATAATTACAGTAGAGTCTCGCTTATCCAACATAAATAGGCTGGAAGAACGTTGGATAAGCAAAAATGTTGGACAATAAGGAGGGATTAAGAAAAAGTCTATTAAATGTCCAATTACGTTATGATTTTACAAATTAAGCACCAAAACAGCATGTTTTACAACAAATCGACAAAAAAAGCAGTTCAGTACACAGTTACATTATGTAGTAATTACTGTATTTACGAATTTAGCACCAAAACATCACAATGTATTGAAACATCTGTGGATCCAGGCAGGAGGCAGACTGCATTGGATAATACAGAACATTGGATGAGTGAAGGTTGGATAAGCGAGACTCTACTGTAGTTATTTGTAATTCATCCCATTTTCCAACAGGGAGCACATGACGATGATGGAAATTATTATCCTTTTTGCTGTATGACTTAACTTTTAAAAAATGATTCTATAACTGTAGGGCTGTGGCCTTATTAACTGGTGGAGGCATTTCACTTGCCTGTGGGTTACATACAACCTCATCAGATGGGCTGATTGCATGGTGTAAACTGCTTTACCTTTACAGAAAGGCGCCCGTCACATGATGTATAGGGACTTCTGGCCGGGCTCCATGCCGAAAAGGAAAGTGCCACTGCAGCAACATGGGACCCTTCCTATGTTGCTTTTCCTTTAATCACATTAGTCTGGGGCATCCATGGTAACAGTGTATTGGCCCAATTGGTGGGCCAATGGCCCTTCCAATGATGCTCCCCTCCCAGATGTGTGGCTCCCCTCCCAGATGTGTGGCTGCTAAAAATGTGACACATTTTTTTAATTCCAGTTTGTGTCACATGTTGGCCAGTGTAGAAGGGTTCTAAGGCCCTTTATAAACTGCAATAGAATTAAAGCAGACAAGACATCTTATCTGCTTTGAATTGGATTGTAAGGGTCTACACTGCCATATAATCCAGTTCAAAGCATATAACCTGGATTTTATAGGGCAGTGTAGAAGGGGTCTGAGTCTACATTGACCATATAATTCAGTTTTAAACTGCCTGTTACCTTTCACTCTACTGTGGGTACTGATGCAATGACAAAATGAATGGGAAGAGGCTTGGTTTTATGCCATAGGTCAGTGGCTTCTAGCATTCAGATGTATTTTAAGGAACTCAAAAGGTTAGTTACACTGAAGAAATAGCAAGCTATCAATCTAGTTTTAACAAAGCTGCTGGTTCAAGCCACCAGTTCCTTGATGCCTGATTTCCTGGGATAGAGATATCTTTAGAGTCAAGGCCATCTATACTGCTATATAATGCAATTTCAGAATGCAGATTAATTGAGCTGAATGGGAATTCAAATCCTGGTCTCCAAAATTGTAGTCCAATGCAAACCACCACAACATAACACTTACACTGTTTTATGTGTGTTCGTTCTTAGATTTGTATTGTTATTTTACATGCTTATGTATTGTTTTATGTATGGTATTTTGAAATGCTTGTGTGGGCCACCCCGAGTCCCTTTGGGGAGATGGTGGTGGGGTACAAATAAACTACTACTACTACTTCTTCTTCTTCTTCTTCATGCAGTTTCAGAATGCAGATTAACTGCATTGAACTGAATTATATGATAATGTAGCCTGCCTCATATGAAGTAGTTCAATGCAGATCAATCTTCATTATATGAGTTTAAAGTGCATCATATGATACTGTTGACAGGGGCATTTTCCTGGCCACCCTTCTCATACTGTTTTGAATGCATCAATCCTAGAAACGAATGGATCCCTTGTAATGAAAAAGTTAAAGGTGTGCAACTTATTCAGCCAAAGCCTCATCTGAATTTGGCTATTTTGGACAAACTGGGCTCAACTGGATCAGAATATCCTTTATTACTTTGGATCAGCTTCATCATGCCAAGATGGAGAAATGGAAGTTTGCTTATTTGCTTAAACATCCAATGTGGGACAAAAGCCTCAGCAACACTCTGTGAGCACAATGCTTCTGTCCGAAGGCATTCTTCTACCCTGCTGCTAGTTCTGTTTGCAGTAATGAATGGTTTGAAAAGTATTAGCTGGAGGTTATGGAAAATTTGGTGTAACTTGTGGATTTTTCCCATGGGAACGAGTGGCTTTTAAGCCCTGTGTTCCCTACTGTTCTTTTTTTAATGCTTTTTATTGAGAAAGTAGATATGTGCTCCCTGAGAGAAGGAGAAACCAGAAAAAAATACAAATAAAAGGAAAAGAAAGAAAAATAGGAAAAAGGGTATTTGTCTTTGACAGGATATGGCAATCCTGTGAATGAGAAACCTTCCTCAAACCCACCTATTTTCATCAGCAACCCTGCTCAAATCTTGCAGATTTAGGGTTGTGGTTTCCTTAATTGAGTCGATCCAGCTGTAATGTGGTCTTCCTCTTTTTTACTGCCTTCTACTGTGTGTGTGTGTACGTGTGCACGTGCCCTCAAGTCACCTTATGACATACAACCTTATCACATGGGTGGCTGGAATTGGTAGCCATTGTGACGAATCCGGCGACCATCATCAGGGGCATGGGGAACCTGTTGCCCCAGACCCTGCATTGCCTAGCTAAACAGGAAGATGATTCCATAGGAGGAAGCATCAACTGTGTGGCTTCTCCACCATTGCTTCCTGTGCAACATGAGAAGGCTCCCATGTTGCCACCATGGTGGCATATGCCGGCTCCGTTCTAGACAACGCACAGTGTCCTGCCAAAAGTTCCTCTGCATCATCAGATGGGAGCTGGCGGGCTCCATGGATCATCTAGAGCTCAATTACCATATACTGCTAGAAAAAGCCCCATTTGATGAGGTAATTATAATGACCTCCATGAATTTCATAAGATTTTCCTAGGCAAGGAAAACTCAGAAATGGTTTTGCCAGTCCCTTCCTTAAAATACAGAATACAGTGCCTTGTATTCATTGGTGGTTTCCCATCCTCTGTCTTACCAAGTATTTTCCAGTGAGTCATCTCTTCCGGCAGAAGTTGGACAGCCCTGGCCTTAGACCAATATGTGTTCACTTGAGTTCTAAATAAGAATATAGGAACACCTGTACATGAGCAATATCCCAAAGTGCAACACTTCACCTCACTTCCTATTAGGATTGTCTTTCCTTCACCTTACTACAGGGCCGTAGCCAGGATTTTGAATCGGGGGCTGAGTTTGGTTCGGGGGGCTGAGACTGGGTGGAAGAGGGTCTACCCTAGCAAACCTTTTGTATTGTTATCCCAATAACCCCATTAATGTGGGATATAATGAGCATGGTGATCAGATCATGATATGAATAAACATAACAGTTTAAATAATGTACCAGTAAGGCCTTTTCGCGGACCACCCTGAGAATTTGGGGGGGGGGCTGAAGCCCCCTTAGCCCCCCTGGCTACTTTTGGCAGGACACTGTGCGTTGTCTAGAACGGAGCCGGCATATGCCACCATGGTGGCAACATGGGATGCCTGCCTTACTAGTATTTTAGTCATTACCAGAACTTCAACCCACCTCTCCAAACATTTTCCCCATCCTTTCCCTACACTTCCTTACTCTGTCTTATTTTTTTATCTGGGGCTCTTTCACACTAGACAGTTATAGCAGTATGATTCCATTTTAACTGCTGTGGCTGCATCCTGTGGAGTCATGGGGTTTGTAGTTTGGTAAGGCATCAGAGCTTTTTGGTTGAGAATTTTGAAAATCCATCCCTAAACTGCAATTCCAATGATTTCACAGGATGGAGCAAGGCAGTTAGAGGAATCATAGCACTGTTATTGTGTAGCGTAAAGCATCCTTCAGTCTGTTGCAGTAGAAAACACTGAATAGGCCTGTAGTAACTGAAGAACCAACAAATACATTTTGACATAGCACTTTATCCGTTTCTGGTCTTTTGACCATGAAAGAGCGGAACATAGTATATGCAGGTGAGATGCATTCTCCTTCCCACTACTGTCCCATTGGCAACTGGCATCCTCAGATGCTTGCCACAGATGCAGGTGAAACATCTGGAGAGAATGCTTCTAGAACATGGCCATACAGCCCGAAAAACCTACAACAACCCGGTTCATCTGCATCTTGGAAACTTCAAATGCTTGGAAACTAGGCTTGTTTGATCAAGGAAAAGAATGGTTCAAAACTTGTTTCGAATGTAGGGGGTGCTGGCAATTTGATTCAGAAATGATTTCCAAAATTTTCCAAATTTCTGAATCACTTTGTTATTCGTGGGTGTGATTGCGCAATACGCAAAAAACTGCAAATGGAACAGGGGAAACTTATGGGGATTCCCTCTCCCTCATTTTTAGACCGCTATTGACAAAACTTGCCACTGTATTCCCTGCTTCAGGAAGGGAATTATTAGCAGATAAAGGGAATTTCTTGTTTTCCAAAGCACAGAAGTCAAACCCCAGGAAAGGAAAGGGTTTTAAAACTTGTATTCAGTGGTTCAGCAAGTAAATTATTAGCAGATAAGGGGATTTCCAAAGTCCAAAGGGAATTTCTGGGATCCCCAAATCCAAACTGGAACCCAAAGAGGATTGAGGTGTTTTGAAATTTTAATTCACTGCTTCTAAAAGGGAAATTGGCAGTAGCAGGTAAGAGACGAACACTTGTCCCAGCTGCCCTAATGTGCTGCGCTGCGCTGCGCTGCGCTGCGCTGCCCTGCCCTGCCCTGCCCTGCCCTGCCCTGCCCTGCCCTGCCCTGCCCTGCCCTGCCCTGCCCTTCTTCTCTCCCCACACACAAGGGGCCTGCTATCAGCCGTTCTCCCCAATTTGTTCCCTTCCCTAACCCTGTTGTTCCCTTCCCAAGCAGTGGCAACTTTCCCACACAAGCTCCCTTCCCATTCGCATCCCCGGCTCGGCTTGCAATGAGCCCATGAGGCACGCGCAGCCCTTTTAAAGGTGCAATGGCTTCCATACCGAAACCCCGCCACTCCCCACATGCTGTTTGCCTCCAAACGCTGAATCCTTTCCCATTCACTTTCTGAGTCGGAACAAAGATGGCGACAGTGGCTTCAAAATGGCAAGGATACTTCTGGGTTCCCAAATCGCTTCGAAATCACTTCAAAAAGTGGTAAGAAAATGGTAAGAAAGGGACAATAAGTGAAGACAAGGAGATTGCTGAGCGGCTAAATGACTTCTTTGCCTCCGTTTTCACACAGGAGGACAGACAACATATGCCTGCAGCTGAGTCAGTTTTTTCAGGGAGGGAATTAAATGAATTAAACCAGATAGAGATAAACAAGGAAGATGTTCTCACATGCCTTACTAAACTAAATGTCAACAAATCACCAGGGCCAGATGGCATCCACCCCAGAGTTCTTAAGGAACTCGTGTGAAATTGCTGAAATTCTAGCCAAAATATATAACCTTTCTCTAAGATCAGGCACTGTACCCGAGGACTGGAGGGAGGCAAATGTAACTCCGATCTTCAAGAAAGGATCCAGGGGTGATCCAGGAAATTATAGGCCAGTTAGTCTAACCTCAGTTCCAGGCAAAGTGATGGAAACCATTATTAAAGAAAAAATTACTAAGCACATAGAAGAACAGGCATTGCTGAAGGAAAATCAACATGGTTTCTGCAAAGGCAAATCATGTCTTACTAACTTGATAGAATTCTTTGAGGGTGTAAAGAAACACATAGATAAAGGGGACCCAGTCAATATTGTTTACCTTGACTTTCAAAAGGCTTTTGACAAAGTCCCTCACCAAAGGCTCCTAACTAAGCTCTTCAGCCATGGAATCAGAGGACAGGTCTTGTCCTGGATTGGAACCTGGCTAAACTGTAGGAAACAAAGGGTGGTAATAAATGGACACTTCTCTGGATGGAAAGAGGTGAGAAGTGGCGTAACCCAAGGTTCAGTTTTAGGACCGTTACTTTTTAATTTATTCATAAATGATCTGGATGTAGAAGTAAATTGTGAGGTAGCAAAGTTTGCAGATGACACTACTGTTCAGGGTAGTTAAAAATGAAATTGACTGTAAAGAGCTCCAGAAAGATCTCTCGAAATTGAGTGAATGGGCAACAAAGTGGCAAATGCATTTTAACCTAAACAAGTGTAAAGTCATGCACATCGGGGCAAAGAACCCCAAATACACTTATCAACTGATGGGATCAAAGCTTTCTGAGACAAACCAGGAAAGGGATCTTGGGGTTTTGGTGGACAGCTCAATGAAGATGTCAACCCAGTGCGCTGCAGCAGTGAAAAAAGCAAATTCTATGCTTGGCATGATCAGGAAGGGAACCGAAAATAGGTCGGCAAATGTTGTATTGCCTCTCTACAAATCTATGGTGAGGCCACATCTGGAGTACTGTGTACAATTCTGGTCACCGCACCTCAAGAAGGATATAACGGAACTGGAAAAGGTACAAAGAAGGGCAACAAAAATGATCCAAGGGATGGAGCAGATCCCTTATGAAATCAGGTTGCAACGCCTTGGTCTTTTCAGCCTTGAAAGACGGCGTTTAAGAGGTGACTTGATCGAAGTGTATAAAATCATGCATGGGATAGAAAAGGTGAATAAAGAAAAATATTTTCTCTGTCACACAACACTAGGACTAGGGGGCACTCCCTAAAGCTCCAAGGTAGGAAAGTTAGGACTAATAAAGGGAAATATTTCTTCACCCAGAGGGTCATCGGGTTATGGAACTCACTTCCAGAGGAGGTTGTGAAAGCTGTTAGCCTGGATAGCTTCAAGGCAGGATTAGACAGATTCATGGATACCAAGGGAATCAGTAGTTACTGAAATGGACATTCAAGTGCCACCTCTGTGTTGATTGAGGCAGGCAGGATGTTCCCTGGGTACTGGTTGTGGGGGGTCAGGAGCAGGTGAGGGTTTTGCCCTCCTTTCTGCTAGAGATCCCTGTGTACAACTAGTGGGCCACTGTGTGACACAGAATGCTGGACTAGATGGGCTGAGGCCCGATTCAGCATGGCTCTTCTTATGTTCTTATGTTCTTAAATAGACCTGAGGTGGTGGTGGGACAGAGATAAGGGCCTCTCTAGATGATCTCCGAAAACTAATGGGCACATCAAGGGTAATACGGCTTATTATTCTAACAGTTATGAGCAACATTCTTCTTATGTTCTTCTGAATTTGATCTAAATTTAATCTGAATTACGAAGATTCCGACTGGACCTAACCATGCCTATTGGAAACTTCCAAACTAGTCACTGTATGTAAAACTAAAATCAATTCCTTATGCTGGAAGGAGATATTAAGTACCCATACTAAGGTCCTAAGCATCAGCAGCATTCTACTGTTGGGTTTAACATTTTTGATAAGGAAATGATGAAATCTTGAAAGCTTTTCAAGAGATGAAGATGCTTAATCATTACATTTTTTAACAACAGGATGCATACAGCATCCTGACAGGATGCATATAACCTCATTGCAAGAATTTCTTACTTTTTTAAATAATCTTGTTTGACTCATCAGACCATGGAAGCTTTGTTTCTCCCAATTCATTGTAATTTCTGCATGCATCACTCTCTGCCAGTTGGAAATCTCACAGGCATGGTATCGCAAGATTTATAGATCTTGCATCCATGCAGTAGAGGGCTGCCATTGCTGTAATTTTGTGCAAATTGGCAAATAGTGATTACTATCATGCTGTACAAAGGTATTCTGAGGTTTTTTTCCTGTCGAATTCTTTTGAAAACACATTGTAAAAAAAGAACTGAAGGCTTCAAAGTAGACGTTAAGGAGGTCTTCTCTTGTCATGAAGTTAGAGACAAATTGCAATTGCTCCCTTCATGACAAATCCTGGGGTCCTCAGGGACCACCCACAGACAACCCCCCTCAAAGATGTCACAGCACAAGGGACAAAATGCATACTGTTTCACCAGTCAGACATAAAAGCAACACTTTTCATACAATTTTTATTTTAAAACATTATATTATATGAAACCTGTGACACCTTTTGCACACGGTTTTCAACATTTTTAAAAAATGTTTTTTATTGTAATGGTATTCATCTAATCCATCAAAATAAACTTACTTTATATACTTCCATAAGCCATTACATTTTGCCCCCCTTTTTCCCTCCCCTCCCTCCAACTTTACAATAAAGCATTTTTAAGTGCAGCCAGTCCAGGATTCTGTCCATTTTTTCCTTTATCTGATCATTAGCTTTCCCTTCTTCGACCCATTTCACATATCTTAACCAGTTCTCTTTGATTCTTTGTATTTTTATAGTCCATGGTATATCATGTTGAATTATTCCCATAATATACGATTGTACTTGTTCATAAGTGTATTCGTTCCATCTGTCCATTGTCCATCTTTTAAATCTTTCCATCCCAATGCTATTACAGCATGGGCAGCTTTAAACATCGACATCAAAGTTTGTTGGTCTTCTTTCTTCAGCATTTGTAGACCCAACGTTCCAATTTCCAAAAGTCCCGGCCCAATGTACAAATTCACCTTGAATAACCCATTTATCTTCTTCCAAAATCTCTGCACTTCCTCACATTCCCACCACATATGTGTAAACCACCCTTCCCCTTTTTACAATGCCAACAGTTTGAGCTGAACCCTTTAATCATATATGCTAGCTGAGCTGGGGTTCTATACCACTTTAGATAAATCTTTTTTACTAATTCTTGGAACGTTTCCATTTTAATGGTATTTAACCCCTTCATTATCTTTTCCACTCTTTCCTCTGAAAGTATGGCTTTCCTTAGTCCATTTTTGTATTATCGTTCTAAGCATTGTCTCTTTTGCTTCCACTATCATTTTGTATATTACTCCTGTTTCCCTCCTTTTGCCTTCTTCCCTTTGTCTGATCAGGGAATCCAACATATTTTTCTCTTTTTTTACTCCATTCTTAGCATTTTCCCACAGACCTCTCAATTACAGCCAATTTTCTCTTCCACCTTTCAACGGTTTGATGACAAGGGGCAAACGCCATTTGATAGGAACCATCAGGATTGGCATATGAACGGGTCCAGAAATGTGATTAATGTAATCAGGTCCTTAGAATGGATCTTTTTTGGATAATTTGTTAAAGACACCTTCAGTGCATGTTAAATACATGACAGAGTACATGAGTAACATGCAACTGACTCAGCCCAAAACTGCTAAAAGATGTTTCAACTTCTGTGCTTTTTCACTTATTATTGTAAACACATAAAATCCAATTAAAATATTCACTCGTAGACATTTTTTAAAGGGCATGCCAGTCTACCCCTCTGGAAATAATAATTACACCATTAACTTTGGCCATGTGCAAAGCTGTTGTTGGTACTAAGAAGAACATCCTGACCTGGGTAACATGAACACATCTTGTATTATTTGTCAAGCCACAGTCTATTTGTCACTTCACACTTAGAACTGATCTTTTCCAGATAATCGGTTACAGACACCTTCAGTGCATATTAGATCCATGAAAAAGTACATGAATAAAAGAATTTGTCCAGCTCCAAAGTGCCAAAAGATGTTTCAGCTTCTGAGCTTTTTCACTCATTATTGAGTAAGCATGCAAAATCAAATTAAAATATTCATTAGTACAATGGTTTAAACGTGTCTTGGAATCTATTTGAGGGCCAGTTTGGGGATGGGACAAAACTGGTTACAAGGTCACATTGAACATAAAGCCTGTTTTCTTTTCTGTTTCTTCTCAGGGTGCACTGGTCCGTCTTGCCTACATCATCATTTTTGTGATTATTTTGATTTCTCTGTAAGCTACTTTGAGCACCAGGTGGTGAGGTAACCTAGAAATTGAATAAATAATGCATAAAAATAATCCAAAGCAATTTGCTCTGTGGGCATCCTTGGCTCTTTTTTGCAGCATGCTGTGTGAGGACAAAGTCAGTGGGTCACTGGAGGGATAGGAGAAATGGGGTAGATATAGAACCAGACTTTAAGTGAAAATTATCTCCATGTGTACTCAGAAATATGTACCAGTATAACAACACTGTCATTGTCATGGCTCTATCCTAGAAATGTGGGTTTTTGTTTTTTACTTCAATAAGGTTCCTGTATAGTGGTTTGAGTATTGGATCATGATTCTGGAGACAAGGCTCAATTCCTTGCTTGGCAATACAAACCCTCTGAGCAATCTTGGCTGAGCTATATTATTTATTTATTTATTTATTTACTTTGCTTCTAGACGCCTCTCTCAGCCCGAAGGCGACTCGATGCGGTGTACAAATAGCAGGAACTGCTCAAGACAAACAAATCAACAATTATCAATACAATTTCAACATATACAATTTAACATTTAACGTTAAAAACACAATATCAGTGTCTCATTATTAAGTCAATTTCCAGTTGCATCGTCGTCGTTCCTTAGGTCTCTATTTGATAATCATACTTCATTTGCAAATGCCCGGTCAAGACCTTCCTCTGAAATGTCAGGAGGGAGGGGGCTAATCTGATGGCATTTGGAAGGGTGTTCCAAAGCCGAGGAGCCACCACTGAAAAGGCTCTGTTTCTCATCCCCACCAATCGCGCCTGCGAAGCAGGCCAGACCGAGAGCAGGGCCTCTTCTGATGATCTTAAGCATCTTGAAGGTTTATAAAAAGAGATGCGTTCGGACATGTAAGTTGGACCAGAACCGTTAAGGGCTTTAAAGGCTAAAGCCAGCACTTTGAATTTTGCCCGGTAGCAAACTGGTAGCCAGTGGAGCTGGCGCAACAGAGGTGTTGTATGCTCCCTGAGTGCCGCTCCTGTTATCAATCTGGCTGCTGTCCGTTGGACCAGTTGAAGCTTCCGAACAGTCTTCAAAGGCAGTCCCACGTAGAGTGCGTTGCAGTAATCTATACGGGATGTAACCAGAGCGTGGACTACTGTGGCCAAGTCAGACTTCCCAAGGTACGGGTGCAATTGGCGCACAAGTTTTAACTGTGCAAATGCTCCCCTGGTCACCGCCGAAACCTGGGGCTCCAGGCTCAGCGATGAGTCCAGGATCACACCCAAACTGCGAACCTGCATCTTCAGGGGGAGTGTAACCCCATCCAACACAGGCTGTAACCCTATGCCCTGTTCGGCCTTTCGACTGACCAGGAGTGCCTCTGTCTTCTCTGGATTCAATTTCAATTTGTTCGCCCTTATCCAGTCCGACACATCGGCCAAGCACTGGTTCAGGACCAAAACAGCCTCCTTAGTAGCAGGTGGGAAGGAGTGACAGAGTTGGACGTCATCTGCGTACAGATAACACCACACCCCGAAACTCCGGATGATCTCCCCCAGCGGTTTCATGTAGATGTTAAACAACATGGGAGATAGTATTGAGCCCTGAGGAACCCCACAAGACAATGGTTGAGGGGTTGAACAGATATCTCCCAGTAACACCTTCTGAGATCGGCCGTCCAGGAAAGGACCAGAGCCACTGAAGAACAGTACCTCCAAGGCCCATCTCTGCAAGGCATCCCAGAAGGATACCGTGGTCAACGGTATCGAAGGCCGCTGAGAGGTCCAGCAGAACCAACAGGGACACACTCCCCCTGTCCAGCTCCCGGCGTAGATCATCCACTAAGGCGACCAAGGCTGTCTCGGTACCATGCCCCGGCCTAAAACCAGACTGTGCCGGATCCAGATAATCCGTGTCTTCCAAGAATACTTGGAGTTGTGAGGCAACCACACGTTCCAAGACTTTGCCCAAAAAGGGAAGATTGGAATCAGGCCGATAGTTGACGAATTGAGTGGGGTCCAGTGATGGTTTCTTCAACAGCGGTTTTATAACAGCTTGTTTTAAGCTCGCTGGAATGTTGCCTTCCCAAAGGGAGGCATTAACCACCACCTTTACCCACTCGGCCAATCCCCCTCTGGCCTCCTTTAGAAGCCAGGATGGGCAGGGGTCTAGGATGCATGTGGTCGCTCTCATCCCTCCGAGTATCTTGTCCACAGCCTCGGGTTTCACCAATTGAAATTGATCCATCAAAACTTGACAAGCAGGTGCTCCAGCTACATTCTCAGAGACTGCCGTTAACATGGTGTCCAAACCAGAACGGATCAAAGCGACTTTGTCCGCAAAAAACTGAGCAAATGCTTCACAGCGGGCTGCCGAGTTGTCAGGGCTCCCATCCTGAACGGTGGGATGCAATAGGCCTCTGACAACTCGAAACAGCTCCGCCGGACGGTTCTTTGCGGACACAATATTGGCTGCTAGAAAAGATTTCTTTGCAGCCTTTATTGCCGCGCCATATGCCCTTAGAGAGGCATCAAGGCATCAAGGTGTGTTCGATTTGGCTCGCTCAGATCCGAACGCCACACGCTCTCTAGGTCCCTCTTCCTTCGCTTCATCACTGCCAACTCCTCGTTGAACCAAGGAGCTGGTTTAGCTCGGCTACTTGAGAGGGGCCGTTCCGGAGCAATCGTGTCTATTGCCCTAGTCATCTCCCCATTCCAGAGAGTGACCAGAGGATCAACAGGATCACCAACCGAGGTGGCAGGAAATTCCCCAAGAGCCGTCAGCAATCCATCCGGATCCATAAGCCTCCTGGGGCAGACCATCTTAATGGGTCCTCCACCCTTGCGGAGGTTAGAGGATGCAGTGAGTCTAAACCTGATCAGGTGATGGTCGGTCCATGGCAACGGAGCGATGGTCAGCTCCTCCACACCGCCACCATTCTCCCATCCCTGACAGAAAACCAAATCTAAAGTGTGGCCAGCACAGTGGGTAGGGCCAGATACCTGTTGGGACAGCCCCATGGTTGCCATGGAAGACATGAAGTTCTGAGCCTCTCCTGAAAGGGTGGACTCCGCGTGGATATTGAATTCCCCCAGCACAATGAGCCGTTGGGACTCCAATACCAGGCTCGAGACCACCCCGGATAACTCAGGTAGGGAGACTGTAGTGCAGTGGGGTGGACGGTACACTAACAGAATCCCTATTCTGTCCCGGTCACCTACCCTCAGGTGGACACATTCGAAATTGGTTGACTGAGGAATGGGGCACCTGGTCAGGGGGATGGAATCTTTATAGACCACCGCAACCCCACCTCCCCGTCCTCCGGATCTTGGCTGGTGCTGCATGGAGAAGCCTGGTGGACAAAGCTGGGTCAGATTTACGCCTCCAGCTTCATCCAACCAGGTCTCCGTTATGCACGCCAAATCTGCCCATTCTTCCAGGAATAGGTCCTGGATAATAGCTGTTTTACCGTTGACAGATCTGGCGTTCAACAGCACCAGCTATACACTTTCAGGTCCAGAAAACTCTGTGGTAGGGATGCCTTAATAACTTGGAAATGACATGAACACAAATAAGGTGCTTGTGGGTAACTTGGGCTCCTTCCACACAGCTGTATAAAATCCACATTGAACTGCATTACCTAGCAGTGTGGACTCAGATAACCCAATTCAAAGCAGATATTGTGGATTATCTGCCTTATATGGCATGTGGAAGGGCCCTTGGTGACTTATGAAAACAAATATTTCATTTTATCAGCTGAGAAAGGATACTTTTAGTGCATGTGTACAACTGGATAATGTTTTGTCAACTTTCCAGGTTCTTCCCTTTAAAGATGTGTAGCAAGGCTGATATCACCTTCCTGTTCATGCCATCCCACAAATATGATAATGATCCTGTCTGTTTAATTTACAAACAAGGCAATTACTTGTAACAGTGAGATCCTATGATGTAATCATTAAAAGTGAAACACATGTGGAGGTCATTTATTATACAGATGGAACAAACCACCAGGATTGTGTTAATGTCCGGAATGATGCAATACATTTTTGCTCTCTTCAAATACCAAATACCAAATACGCAGACTAGTTTGGAATTTGTCAAGGGTAAGGTTATTGTCGTTTTCAGATTCTTTGAACTCATTTTTCCATCACTCACATTTCAGGTGTGATCATCATGGTTTGCTTATATATAAAAAATCCAAGAAAGTTGCATTTGAGTGATTTTGATGGAAAGTTGAATGATGCTCATATTTCACATGAGATTGTGATTCATGCAACTACAACAGCACAGGAAGCTTTACTATGGACCATGTTATCTGGAAGTGAAGTTACCTGGAAGTGAAAGTGCCTCCCACCATGGGAGGTATAGAAGATGTGTAACACCCAGTATTTTGCAGAAGACAAGCATGACACATGGTGTTTAGTTTTCTCTGCCAGAGTGCTGGTGGGTTAACAAATTACAATTCCCAAGATTCTATAGCACGGCTTCAATGGACTGTATGCAGGGCCAGGAGTAGACTTTGCCCACTACCATTTTAGCAGTGAATATTTGAAAGTGTGAGAGATAATATATTTCTGAAGCTGAACAAGACCAATCCTGTGCCCACCCTATGACCCAGCAGAAAAAAAGAAAGAGGCTTATGGAGAAGAAAGAAAAATAAGAGATTATAGCAAGTTAGAGGAATGCTGAAAGAGTGAATGTGAGTAAACAAGTAAACAGAATGTCACCATAGTGCAAACTAGCAATTTGTGAGGTTGCTAAATCTAACCGTGAATACAAATTAAACAAACAAATAAGATTCATATAATATTCTTGTGACTTGGCATAAAGTATTGAGGGCCTCAGGAACCAGCTCAATAAAACATGCACAGTTAAGCATAACAAGTTCACAGAGATGTGGTTGATGTGACAAATAGAGTACTACAAACTCTAGGCACAAGAGTTTAGGGAATCTGCTCAACAATCTTGCCTCAATACGAAATCTGTTTTTGATCATTCTGTATTTATGAGACACACAAATGAAAAATTATGATTTCCTTCAAAATCCCATCAGGCCAAAACATTAACAGAACTGCCTTGTAACATCAGATCTCCTGAAGTTCATACAACTTTTGAACTTGAATGAGAGAGATTTTGTGAGCATGGATGATTCACAGGAGATTTTCAATTACTCAAAATGTATAAGTGCTAAACCAGGCAATGACTTGAAAAGTAAAGATGCATGTGAAAGACATGAAATGTGAAGTATCTTCACGCACATGTTTAGTAGGGAGGAAATATAGATCTGATGTAGGAGAGAATAGTAGGTTTGCCTGCTTTACCCAGTACCACTAACTTGATTTCAATTGCTTCCTATGTTTCAAATTAAATCTATATACTATACCCTGCAACTGTCTTGATTTCACTGGGGCAATTTTGATCAATCTTCTGTCATTTTTGGATGCTTTTCAATTTTGTCTCTCTTTTCCTGGCTTCACTTCAAATGTGGCTAAGTTCAAAGAGTACATTAGCAGGGAAAAGAAGGAGAAAGAGTCTGCATCTTGCTCTTTATTTTTCTCAATAAAGAAAGTAAGTAGAAACCAGAAGTCATTTTTACTATGGAAATTAAATGAATTTAAAACCATGTCTTCTTTCTATGAAGTTCTAAGATTTGAGTTTCATGATATATTCGTAATTCTCTGCCAGGAAGTTCAGCAGGAGGTACTACATCAAAATACTTATACTAAGATTTCGCTCAGATGGGGCCGTTAAAATCAACAAGCTATATTTTACCACTTCCTGCAGGATTTGGATCTTTCCCTGGTTTTTTTCACCCGTGGTCATACCACCCTAAGTGGATTAACCCTGGTTCAATTGCATTAGCTTGATGGATTTTATGGATACACCAATCTAGTTTGAATCATACACTGCATTATATGGCAGTGTAGATGGGACCAGGAAAGGCTGTAACACAAAGGGCATTGACTCAAGTAATGGAGTCATAGTTCTGAGTTTGGAACACTTAAGCAGAACTGTCAAAATCCACACGTTTTGGAGGCCTGTCATTCATTAGGTCATTATAAGTTGAAATTAATTTCAAAGCAATTAAAAATAACATCAAACATTACACATTCAGCTTTGATGCACAATTTGCAATTTATCCTCCCTGAACCTAAATTTGGCTTTGGTATTTCAGGTCTAACTCTAAATGGAATGTCTGGGACAAGAAAAGACACCTTACCTTGTGTCACTGAACCTTAGTGTACAGTGGGCCCTTGGTGTCTGCTGTGATTTGTTACAGGTCCCCATTGAATACCAAAATCAGTGGATGCCCAAGTCCCATAAGGTACAATGTTACAGTAAAATAATGTTCCTTATATAAAATGGCAAGATCAAGATTTGCTTTATATTTTTGTTTTTGAATATTTTCAACCTGATAATGGTTGAATCCATGGATGCACAATTTGTGGATACTAATTGATGACTATAACTGCTAGTGGAATCTTTTCATCAATCAGGACAGTGTGGTGGTGAGAATGGATGATTCTTGGGGATGAGGGAAGCAAACTGCTTCATTTGCAGGCAGTTTGAGCTTATGTGGCCAATTCCCATGTGAAAAAAATGCCAGAAAGTTGCCTTTTTTTTAAAAAAAAAAGTGTAGTCCTGATGCTTTGGGAAGCTTCTGGAACCATACTGTGGAGGTCCAAGGGCTGTATGTGCCTTGTACCATACATTTTGCCTGTCCCATCAAACATATATGCAAAACTCTGGCCAAAAGACTGTTACTGTCCTAAGTGGAAAAAAAGTGATATTGTGGGTAAATTATTTATGAAACATATTTCTTTGGGGAAATCCTCCAGAACAACTGAGTGCAGAGCATTTTTTTTGTAATGGGCATTGAGGACTGTTGAAATAAATGGGATTGTCTTCTCTCTTTTTGTAGCAAAATTAATGCTATTGATTTTTTGAGAAGTAAAAATATCTTGTCTGAAGATATACAGTAGTAACACAACTTCCCCAACTCTGCTCCCTGAGTCATGGCCACAGGGAACCCAAAAATCTGGCTTTCCCAACATCTGTTCTGGTAAGTTCATGAATGAAACATCCTAGCCAGTATACTATGAGGTAGAACTTGCCAATTCCAACATCACAAATGGGATTTGAGCAACAATCCTAGTGTAATATTGCTAAAAAATAAATTCATAATTGATAATGGCTTCAAGTGCATAGTTCAAGCAAATAAGCAGTAAACACACATTGTACTGAAGATATAGGTAAAACAATGCACACAGATATACATGCACACTTTTTAAAAATGTCTGATTCCAGAAAAATTAGGTGAAAACTTATGTGACTTCCAAGGCTTCCCCTTCTGATTGTATCTGTCCTAGCTAAACATTTCCCATAAGTTTTGAAGGATGGTTAGAGGCAACCTCCATCAATACAGAACAAACAGCTGTGGTCAGGAAAACATGGATGGAACCCTTGTGCCTACATAGACAGAGACAGTGGGTTCAATTTTTCCCTTTACATTTGACTATGACTGAAGATCCTTCAGACAGAGCAGTGATAGGGAATAGGTAGCCCTCCAGATGTTTCTGGATAGTAGCTCTCATTATCCTGCACCATTGGCTATAGGGTTGAGAGAGTTTGCAATGTAATAACACAGGGGGAGCTTCACATTTCCCATCCCTGAAGTAGAGGAATTTTTTAAAAGTTTGTGTGAATGTAGTTTTTCTATTGTTAGGCTTATTTGAATGCCATATGCTGTGTAACTATAACACACACCTCCCAAGTTAGTATCTTGTGAAGCAACTTGTAGATACTCACACTGGAACGCTTTGTAAAATTTGAAGCACATGAATAGGCGGTTGACAAAAAATGCTCCAGGGGCATAGCTGGGCAGCAGGGGGGCTGACTCACTGGGAGGCAAGGTCGTAGCCATTGGGGGCTTGAGGGACTCAGCCCCCTCCCTGAATCAAAATCCTGGCTATGGAACTGCTGGGAGGTATAATTTATTACCTCCCGTGCTAACTTTTATCCCCACCCCACTCTTTTTTTGACCTTCTATGTCTCAGGAGCACTAGTGCAAATCTCCAGGAAATAGAAAAACTCTCCACATCGCAATGTGATGCCACTTCCATGTTTAATATAATCAAAGTCCTGGGTTCAAACCTGTTCCAACCATGACAATATAATCCAGTGGTTCTCAACCTTCCTAATGCTGTGATCCCTTAATACAGTTCCTCATGTTGTTGTGACCCTCGACCATAAAAAAAAATTCTTGCTACTTCACAACTGTAATTTTGATACTGTTATGAATTGTAACGTAAATATCTGATATGCAGGATGTATTTTTATTCACTGGACCAATTTGGCACAAATACCCAATATGCCCAAATTTCAATACTGGTGGGGAGGGATTGATGTTGTCATTTGGGAGTTCTGGTTTCTGGGATGTATAGCTAATCTACAATCAAAGAGTGTTCTGAACTCCACCAATGATGGAATTGTATCAAACTTGGCGCACAGAACTCCCATGACCAGCAGAAAATACTGGAAGGTTTTGGAGGTGTACTTCACCTGCATCCAGAGAGCACTGTGGACTCATACAATGATGGATCTGGACCAAACTTGACATGGATACTCAATATGCCCAAATGTGAACACAGGTGGAGTTTGGGGAAAATAGATTTGACATTTGGGAGTTATAGTTGCTGGGATTTATAGTTTGCCTATCATCAAAGAGCATTCTGAATCCCTCCAATGATAGAATTGGGCCCAACTTCCCACACATAACCCCCATGACCAAAAGAAAATACTGTGTTTTTTGATGGTCTTTGCCAACTCCTCTGACACCCCTTGTGACCCCCAGTTTGAGAAACACTGCTAAACCAGTTCTAAACTGACCTAAGTGATCAGTGTAAATATGCCGCAGTATATTCACTGCATACATATGGAATGTTTGAAGGGAACATGTGGTCAGACAGTTTATTATGCAACTGACATATAAAATATGTAAATGGTTTTGCTTTCCAGTGCAGCTGGTTCACATGATTAATTTCATAGAATCGCCTTCAGAATACTAAATGAGTTCAACCAATGAAGCATCTTCTATAGATGTTGACAAATATATGCAATGAAAAGACTGCTAAGAATATCTTTAGCAGCAAGAGCTTCACATTTTATTATTTATAGCATGAATTGTGTTACTTTAATATTTTACAATTCAAGGAAATCTTGGGGTTAAACTCCAATTAAAATATAAGCTTTCCAAGCATCAATGGCTTTGGCAACACTTTTTCCAAATTAAGGGATGGAAAATAAAATTTAAGCTTTTTTTCTTGGCTTAACATTTCTGTTTTGGGGAGCAGAGGAGAAAGTGAAGTCAAGCAGAGTGTTGCGATCCAACAATTACACAGAAGGGATGCTGGGCTTAGATCCAATGCAAGATGTTCAGCTTCTCCCTTTTCTTTTTGGTTTATTCAACCCAGTTATAAATCTGGGTTAAGAGACAGCCTTATCAATAGTCACATCTTGCACAGTAGTATGTGGTTCCTTTGTGATGCTGGTTCAGCTTTTCCATATATCCTGTCACACAGTGTCACTGGCATGTATTCTGGATGGGTGATGAAAGTATGCTTGTTGAAGCTATCATTCTGCAGTGCTACGTTAGAAAAATAGGGGCTAAAATAGCCAAAACATTATAATGATTAGTTTTATTTTTTCATATTTTATTAAAAAATCTGTGTTGTAGCTGTCAGGCCTTAGGCAGGGGGTGCTGCTATGGCTATTTACCAACTTGGGGAGGGAGGAGAGGAAAACCCTTTATTTAATTTTTTCCATTCTTTTTGGTTAGTTTTATAATTTTATCCATTGTTTTGATTTGCTATTTGTTTGTTTTCTGCATTAAATGTTTGTCACTTTGTTACTTTGCTGGAAACCGCCCATAGTTCCCTCAGGGAGATAGGGTGGATTATAAATAAAGTATTATTATTATTATTATTATAAAAACAAGCAGCACTGCAGATGGGAGGAGCACTGTTGTATTGCTTTCTCCTTCTCTCTTCTACTACAGCAGCTTCTCCCAGACATGACAGCTGTTGTTGGTAGAAGATAGGAGGTTTTGGATGCACGTGATAAACTCATGAATGTTCAGAACAAGACATATGCATTACTATATCATAGTTATCCATGTGTTTAACATTGATGGAATACCTGCCAATAAACTATTTGATAAAGATAATAAAACAAATAAGAGCCAGTGGTTAGTTTCCATGAGAGTAGACCCATTACGTCAATATTGATGTAAAGCACATCGATGGCACACTAATGGATATATTTCACACTGGGAGTCTGCTTAATCTCAAAAGGGTTGTCATTTCATATGGTGGATGCCACAAGAAAAAGAACATCCTCCTCTATACTGTGACAATACAATACCATGGAATCACAGAACTCTAGAATTTGAAGTTACCCCAAATGTCATTTAGTTTATTCCTGAAAATGTAGAAATGCAGAACCATGCCCATAGATGGCTATTTGATCCCAGTTTGAAAAATCTCAAGACTGAAGCCTTCCAAGGTACTTCATTGCACTGTCAAACAGCTCTTTCCACCAAGCCATTCTTCCTAATGTGTAGTCTAAATCTGTTGATTCAGGTTTTACGCTCTGGATCATAACCCCCCACATATTCCATTTTCCATCCCTGTACACATTTCAGACACAAATTTTAATCTGAATTCACACTGTGAAAAGAACCCAATGTATCCTTACTGCTAAATCAGATTAAAATATCTCAATGTTGCTTGTGATAAACAAACCAAACTTTAAAAATATATAGAGGCAGTTTCAAAAATAGATTTATGACATATTGTCATATACATTTGCTGATCAGTATGGCATGGCTCAATTTTAAGAAATCCATTGTTGCTGCTGCCACCATTGTTTGCTTTCATGTAGTGACCCTAAGGTGATCTTGCGAGTATATAACTAGCCCAAGATCACACAGTGGCTTTCCATGGCTGACCAGAAAATTGAATCCTGGTCTCAGAATAGTACTGCAATGCTCAAACCATTACATCATGCTGGTTCCCAGAATATCACAGAATTCTGTTCTAAATTTTCACTGACCAAATGTTCTACAACACTTTGTATTATCAAGACAAAGTGGATGATTCAGTAGTTACCTGGATACCCTTTTCTCTCTTTTTGGTGATTGAAATATTTTCTTATCCCAGTCTTTAGGCATCTTAGTTGTGCTACAAGAATTCTCAGGCTTAAATACAGAGATGGTAAAATCACAGCCTGAATCCTATAAATTAATCATAAGCAAAGTAGGCCCTTGAATACAAATGTTGAATGGTTAGCCAATACACTGAAAGCCCTATCGATTGAAATAGATTTATTCTATTTTAGTTGGGAATGAACAATAAAATTCAGGCATACATTGAATACAGCCCATGTGGTCATGAAGATTTGGTGTTCTCTTACTATCCCTTTACTGCTCTTGAGCCTCAGTTCTTTTACTGCATCATTAATTCTATTTTTATCAGGTTTAATATTTTTGGGGAGGTTCAGAGAATACAGAAGCAAAGTAGGTGATGAGCAGTTCTACTTTCTCTCTATCACATATCTATTTCCCCATCCTCTTCATTAAGCAGATCTCCTGATTCTTTTGCTTTCCCACTTGCTTTGAACACAGCAGAAGTACCATTTTATCATATTTTACCTATATTGCAAGCTTGAGTTTTTTTCCTGAGCCTAAGCCCTCCTGACTTTCTCCCTACAAATATTGCATACTTACTGGTGATCTTGATTTGCTTCTTCTTCCATTTTTTAGACCTGTTCCCTTTCATATATCAAAGGAATATATAAAGGAAGACCATTTCCCCCCTTATGAATAAGGTTTTAATTCAGATATTTGCATTTTCTCCAGTTCATTAATTGATCTATTGTTCTGAACATCTAAAACAGTGGTTCTCAATCTGGAAGTCCCCAGATGTTTTGGCCTTCCAGAAATCCTAACGTCTGATAAACTGGCTGGGATTTCTGGGAGTTGTAGGCCAAAACACCTGAGGACCCACAGTTTGAGAAACACTGATCTAAAATACTATAAACTGACCTATCTTTAAATGGACACACATACCCAGAATTACTGGGGAGGAAAGATAATGCACAAGATGATGAAATCAAAGGTGAAGGAGCTCTTCTCTTAGAAATGGCTCCATAAATGATCACCATAAGTGAGTAGTGGGCTCAGTGTTGGAAAACCCTTGCCAGGCAAGAGCAGAAGAAAGGATTTGACCACAATCTCAGCTAAGTGAATCTCTCATTCATAAACCGAGCCATATGATGGACATAACAATGTTCCTAACTTCTGGATGCTAGCAGACTCTCAGTTCACTTGTCCCCATTTCTTAAATATTTTTGATTTGGAAAATTTTGATTAAACAAAGAAGCTTGGTAATCCTTTGGTCCTACTGAATATGGATGAGTACACCGAGAAGAGGAAAGAGGAGTTGCATGCACTTTTAATTCAAAAAGTCTATATAAGCTTTAAGGAAAATGTAATCTAACCTACTAAAGTAAAATTTAATTGTAATTAACTTTGCAAAGATTAATGAGAAGGACTTAAACTGTATAGTGAGAACCTGGCTGGCTGGGGCAAGAAGATTAGATAATGGTGGTAGAAGACTTACACTAATCACTGTGGACTGCTGTGAACGTGTTTATGGACCAAGTTGCTTTAAGTAAGCTACCAGGATGGTAGCCTGGGGAGGAGGGGGGGCTTGAGAGGCTCAGCCCCCTCGCTGAAATTCTCAGGGTGGTCCATGAGAAGGCCTTACTATTACATTATTTAAACTGTTATGTTTATTCATATCATGATCTGATCACCATGCTCAATATATCCCATATGCATATGGGTATTGGGATAATGATACAAAAGTTTTGCTAGGGTAGATCCTCTCTCACTCAGACTCAGCCCCCCGGGAAATCAAAATCCTGGCTACGGTACTGAATGCTACCATCTATTAGGTATTTGTATCAGCAG
This sequence comes from Anolis apletophallus, assembly GCA_030556195.1. Lineage (NCBI taxonomy): Eukaryota > Metazoa > Chordata > Lepidosauria > Squamata > Anolidae > Anolis > Anolis apletophallus. The sequence continues at coordinate 35,756,671 of JARBWK010000010.1, forward strand.
TTACAAATGTCTTTCATAAAGAAATACTACCATCCAGTGGACCAATTCTTTTAAAGTTTAGAAAGTATTTTAAAAATCTCAATGAGAGTTATCAGAGCCATATAAACCAGAAATCAACTGAAGCCAGGAGATCATGAGTGGGGATATCATCTGAAAAGGCAACTGGAAATGGCTAAAATTATGGTTAATTTTTTTAAAAAAAGATAAAAAGGACATGATGAAATATTTTGAGAAACAAAAAACAATTGAGACCTAAAACAAGAGCTGAAGTAGGAAATATGACAGTAAATTAGAAAATAAGCAAATGATATTAAGGAATGCATTGGTCTTAGGCTAGATGCCTAAGATGATAAGGGAAAAAGTGGAGATGCTGGAATCAAAGGTGAAAACATCAAATAAAGAGGAAGAATAACAACTACCGTAGATAATATCACCTTACTTGAGTTGGGGGAGAAGAAATATTTCATATGAAATAGGTCAATATTTGATGACCCAGCAGAAAATATAAAAATGAAAATGATTGACTCCAGGGCGAATCCATGGTCTTGTGGCAGAGGACATGCAGAACCTGCTGCTCCACGCCCCGCATTTTCCACCTTACCTTCCTCCTCATCCAAAGGGGGAAGCATCACCACCCAGCTTCTTCCAATTGAAGGGCAGGCAACACAGGAAGGGACCTATGTTGCTGCAGTGGCAGTCTGTGCTGCTTCACCTTCCTTTTTGGCATGGAGCCCAGCCAGAAGTCCCTTTATGTCATGTGAAGGGCTCTGTGCTGAAAAGGGAGGAAAAGAAGTGTCCGACAGGCAAATCTGCCTGTCTCATGAGGTTGTGTGAACTCTGTAGACCAAAGTCTGAATCATTGACAACCCATGGAAACACACAGTCACACTCTCTCAACCTCAAGATAAGACAATTCCACCCACAGCAAGAAACTCCTGTAAAAAGATTTTCTTGGGTCACCATAAACAAGAAAAATGAAAGGTACATAACAACAAGCTTTATTAAAGTTATACGTGTTTAGGTATAGGATCGCAAGCCAAATCATATTAAATTTATAAATGCATGAAATATTTTTTCATGAAAAAACTAGTGCATAAACGAAAGGCAAACAGTTAATGTTAGCTGGTGAAAGGAATTCTCTTACAGTAAAATTTATAGCAACTTTATTATATTTGATAGTAACTACATTGCTCATAAAAATGTTACTGGTGTAACGAAGAAAGGGTTTTCTAGAAATATTTCTCATCTCTGCCTACTGTGGTTTGAAGGAGACTTCTGGTCAAATTTCAAAGGGCACATGGTTGGTTGTGTTTGGATAGGCAAGAGGTTGTTTTTTTCCCATTCTTCTGGAAGATGTTTTCCATTTCCACAATAAAATGTAATAGATACTATGAGATTAATGAATAAGCTCAATATCTCAAAGTAATCATTTATTTCCTCTTTTCTTCTTCTTCTTCTTGCTATCTCTTCTTCCTTCTTACATATGCACTGCTGTTCAGAACATGTGTTATTTAGAGTCTAAAGACTAACAAGATTTCATTGGAGATTTTTTTTAGCAAAAAGCTAATGAATGTGTGTTGTTCACTGGAGAGCAAAAAACCCAACAAAATAGGTCAGCCAACAGGACCATGGGTAAAAGTTAAGCGATTAGCTATGACATTTCATACACAGCAACCAGCTCTTTGCTTTGTTCTCATTTTATTTGTCTTGGGGAGCTGTATAACCACTTCTGAAGCCTTGTGATGCTGGTGGTAGTAATCATATTGGCACAGTTTAATGAATGTATGTTCCATTTCCTTCCAAAAAAGGAGTTGTCCAAGGTCACTTCAAAAATATTAAAAACTGCATTAGAAACTGTAAAATTGGGGTTCTAAATTGTGTAGAGAGCCTCCATATGCATATAAATGATCTCGTAGGCAGTCATCCTCAACATGTGGAGAGTAATGAAAACAGACATTTTATTAATTTATAGAATCATAGCATTGGAAGAGATCACAAGAGCCATCCAGTCTAATCCCTGCCATGCAGGAACACACAATCAAAGCAGTCCTGAAAGATGGCCATTTGGGCCCTGTTTAAAACAACTAGAGAATGAGACTCCATCACACTTTGAGGCAGCATATTTTACTATCAAATAGTTCTAACTGTCAGGAAGTTTTTCCTGATATTTGGGTGGAATATTTTTTCCTGCAGTTTGAACCTATTCCTTCACATCCAAGCCCCTAGAGCAGCAGAAAACAAGCTTGCCTCCTCCTCAATGTGACATCCTTTCAAATATCATAACCCCTCTTAACTTTCTCTTCAGTAAACTAAACATACCTAGTTCTGTCAGCTGCTCCTCATAGGGCTTAGCTTACAGACCTTTGACCATTTCGCCTTTGAAGACTGTTCAGAAACTCCAATTAGTCCAACGATCGGCAGCCAGATTACTCACCGGAGCAACATACAGGGAGCCCCCCACCTCCCACTACATCAGTTTCACTGGCTGCTGGTCCATTTCTGAGCTCAATTCAAAGTGGTGGTCTTGACCTATAAAACCCTATACAGTTCCGGCCCAGTTTACTCGTCAGAACATGTTTCCTCTACGATCCACCTTGAAGTGCACAATCATCAGGGGAGGCCCTGCTCTTAATTCCACCACTCTCACAAGTGCGGTTGGCCTTCTTGGCGGTGGCCCCTCGTATATGAAGCACAGTCCTCAGTGAAATCAGGGTGACACCCTCTCTTTTTTCCTTTAGAAAAAAGGTCAAATCATGGCTTTGGGACCACGCATTTAGGCAGCTGATTGAACAGTAACTGCAATGATTCATGGAAACAGATAAGAGATAGACCTCGGACTGGAACTTTGGACTCTCAGTTGGATTTGAGATTGGGCTTGGCTATGTTTTAATATTTAAAAGTTTTGATATTTAATGTATATTTGTAATTAATTGTCTATTTAATGTTAATTTGCTTTGTATTGTAACTGTTTGTTGTTGTTGGCATCTGATGGCTGCCAATTGTAAGCCGCTCTGAGTTCCCCGTCATGGGGTTGAGAAGGACAGGATAGAAATGTTTGAAATAATAAAAAAATAATTTTGGTTGCTCTTCTCTGGCCATGTTCTAGCTTGTCAACATCATTTTTGAATTGTGGTGCCCAGAACTGGACACAATATTCCAGATGAGGTCTGACCAAAGCAGAATAGACTGGGACAATAATTTCCCTCAATCTAGGTGCTATACTGCAGTTTAGAGACACACTAGGAGTTTTTTTGAGCTTCTGCATTACACTGTTGACCAAGTTGTGGTCTAGAAGACCTACATCCCTTTTTGGGTTCAGCTGCTTAACCAATTCCCAGTCCATTTAACAGTAGCATTGTCTTGCCCAGATTTTACTAGCCTTTTAGGAGATATTATCATGAAGGACCTTTTTTAAATAAAGATTTTATTTACATACAATAACAACTTGCAATGTAAACAAAACACAAATAGTGAACATTTGACATACACATAGCCCACCCATATTATCACCTTTTGGAGATAATATCATGAAGGACCTTATCAAAGGCCTTACTAAAATCAAGATATCAGACATCCACAGCATTCCTATCATCTACCAAGCTTGTAACTCTATCAAAAAAGAGAGATAAGGTTTGTCTGGCATGATTATATGACTTTTCATGAGCATGGCATACTTTCTAGTGTTACAGATGGTCTGTTTAATGATCTGCTCTGAAATCCTTTCTGGTATTGATGTCAGGATGACTCAGCAGTAGTTGTTTGGGTTCTTCCCCACAATTCATTTTAAGATGGGGAGAACATTTGCCCTCTTCCAGTTGCAGGAACGTCTGTTCTTCAGGAATTCTCAAAGTTGATTGCCAGTGGTTCTGAGATTACGCCTGCCAGTTCTTTTAATACTCTGGTGTAATTTATCTAGCCCTAGAGACTTAAATTCATATAAAGTAGACAGATGTTTCTGTACTGTCTCTTTACCTATTTTATGCTGTATTTCCCCTTCTACATCATCTGCTCCATTATTCCCAACTTGAGTACTGTTTACCTTGTGGGAGAAGAATGAGGCAAAGAAGGTACTGACACAAGTTATTTAGCCTTATTACCAAAGAGTGCTGCTGTCTCATCACACTCCAAATCCCAGGATTTCATAGATTCAACCATGGCCATTTAAATTGTGTTAAAATGCATTAATTCTACAGTGTAAATGTACCCTTAAGGCATGACACTATAATGAAGCTTGGAATCGGTTTGGGAGAAACTGGTTTTGCTATGTGGGCAATTTGATTGCCATTCCTGGAACTGGTTTGAGGCATGATGGTGATTATATTGAACACAGAATGTAGCTTCAAAGCACTGTGCACAGTTTGTTTGGTTTTTTAAAAAAAAAATCCTGCAGAAAAGTGCATCAACACTTCAGAGGCATATTGCATTAAACTAAAAAAGGAAAGTGATAGGAGTAGATGTACTCAATTAGCCCTCTCAGGAGGTCATAGCCCCCTCTTGCCCAGCCATAACTTTGGGGCATTTTTTTGGAAGCATCCAAAAAATGCTTCAGCAGGGGCAAGTGTTTACAATGCACTCCACATTTTGTGCAGCCGATTTTGCCATAGATCTCAGTTACACTGGGATCGGCTGCAGCATATTATTTAGCTTAACTAGGACCCTCCAGCAACTTTTAAAAATATGCAATGAGCATTGGAAGTGTACATTTTGTGGCCATTGTAGTTTTGAATTATATTGGAGCCACATTATGGTGTCAATGTAGATGTGCCCCTAGTTAGCTAATGAACTAATTATTTCCAAGTGCTGGAAAGGATTCCCAATTAGTACATTTAAATGTGCTTACAAAGGTTTTAACAGTGCCAGGGCAGGAGTTTGGTTGCGTGTGTATAAACAAATTATTATGAAAGAGACCCAAAGCAGCTGACAATGCTAAAAACAACACAATGTACAAGTTAAGACCTAAGACATATAAACACTAAAATAGAATTAAACACGGGAATATTAAAATAGTTAAAATCAGTAAAACAATTAAAGACCTATTAAAATACATAAAAAATTACACAGCACACCTCAGCTAAGTCTTTAAAAGCTGCCTGGAGTGGATAGGTGTTGGGCCTGTGTCCTCAGTAGGGATGCTGGGATCTACTGTGCAAGGGATTGGGGCAACCACAGTTCATGCGAGAGATGAAACTTTTGCATATGTCTTGCAGAGACAGTGTTTGGGAAATGCTGTTAGGGAGGCTGGTTCTCTTGGGAATCAGACAGATAACACACCTGGCTGTGCAACTTTGGATAGAAAGAAGTAATGTGCTAATGGGCAGCTCAAGGTCCATCTTTCCAGCAGTGGTTTCGGTTTGCCGGAGTATGGGAGGGGAGTGAGGGAAATCTAGTTTCTGATATAGCCATGCCTTGCAGTTTGAATCTTCAGATTCAGGACAACTTTTGCAATTAAGCCTTCGTGTATTTTAGCTCCTGCATTTAGCCTCATGTTTTGGGTCTCCTGTATTTTTAGCTCAAGTGCTCCAGTCTGGACTTTGATCTTCCTTGGAAACCTTTTGAATTTTATCAATTACTGGAACTTACCTGCTTGGATTTATAAGTAAATTTACAGCAGTCATTAAGCCTATGGATTATTGATTGAACTCTATTTCTTGATTTATTTCCTGTTGCTTTATTGCTTGCTGTTTTTCTTCAATAAAAGACCATTTTCTTCAGCTGGAGTTGTGTGGTTGGATTCTAAGGGCTCAGGTTTCTATGCTGGTGTGCAACAATAGGAAACTTTTAGCCTACCGCCAGAAGTCCAGTAGAGATAGGGAGGGAGAGAGAGAGACCCAGAGTTGAGGGAATAATATCTGAAAAAGCCTTCTCTCATATCTCCCTCAACATGTTTGTAATGGTGGTGGGACTGAGAGAAAGACCTCTCCTGAGAATCTCAGTGCCTGAACATGTTCATGTTAGTGACCTCATCACATTTGCTGCTTGAATTGCCATGGATTGTGGTGAATCCGGCGGCGCCCTGCAGGGGAATGGAGTACTTGTTGCATCACCTGGCTTACCTCTTAACCCATTCCACTGGAGGAAGCATCCACCACCTAGCTGAGCCACACCCCCCCCTCCATTGATCCATTGATGGGAAGCTTCTCATGTTGCCATTGTATGCTGACTTCTCTTTGATTTTGCAATGGAGCCCTACAAAAAGTAGATTATGTTATGAGCCAGCGGGCTCTGTGGCAAAAGAGAATCCAGCATACACCGCTGATTATGGACTGTCTGATGAGGTTGCAGAAGATGCAATCTGCTAAATAGTGTGGGCATGAGCCATAGTTGCCACTTATTTAGCAGTAATAACACCAGCAGCAATATTTTTGTCTGTTACCCACCTCTTCTCATGGCTCAAGGAGGTGCATAGCATAGTTAAAATACATAGATAAAACTTGTGCAAATGTTCAATAATAATAGAATAATAGAGGGAGGTCATTTATTTTTCCTCTGATGCAATATAAGTCCCTTCAGTACTTAAAGAGAACTAAGAATATATTTCCATTGATTAAAATTAATTTCCAGGATGCAGGCAACAGATTCAGAGCACGTGCAAAAGGTCAAATGTAAAATGAATTGGATTTGATAACCTTTGCTCAAAGAAAACTATCACTAGAAATTGCCTGTGTGGAAGATGTATATGAAGAATTACAGCACCAGCAATTAGCTAATGTATCCCTACTTATATTAAGTGAACATTGTGAAATTCAATATATATGAAGCATGAGTTCTTGCTGTATAAGTCAGAGTTAAAACCCAAAACTATATCAAGCACAGAAGCAAAATAGCCATGATCCATCGGTTAGACAAATTAGGGATAATTTATTATTTCATTAATTCATAATAATATCTCTGGCACCTAGTACTGAGCAATAATAACCTAATGTTTGCTTATAGTTTTATTTGGACTATAAATAGAGAATGTGAATTGCTTATTCTCCTTGACCAATCATCCGTTCAAGCCAGCAGCATCCAGCTTTCATGAACACTGTATCACACCTATCATCTTTATGGTCATGCTTTTTATTCAGGCTGTCAGGAAAGGTTTATTCCCTTGTATTTGACAAGCTGGGTATACCACAATTATTAAGTGAAATTTATTGTGCTTAATAAAGATATTCCAATTACAAGATATATCCCAATAGATTCATTAAGTCTTTTAATTTTTAATTTGCTCAAGCTTCAAGCCAATTTTGGGAACACCACCAGAATTTCTTTCTTGTATATTTTTGAGCACCAAAGAATTAGGATCAAAGATTCAGCCTCTTGTTTAAACATCTTACTACCATAGATCAAATACAAGCAAAAAAGCTAAAAGAAGAATTTATTGGGTGGAAATCCTGAAAACAGAACATTTCCTTTTTATTTTATACTAGCTTGGGGACCTGGCAGTGCCCAAATTATTTGAGAAAGGCATTGTTTGTTTTTCAAAGTTTAGTAATATCAGTTTGGTAATGTGTAATGCTATTTATTAGGGGGGAAAGCCAGTCTTTCTTTTTGTTTTTTGAACTACAGCTCCCAGAATCATGGGTCAATCCTCCAGAAACCCTGCCATTATTCAAAGTTGTCCATGTTGGGTCTGTGTGCCAAGTTTGGTCCAAATCTGATATCAGCTGTGTTCAGTGCTCTCTGGATAAGGTGAACTACAACTCCCAGATTCCCAAAGCAATCACCAACAAGCCCAGCCAGTATTCACAGATTTCCATGTTGGTTCTGTGTGCCAAGTTTGGTCCAGATCCGTCATTGGCTGTATTCAATATTCTCTTGATAAGGGGGAACTACAATGTCAGTTCCCCCAAACCTAGTCATGAGGGTACTGTGTGCTAAATGTGGTCCAGGCCCATTATCAAAAGAGGTCACAGTGCTCTGCCTTGATGCAGGGTGAACTACAACTTCCATTCTGTTGAGTCTCCCCCAAACCCCTCTAATCTATTCAGTTGCCAATCAATTTCTCTGTGTTTGCTGTGTGCCATAGGAAAGGGTAGGAAAGGGTCAAGGGAGAGGCAGTGAGCAGGGTCTTGCAAATTACACACAAAGAACCATGTGATGCTTGCCTGTGGTGGAGGAAACATGATAAATCTAGGATGAAATTCTCCCCAAATGAAAGCATCCCTTGGGTGCTGAGCCACAGTGTTTGGGGACCACATCAACAGTGTTTGGGCTACATGTTCATGGTGCTCGCTGCAATGTCAGTTGAAGGAGTACCTTTGGAGGCTTCTCAGCACTTGGAACTATAGCCTGTTTGTGTAGGCGGGAGGCTGTTTGTGTAAGTGGACACCTTTGTCACATACACATTTATCACTTTTATTATGTGTATAGGGGAACTCTGAACATTTCTAGGAAAACCAACATTTTCAGTTTTAAAGGCAAGCACAATTGCTTCCCGAGTTAAGTAGTCATAGAATCATAGAGTTGGAAGAGACCTTGTGGGCCAACCAGTCCAACCTCCTGCCAAGAAGCAGGAAAATCACATTCAAAGCATCCCTATCAGATGGCCATAGTCATCTTTGCATGGGACAATAGATTAGACACAGCCTGGACAGGCAGTGAAGACTTCTCATGTAAGCCCTTCATTCACAGACTTTTCATTCATCTTTGAACTTCATTAAATGTTCATTCCTATTCCTATCTCCATTAATAACTGACTGCAATGATTCAGTTAGCTGTTTGGTGAAGCATGACTGGGTAATGAACAATAGCTTTGCTTGGCTTGTGGAATATTATGTCTGCAACTCAAGCAGTATGGCAAAAAGGTTTGCAGGTCTAGAAAAAATAAGCCAATTGTCTCAGTTAAAAACTGACATGAAAATAGGTTCTGAAAGAGCTGAAGATGGCTTAACAGAGCCTCACTCCACACTCCCCCCACCCCATTTCCATGGTCATTTTGCTGCCAGCTTTGCTTAACAATATTTCAAGCTTTTAGTCCACTTCAGAAAATATCAGCAGGACAGAGAAGAAAGAATGCTACCAATGTTTCTTTTGTCAGAATGCCTTTAAAACAACAGTGCCATAAGAGCAAATGGGATAATTCTGCTTCTCTGGGCCAAGTCAGAGTAAAATGAACAATCTCCCTCATTCAAGCATAGCAGGACATGGCTACCTAATGTCAAAGTAAATGAACTAACATGTGTATGTCTTTCAAGTCACCTGTCAACTTTTGGCGACCTCATGCATTTCATTATGGTCAGTTTTGACTTATGGCAACCATCTGAAACTTATCATCAACAGGCAGGCTCAGGCATTGCAGACTCAGGCATCGATTCTTTGATCCATCTGGAATGTTGTCTTTTTCTACTGCCTTCTATCTTACCAAGCATGATTGTCTTTTTAAGTAAAGAGGGGAACCCCGAGGAATAATCATGAAGTCTGGAAAATCTAGATTTACAAAATGCATTAGAAGAAAGCAGAGGATGAGATGGAAGCAATAGTACCGGCATCTGACCTGGTCATGACTGGAAAGAGATATAATGCTTGCCATGCTCATGACCTCTACTATGAAAATGGCATAGCCTGCAAGATTGCTCCTTATAAATAATCAAAATCCTAATAAGGGAAAAACCTAGTACCCATAGCCAAATCAGCCAAGTGTAGAGGAGGAGATGGAGATATACTTATTGCAAGGTGGAGAACATGGTGGTGGCTCTCCTCCCAATAGGAAGGCAGGGATAGTCAATAGCCAAGGTCCCCTTCTGCTGAAGAGAAGCAACACCCAGTCACCAAATCTCCAGGGGCTCTGCTGGGATGGAGGAGTTATTCTCAGCATCTTCTGCTTGAGGCAACCACTCATTTCAGACTACATGGAGATTTGCAGACGACACTAAATTGTTCAGGGTAGTTAAAAATGAAACTGATTGTAAAGAGCTCCAGAAAGATCTCTCGAAATTGAGTGAATGGGCAACAAAGTGGCAAATGCATTTTAACCTAAACAAGTGTAAAGTCATGCACATCGGGGCAAAGAACCCCAACTACACCTACCAATTGATGGGGTCAAAGCTTTCCGAGACAAACCAGGAAAGGGATCTTGGGGTTTTGGTGGACAGCTCAATGAAGATGTCAACCCAGTGCGCTGCAGCAGTGAAAAAGCAAATTCTATGCTTGGCATGATCAGGAAGGGAATCGAAAATAGGTCGTCAAATGTTGTATTGCCTCTCTACAAATCTATGGTGAGGCCACATCTGGAGTACTGTGTACAATTCTGGTCACCGCACCTCAAGAAGGATATAACGGAACTGGAAAAGGTACAGAAAGGGCAACAAGAATGATCCAAGGGATGGAGCAGCTCCCTTACGAAATCAGGTTGCAACGCCTTGGTCTTTTCAGCCTTGAAAGACGGCGTTTAAGAGGTGACTTGATCGAAGTGTATAAAATCATGCATGGGATAGAAAAGGTGAATAGAGAAAAAATATTTCCTCTGTCACACAACACTAGGACTAGGGGGCACTCCCTCAAGCTCCAAGGTAGGAAAGTTAGGACTAATAAAGGGAAATATTTCTTCACCCAGAGGGTCATTGGGTTATGGAACTCACTTCCAGAGGAGGTTGTGACAGCGGTCAGCCTGGACAGCTTCAAGGCAGGATTAGACAGATTCATGGATACCAAGGGAATCAGTAGCTACTGAAATGGACATCCAAGTGCCACCTCTGTGTTGAAGGAGGCAGGCAGGATTTCCCCGGGTAACTGGTTGTGGGGGGTCGGGAGCAGGTGAGGGTTTTGCCCTCCTTTCTGCTAGAGATCCCTGTGTACAACTAGTGGGCCACTGTGTGACACAGAATGCTGGACTAGATGGGCTGAGGCCCGATTCAGCATGGCTCTTCTTATGTTCTTATGTTCTTATGTTATCTGGAGAAGCATTTTATTGCTTTAAATCAATCAAACTGTTCATAAAAATGTAGTAACTTTTTCTTCCCACATCACTGAGACTTTACTCTAAATACAAAACTCATTTTAAAATAGTATTAACAATAAAGTTTTTAAATTATTATTTTAAGAGAAAATGTAATACATTGGTTTCAGTTAGTTATGTACTAGCTTCTTAAATCTTACCCCCCAAAATTTAACTGAGCTGAACCTTTTGTCATATAATATTCTTGCAAAGAGACAGGCTATTTATTTTCATCTGCCTAACAAAAACTATACAGAGCAATAAGCGGAAACAAGAGAGTATGTGCCCAATGCAGAAAGAGCTGGGTTGGAAAATATGATACTCCTCATGGGACACAAACTTCTCATATTTAATGGGTCACTGAAATGGGCCATTTGGGAATCAGATAGGGATTATTGTCTTCTGAACTTCCAGTCATGGGATGTCTTGAAACAGTCAGAGTGTGCTTTTGTTCCACACTCGATTGACTGTACTCTTTTGTGTGATTTTCTTTGAATATAGGAAATCTCACAGGAAAGCCACACTTGAGTCTCCAGTTGCAACAGACTGTGTTACAACACACAAAAGAACATGTGCAGAGATTTATTACAAATAGCACCCCCGAGTTTCCTTGAACCCTGAATTCTCTTTGTATTTACCAGTACAACAATACATTTCTATACTCCATCATGAGTACTGTCTCATTTTGCTCACCATGACATTGCCACTCTAATGAATGGCTAAGCCAAGCTGAAGCAGTTGAAAACATTGCAAATGTACAGGAAATATGGGACTAAATGCCAGTAGCTAAGGTAATAGCAACTCACTTTTGAGGATGTTATTCTTTCTGAAGGTGGTACTGTGTGTATATAGATACATACATACACTCACAATATAGTTAAGCAAAATAATAAAATAGCACTTTTTTCCAGGCATAATCTGGATCCTCAAAGAATAAGATAATATCAAAATGTTTTTAAAGATTTACACTATTAAGTGTGATTTGGATATTTGGAATATCCAGTCAAAATCTCAGCATTCTGTGTGTTTTACTTTTACACTGGTTAGCCATCAACGCGCTTGTAAAAAGTGTGGGATGAGTCCTTCCTGAATCTTCGTTCGTGAAGAAAAGCCAAGAAGGTTATGATTCATGATTCTGTCTTTCCCTTCTTGGGGAACGGGAAGAATGGGGAAGCATCAGTGATATAGGAGCAAAGCATGAATCTATTTATTTATTTATACTCCGCCACCATCTCCACGAAGGGACTTGGGGCAGCTAACAAAGCACTCAAGATGACACACATAAAATACAATTACATATCATCAAAACAATACACAATTTGACTGAATACAAATAATGGACAACGTTAATCAATAAAACATTTTAAAAATCTAAAACACAGTCGTACCTGCAGGTCATTGGGTTTCTTGAAAGTGCAACTGTGAAAGCATTCTCACACTTTAATGTGAGACATTTAGTACTATCTGGCCCATCTTTTGGCATGTCTGTCACAAATTTCATGGGCATGGACTTCTGGTTTGGGCAGCGACTAGGGTGGACGCCTGAAGGCTGAGCTCCGTGAAGCTTGTGGTTGCAGGGCCAGATAGGGGGGAGAACAACGGCAAACCCGGCAGCTTCTCAAAGAAAGGAGAGTTGCCCAAGCGTCGGGGGGTAAGTGGCAGACAGGGGTGATCTCTCGCCAACTCATGGCAGGGGAAAGCCCTTGACTCCTTACTGCCCGGCTGCCTAGAATCACCTGTAACCTGTGGCGCTCGCATTCCGAAAGGAAGAGACGCCCCAACACCCAGCCCTGTCAAAATTTCCTCAAGAAGAGCCAAGAGAAGAAGAAGAAACCAAGAATTCAAAACTGAGGAATCTCAGAATAAGTCCAATAATTAAGAAGCCCGGATGGGTGAAAACAAGTAGTAAGCCAAGTAAGATGCGGGCGCTTTAAGAAAACGGCAGAGGGAATCCCCACCTGCTTGGGCCAGCCCAGCTGTAAGAGCTCAGTGGAAGAGGAGAGTGGAAGAGACTGGAGGACGCCGGGCGAGTAGAGCAGTGAGTAGAGGACGAACCGAGGACGAGCGGAGGACCAGAAATACGGAAGCACCGGAAAGCAGTAAAGCCTAAAGTCTAAAGTCTCATGAGAAGCCGCGAGAAGCCGGCAAGCCGCGTCATAATTGTGTCACAGCTAGTCGACCAGGGAACCCGGAAAAGAACGAAGGGAACCGTCAGGACAGACAGTGAGACGGAGAGACTGAATGACTGTGAGCACTCTATAGGAAAAGAGAAGAGAAGAGAAGCTAAGGTAAAAAAACGCGCTGAGTCGGTATTGGAGGCAGGAGGAGAGAGAGAGAGAAGAGGGAGGAGGGCCAGTGCGGTGATGGCCGCAAAGAGGAAGCAGGAGAAACAGGAGAAGCACGAGAGAGAATTAAGGAGCCAATTGACTCATCTGAGCCAAATAGGAAGGAGGGAATCCATACAGGAGGAAAGCCAACTTAGCCAGCTAAAAGACCACTTCAAAGAAATGATCCAGGAAATGAGAAGATCAAATGACGAAATGAGAAGACTTAATGACCTGGTGGAAAAGGGGGCGGATGAAAGAAGACAAATCAAGGAAGGATTATCTGATTTAAGGAAAGATATGATAACTGTGAGGAAGGAGGTGATAGCACTCTATGATAAAGTAGATGCCCTCCAGATCAAGGGCGAAGACACCAGAAAGAAAGTACTCCAGGATCATAAAAGAATCAAAGACCTGGATCAAGCGCAAGAGGAGCTGGATAAGAAAGCAATAGAACTGGAATTGTTCCAGAAAGATTTTCAACTTAGGGCAAGAGGCGTACCAGAACTAAACAAGGAGAATTTGGAACAAACTATGAAAATAGCCATAGAAATGTCAGCACAAATACTTCAAAAACAGGAAACCCAGATGGAGGAAAGAATCGATAAAGCCTTTAGGATCCACACGGCCTTTTCAAGGAAAAAAAACGGAACGAGACATTTTAATCCAATATAATTCAACAAAAATTAAAGAGGAAGTCCTAAGGAACCAGAATAAAAAGCCATACTTCTACAATGAAAAAAAGATAATCTTCTTAAGAGAAATACCTAGTTCTATTCTAGAAAATAGAAAGAAATACTATTTTTAACGGATCTCTTAAAACAAAAAGATATAAGATTCAAGTGGGAGAAAATAGAAGGCTTCCAAGTCACTCTAAAGAATGAAAAATATTGGATTACCTCCCAGGAAAAGGCTGAGGATTTCTACAAGAAATGGGAGCACCTGCTGCGCCCAAAAGAAAAATCGTCTCATCCAAGGGAAAATACAGACAAAACAACAAGGAAGAAAACCTTCAGGACAAATACCAAATCCCCGCTGGAGGAAGGAAACTTACAGGACGAAGTAGAAACCTCTCCAAATGGCAAAGCAAGAAATGCTAAGAGAAATCAAAGCCAGAAAGGAGACTCCGAAGCTGGATCAGGCCAAGAGGACACATCGGACCAAAGCGCTAAGAAAGAGGATACCTTTTTGGAGGAGGAGGACGATCAGTAAACAAGTATGGAGGTAAAAGTTTTGTCCCTAAATGTAAACGGGATAAACATACCAGAAAAAAGAAAACAAACCTTCACATATCTAAAAAAACAAAGAGCGGCGATTTATGCACTGCAGGAAACCCATATAAAAAATTCAAGACTAGACTTAATGGAAAATAAAGTTCTGGGAGAACTCTTCGCCGCATCTGTTGAAAAAAAGCAAAGAGGGGTTGCCTTATATGTTAAGCAGGACTTAAAACCAAATCTGGAATTTAAGGACAAAGATGGCAGGATGGTGGCGGTCTCAATAGAAATGAGGGGAAAGAAGTTATTAATAATTTGTATTTATGCTCCGAATGGAGCCAAGACTAATTTTTTTGAATGTTTAAGTAAAAAGATGGCCTCAGTTGACTGCGAGGGCTATATCCTATTAGGAGACTTTAACGGAATTGTCAATGCAACCATTGACAAAAATTATAACAATGCAAAAAACAAAACAGCAGCAAGCAAGCTCCCAAAACCTTCTTTGATTTAGTAGACACCTTTAACTTAAAAGACTCCTGGCGCTTCCATAATAACAATTGTAGAGATTACACCTTCTTCTCGGGGAGGAGGAAAACCTGGACAAGGATAGACATGATTTGGATTTCGAAAAATCTTATTATAAATAGCCAAAATGCCAAAATTCACCCAAGAGTAATTTCGGACCATGCCACCCTAGAATTAACCCTAAAATCAGGCCATAGAGAATTTAATTGGAGATTAAATGATGGTTTACTAAGAAATGAAGAACAAATTTTAAAAAATAAAAAATTGCTAAAGGAATATTTTGAGCTGAACGATCAGCCGGATATAAAAATTACAAGCTTGTGGGACGCAAGCAAAGCGGTGATGCGGGGTTACTTCATCACACAATATAACTTTCAGAAAAAAAGAAATAAAGAGCTGATGTTGTTACAAAAAGATCTATAGAAAGCAGAAAATGATTTAAAAAGAAATCCCAAAAACAAAAATTTAAATATCAAAACCCAAATAATAATAAAAAAAACCAGATAAACCTCATAATATTGGAGCAAACAGAAATAAAAATGAAATATTTGAAACAAAAAAAAATTGAAAATGCAAATAAACCCGGTAAATGGCTGGCATATCTCTTCAAGAAAAAAACTCAAAAAAATTTAATTAATAAAATAAAAAAGAAGACAAGGAAATTGCAAGTAATAAAGAAATTGGAAAAGAATTCAGAGAGTTCTATCAGGAACTCTATAAGACTAGAGATATCAACAAAGATAATATTCAAAGATATGTGAGCAGACAAATTCGAGAAAAAATTTCTGAAGGAGATAGAGAGCTACTCAATTGTGTAATAACAGAAAAAGAAATTGAGACCGCTATCGGACAGCTAAAACCAGGGAAATCCCCGGGCCCAGACGGCCTAACTGAACTTTACTATAAAAAAATGAAAAAAGAAATCACCCCCTATCTAACAAAAGTGACGAATAATATATTACAAACAGGAAACATCCCAGAAAGCTGGAAAATGGCCAATATAATTATCTTTCCAAAAGAAGGGAAGGACCAAGAATATATCGAAAATTATAGGACTATATCTCTTTTAAATCTCGATTACAAAATATTCTCCAATGTCCTAGCCAACAGATTCAAAATATTTTTAAACAAATGGATTTGTAAAAACCAAACGGGCTTCCTCGCTAGAAGGCAAATGAAAAACAATATTAGAAATATAGTGAACATAATCGAGTACCTGGACAAAAACATCGGGGAAAAGGCTGCACTGGCGTTTATTGACGCAGAAAAAGCCTTTGACCAGATTAGCTGGGACACAATTGAAATATTGTTGAGAGAACTAGATATTGGCTCTCAATTTACAACCGCTATAATGGGCATTTACAAAACACAAAAGGCCTCCATTATTATCAATGGAAAAAAATCCGAATGCATAGAAATACAGAGAGGAACTAGGCAAGGCTGCCCTATCTCACCTCTTATTTTCAACTTCATATTGGAAATCCTATTAAAAAACATAATAGCTGATAGCAATATCAAAGGTTTGAAAGTGGGGAAGGAGTCATATAAAATTTTCGCCTTCGCAGACGACCTCGTTTGCATTATTGAGGATCCGGTAGAATCTGTGGCTACGAAAATTGGAAGAATTCGGGAAAATCTTGGGTTTTAAATTAAATAGGAGGAAATCCAAAATACTCACAAAAAACATTAAGGAAAAGGAAAAAAATTGAAAAGATTTCGGGAATGGAAGTGGTTAAAAAAATAAAATACTTGGGCATATATCTGACATCAAATAACTGCCAACTAATTAAAAACAATTACGAAAATACCTGGAAAGAAATAAAAAGCGATCTCTCAAAATGGAAAAATATAAACCTATCTCTTTTGGGACGGATCTCCTCAATAAAGATGATGATCTTTCCTAATATCAATTTTTTATTCCAAATGCTCCCGATCCTAAATAACGACTTGATCCTAAAAAAATGACAAATGGAACTGGCCAAGTGTATATGGCAGGGACGTAAGGCAAGGATAAAAAATGTATATCTGCAGGAAAGAACCTGCAACGGAGGCCTAGGAGTACCCAATTTAATTAAGTATTTTGAGGCAAACTGCCTCGATAGCTTAAAAGAATGGATAAAATTGGAAGATAAAGACCTCCTAAAACTAGAAGGTGCAGGGAAAAAATTTGGATGGCACAGCTATTTGATCTACAACAAAATTAACCAGGATAAAATTTTTAATAATCATGTCATTAGAACAACTTTACTAAAAATCTGGAACAAAACAAAAAAACTATTCTACTCAAAAATCCCAATATGGGTTTCCCCGCTGGAGGCATTCCAAATAAAAAAAATTGATAATGAGATATGGCCAAAATATAAAGAGCTTTTGAAGAAAGAAGGTACAAATCTAACCCTAAAAAAACAAGAGGAACTACAACCTCTCAATCTAAATTGGTTTCAATATAATCAGCTGGAAAAAAGGAGCAAAATAGATGGAAAGATTGGCTGGGAGTGGGAATCGACCAGAGGAGAAAAACTCTGGCTAAATACAGAAAAAAAGACGGTGAGGGCACTATATAATTTTTTAATAGATAGTGAAAAAGAAAAAAAACCAATACAAGAGTATAAGGAAAAATGGGAAGCCAATTTTGGATACACAATCCCCCGGGAGGAATGGGACAAAATTTGGAAAATAAAACAAAAATATACATACGCCTATAGCTTAAAGG
The DNA here is from genome assembly GCA_030556195.1 of Anolis apletophallus. Classification (NCBI taxonomy): domain Eukaryota; kingdom Metazoa; phylum Chordata; class Lepidosauria; order Squamata; family Anolidae; genus Anolis; species Anolis apletophallus. The sequence goes on from JARBWK010000010.1 coordinate 35,774,368, forward strand.
AAAACACCTACAAAACAATTTATAGATGGTACCTAACTCCCAGCCAATTGGAGAAAATAAACAAGAGTGGCAATAACCGATGCTGGAAATGTAATTTAGAAAAGGGGACTTATTACCATCAACTCTGGACTTGCAAAGTGGTAGGAAAATTTTGGAACATGATCCATAAAAATGTCTCTGCAATTCTGAACCTGACGGGGGGAAAGAAACCAGAACTATATTTGTTAAACATTGCAGGACAAAACATGAATAAGGACTCCGAAAAATTACTAACTTACATGACGGCGGCAGCAAGAATCACGGCAGCAAGAATCACGCTGACCAGACATTGGAAGTCACCTAACATTCCGGAAGAAGAGGAATGGCTCAACAAAGTCCTAGAGATGGACAAACTCACACACCTACTCCGAGACAGCTCCTCCAAAAGATTTTACCAAACCTGGCAACCCTTTATAGAATTTATTTTTTTAAAAAAAGAACATTGATTTGAAAGGATTAAACCTATAACTTGTCACCCAAATGGGAAAAAGCCATGCCTTTTTCAAACCAGGACTTATTTCTTTTTCCATGAGATGTGAGGTCAACGTCTGCATATTTTTATCTCGTCTGTAATACTGTTTTTACCCCCCTAGTGTATACCCCTATCCCCTTTCCCTTCCCCACACCCCGACTATTTCTGTCCTTTCTGTCATTGTAACTTTGTGAATAAAGCTGTTTTAAAATTAAAAAAATAAAATAAAAAAATGTCATGGGCATAAGGCCAAAGCTTAGAAAAGTTATAAGAAGTTGCATGATTATGCTGGATGGAGCATAATCTGTGAAAAAAATACAGAGGGTGTGGTGGGGGTAGTTGATTTGGATACTCTTGTAGTTACATATCATGGCTGCATCTCCCAATGCAACCTTACAACCTCTAGTTGGAGATAGCCGCATTTTGAGCTGGGTAGGACCTTCGCTTCTTATTCCCCTTGTTCAAACATCAATGATATCTCACTAAAATATAACTGAGTGTTAAGTCTTCTGGAATAAGTTGTGTTTAAAACATGGAAACTCACATCTTACTGAAATCTATTGCAAATGTCTGATTCTTCTGCACTACACACGTTGATGTGAAGATAATTGATTTATTTCACATGGACTTGGTTCAATCTACCCTTTGGCTTGTTCTTATCAATAGAACAGAGGCCAGTAGCGCCTTTGATTACAGGCAGATCAAGTATCTTGGATGACCTGTTTTCCAAAGGTGCATTTTTTCTCTTCTGTGTTTCCTGGGTAATTATTAGCATCCAAGCTTTAAGAACTGCTTTGATTTAATTCAGGTAAACAAACTATAATTAGTGGTCTGAATTGTATTTATCTTCAATGGCTATTTGGTGATTTGCACTACAGTGGGATTTTGGAGCTGCTGTCAATATGGATGGGTTTGTTTTTCACTTCTTTATATAAGCCCTGGAGAAGTTTCAAGTGGATGAATCAAGGGTAAGGTTACTTAATTATCTGCTGGTGGCACAATTGCTGATTGATTGACAACATTATTTCAATCCCAAGTATCCCATTACATGCCTCAGATACTGGCAGAAGCTGATCCAGAAGAAGAGACATAAATTAATCCAAAGGCAGGAGAATGTGTGAATGGACTTTTAATAATGAAAAGTAGGGAATTAACAATTGTCAAGTTTTAAAACTGGCTCTACTCCTGTGACTTTAACAAAAGACTAACTTGCAGCACTTCGGCATGTGATATTTCTTTTCTGGCCTCCAAATAAAGCAGTGGTTGGGGGGGGGAGATTGTTGGACGTTAATTTTGGGGTGGTTGTTGGCTTTCATATCAGTAGGGCAATGAACTCACTCCAGCTTTTAGTCAGCTATGCTACACTTCACCCCCCAATAAGTTGCGGGGTGAAGTGTAGCATAGCTGACTAAAAATAAGTTGGGGGTGAAGCAATTTTGTCTCCTCCCCTCAGAGCAGAGATTGGTTAGTTTTGCAGAACTTTCTAGTGGGGGAGGCGGGGCTGGCATGGTTGGATGCCAGCCCCTTCTCCCTCATTCTGCAAAAAACCATCGCCCACCATTCCCGCCCATGGACAGTATAGTAATGGTTGGCATTTGGGACCGGGGTAGGAATTTTTTCTTGTTATAGGATGGTTTTTTCGCCTACCCTATCCTGTTAATTAGGGGCTAGATTGAATGGTTGGCTTATAACTAGCCTAGCATAAATATATTAGTTATACAAAGGTTGGTATATACTTAAGGCACCCCTTAAGGGTGTGGGCCATTATGCAAACACTCACTTAGAGGTTAAGTTTAGGGGTGATGTGAATTAGAATGGCCCAGGAGCGGGGAGAGTCTAGTCTCAAAAGTAGAGAGAGATTTCTCCTGATGTTTCCCTTTTCCAGGTTCAAATCTCCAGGGGACCCAGATATTACACCTGAATAGCTGAGGGGTAAACTTTAGAAATCGCTACCCCAGCTTAGACACACCAAGTTGAACTGACACCTAAAGTTAGTTGAGTTAAAAGTTAAATAGGTAACAATAAATAAAAGTTGCCCAAATTTTAAATCCATATTTTGTGTCTGTCTCGTTATTTCGGGGAGTTGGAAGACAAAGAGATGTTCTTTCTAGACAGAACTCTACTCCTCAAATCATTTCAAAGCTTTGAAACTTTCTTTAAAATTTGGAGTAAAACTTGGATTAGATTCACCACTTTACTGACTGAAAAACCACCAATCTTCACTAACTGCAAATCCCAGAACCACCTAGCTACCTTTCAGATTCCCTGGCCATACCCAAAGAAGTGTTTTTGGAGGTGTTGTTGGAGGATGTAGATATTCCTAGAAAGGTGTTTGCTCTAAAAATCTCTTGGTCCTCCAACAGCACTGAAGAAAGCTAACCATAGAATCACATTGAGGGACCTAGAGATTCCTAGAGTGAATACTTTTAATTAAAAACATAACATACCATTGAAAAGTTTGATCACTACATTTTGTAGGAGTTATAGATATAGACCACAGTGATATTGCCACATCCTTTTATGGTAATGAAATTCTAACGAGAATTTAAATAAAACACAAAGAAGCATGGTGGAGACAGAGGAAGACCACATGAGTGTTGCAATCTATATGGAAGCACATCTGTAGGTAATAGAGGAAGGGCTGTGAAGAACACACAAACCTCAAATGTCATAATCCTCATCACAACTAAGGGATTCAAAAACTATGCTGCTTTTAAAGTTTTTCTTTTTTAAGTGAGGAGAGTAGTTGTGTGGTAAAGTAACAAGAAATGTCAAGTCATGACCTTAAATTGTGCAGAACATATTGGAATAATTTGCAATGAGCCCATAGTGTGATCTTATTAAGAGAACTAATAGGCATAAATAAATTTATACATATTTGGAATCATAGACCCTTACAGTTGGAGGAGCCTGAAAAGACCATCTAGTCCAGTGTTTCCCAACCTTTTTTGAACCGTGGCACACTTTTAACATTAAAAAAATTCGGGGGCACACCACCAACCAAAATGACACAAAATGACACTCTAACACAGTAAAGAACGGCTGGGGGTGGTGACCTGCTGGGAGTGCCGAAGCCGGGGAAGGGGAGGAGCCAGGCCACGCCATGCCCCACCCTCCCCCGGCTTCAGTTCTCCCCATAACTTTGCCAGCCTTGAGGGGGCAGTGCCAAGCCAGCATTGTGCTGGCTCTGCCACCACTGGCTTGGCACTGCCCCCTGAAGGCTGGCAAAGCTGTGGAAGTGCTGAAGCCGGGGGGAAGGAGCGGAGCCAGGCTGCGTCATGCCTCCCCCGGTTTCAGCTCTTCCACAGAGGAGGAGCATGAGCGGTGGACGGGCTTCAGTAGGCAGGGCTCCTCCGCGCGGCTTCAACAAGCAAGGGGCGAGAGTCACGGCGGATTGGAGGCTGGTTGGGGAAATGGCCGAAGGAGGCGGCGCCCCGGTCCCTTCTTTTTCTTCGCTGCCACCTGGCCCTTCCTCCTCCTCTCCGGAAACACTGATCTAGTCCAACTCCCCGTCATGTAGAATTACAACTAAAGGACTCCTGAGAGATAGACACCCAACTTCTATTTAAAGCCATCTAAAGAAGGACGCACACACACACCAACAAAGAATTATATTCCATTGTTATAAAGCACTTACACTATGGTGGCTTTTCCTAATATTTAGATGGAATCTCTTTTGTGGTAATAAATTAGTGAGTGAATCAATAAAACAGCCTGTTCCTTCTGTCAGGGAATATTTCCATTAGAGCACAAGGGACAGAGAAGCAGGAGAGGGTTGGCAGCGCTGAGAGTCAAATAACCTTTTAGCAGTGATACCCAACCAGCCAGATTTCTTTGGAAAAGCCAGTGGATCAGGAGATATTGGCTAAAAACTTCTAGAACACTATCAGAATGTTCTAAAGCAACACCCCAAAGGTATTCTCCTTTATATGCATCCCAAGAATGAGAGACAGTTATGTGGTACTTAAGACAGGGGTGGAGAACATTTTCCAAACACATACTGTATGAAAACAATGTCTGGAGGCTTTGGGTAGACTTTGGAAATATAGCTCTCTAACTTTATATTGTTGTACAAGGGCTAGGAAGACTATAGGCCTTTCAAAACACACTTCAATTGCATTTTATGCAATTTTATGCAAAATGGCTGCATTTTATGAGTTCCTGAGGTTTGCTCTCTAGTTGAGAGGGCTAACAACCTTACCACACAAACTCTTTCCCCTCACCACACATGCCATTTCGCCAGCCTCCGTGGTGAAATGACAGGGATGAGGGGTGACTCTTTCACCCCATATGCCTTTCTCATGTGGGAAGCATCACCAAAGCTATGTGGATCTGTGCTGACTCGATTGTAGCTCGCACAACATGGAAAGATCCCCATGTTGAGAGGGAAGCATCATATGATGCTTCCACTCCAGTTGTGGTCGGGGCCTCTGCTGGAAATCCAACTACATTGTGTGATGGGCAGCATGCCCATCCATTACTGGACTGGTGGGAAAGCAACCTAGGATGCTTAAAAAAGTCCCATGTGATTAAGTCATTAGTATGACTTTCTATAACCTGCAAATTTCAGGATTTTCTGGGAAGGAGCAATGACATTCAAATTGGAATCAAAATGTTATAGTGCTGTAGTCTATTCTAGCGTGCCTATTCTTCCTCATTAATAACTCTTTCTCTCTTAAACATACTCTGATGTCCTTGGTCACAGATGTCCAACCATCATCTGGGTAAACACCACCATCCCCAAAATCTGAGTCTTCAATCATGAGGAGATTGTAAGAGAAGCTCTCTTATTTAGGCTGGTCACTTTACAGAACACCCAGCTAATATAGCCAGTATCCATGCTATTGCTTACTAGAGTGAGGTTTTTCTTCTTCAGAAAATAGCCTTTCAAAACTCTGCCAATGAAGAAGAAGCATCTTTAGTCAACAGACTATCCTTTTTTTCTTTAGTGTTTTGCCTCTTGGTTCTCATGCAAGTTTCCGCTAAAGGATAAATATATAGCTATTAGTAGTAGACCTTTTTTTTACTACTACTACTTTTTCCTGCAAAAGAGATTGTGTAAGTTGTTTCAGATATTATAGTGGTATTGATTTTATTTTGTATCAAAAGTAATACATAAATAAATAAGTATAAAATTGATTAAAAAAATAAAGGGAGCAGAAGCAGCTAAATAATTTTCAACCAAAACCGGGCAACAGCGATTGCATTGTCTGTAGCTTTAAATAGTTCTTCCTCTGTGCATGAGGCAGGACATTGTGGACAAACATACAGATGCTGAGTTGTTTGTTCGGTTCCACAATCACACAAGGTGGAGGATTCTTCTCGGTAATGCCATTTTGCAAGGTTATCTTTTGATCTGAGTCCCCCTTTGGGGGGGGGGGGACAGGGTAAAAGTGCATGAAATAAATAAATAAATAAATCTGCCAACTTCACTTTTGAGTCTGTTCAGGAACTACCAAGTTTCCCATTCTTAGTTTGCCCCTGGAGTATAGTGATATGATTTACAAGCCTTCCACAATACAATAGGGAGTGAATTGAATTACATGTTGATTAATTTCATACAGGTTAACTACCATTCACTTCTGTGGTTTTTCCTAAACCCAAGTGCTAATTACTTCAAGATAGTTTCCTTGCCATGACTTTTCAGATGCAGTCGATTGTAAAGTATTCCTGACCTTCCAACATCTCAATAATATTTTCCAAGTGAAATTGAATTCAAGTTATTTTTTTTTATTTTTATTGTGAAGATTTCTGTGACATACAGTGAAGAAAAGCAGAAGATAACAACAACAAAAGAGAGGGGGGGGGAAGGAAACAACAGCTCACCCAGAGTGTAGTGCTGTGTACAATGGGGGAGGTATAGGGGAAGAAGGGGGAAAGGGGGGGGAGGGTTAGGGATACATAGAGGGGAAAAAATTGCAAGGTTTAAAATGTACTTCCACAATACGTATGTCGCGTCAACAGTTAGAGCCTTTGAAACATTCATAGCTACATGTATTTACATCCGTTTGGTGTTCTTAAACATACATAGCTACAGTTGGTACTGCTAACTACAGTTGCTACTTTTTTTCTAAATAATTAATAATACATTTTATATTCTAAAACAAGAGAGGTATTGTTCTGGATCTGGAGCACTTTGATGGTTTGTTCATAGCGACAAAAGATACTCCTCTACTAATGTCCAGTCTGTTGTATTGATTGGGTTGCCATTGCTTCGTCTAAGTAAAAATGTTAGTTTATCCATGTCTTTTATTTCGAGTAACGCCTCTCTTTCCTCATCCGAGATCTTATTTAATTTTTGGCTTGATATATAACCCATTACTTCCTCTCTAGATATGTTATCATTACTATATAATTGTCTGTAAAAGTCTAGGAATTGGTTTTGTATATCCATGTTGGAGGTGAAGGTTCTATCTCCCAATTTTATTTTTGTAATTTGTTGATCTTGGTTTTTTTCCCCTAATTCTTCTAGCTAGCCATTTACCTGGCTTATTTGCATTTTCGAAGAATTGTTGTTTTATAAACCTGTACTTCTTTGCCATTTGGTCTAGGTGTTGCTTTTTTTCTTAAGCTGTTGTAATTTCTGTACCACTTCCTTTTTGTTTGTTTACTTTTTTAGGCGCTTCTCCTCTATTCCAATTTGATCTTCTATTTCTTTTAACTCCAAATTCCTCTGTCTCTTTTTTATTGCGTTTTGTTGTATTAAATAATCTCTCATTACTGCTTTCATTGTGTCCCATATTGTTTGGGGTTTTACCTCCTCTGTGTCATTTAGGATAAAGAACTCTTTGAGGAGTTCCTTATTCTTTTTTATATCAGTATCCAATTTTAACAAGGTATCATTTAGTCTCCACTGGCTTTTTTAAAATTTGTAGTTTATAATTAGTTCCACAGGACAATGGTCCGATTGAAAGCTAGGTAGTATTTTAACAGAGCTTATTTTAGGAGTTAGCGGAGAGGAGAGCCAGATCATATCGATCCTGGACCATGACTTATGTCTAAAAGAATAAAAGGTATAGTCCTTATCCTCTGGGTGCATGAATCTCCAAGAATCTTCCAGACTCATTTCCTCTTTCAGAGCGAGTAGCATCCTAGGTAGAGCACCGTATTCTTTTATTTTTAACTTGGCACCTTGGGTGTTCTTGTCCATTTTATTATTCAGCACCCCATTGAAATCACCAAGGAGGATTAGATGATCAAATTCGGTGGATTCTAAATTTTCTTTCAAGTATTTTACAAATTTGGTTTTTGGGCCGTTTGGCGCATATATGTTACAAATCAATACTTTCTCGTTATTATACTTTATTTCCACCGCTAGTACTCTTCCTTCCTGGTCCTTGAATTTTAATTCTGAGGGTATATCGGTGCTCACATACAATGCCACTCCTCTTTTTTTTGTATCGTACGAAGAGTAATAGGTTTTTCCTAATTTTTATGGGTTAGATGGGAGACATATTTATGGGTAATATGGGTTTCCTGGAGCGCTATTATTTGGTAATTAACTTTATTGATTTGATTAAAAATACGACCCCTCTTATAGGGTGAATTTAGTCTGTTCACATTCTGAGAGTAGATTCTTAATTGGGGCTCAGGCATCAGTCAACTCTTCTCCCTCTTCCTCACCCTCGTCCTCCCCTTCAGAGTCCATGTCTTCCCCTCCCTCTAATTCCTCCTTCTCATCTTGCTTTGGTGCTGGGGCTATGGCTTGGCTTTCTTTCTTTTTTTCCTCTTCCTCTGGGGAATTAAATCTCAGTCTTTTCTTCTTCATTCCCTTCCTTGGCGAAGGATCAGTTTGATTTCACGGACCTTTTGGGGGGTGGGCTTTAGCCGGAAGGAGAGCCACCCAGATCTGGCTCCGGTTGGCGGCACCAAGGGCACACTTAGAGGGCGAAATGGCCATCCCAGCAGACGGTTGGACAGGTTACCCCCAGGGCCACACCAAGGACATGGTCCCTCGGCTGACAAATGGACCCTGGCGCTCCCCCCCGGGAATTCCCAGGTGTCTGGGGGGTCTGGGGCTCAGGGGCTGCCAGTAGAATCGGCGGCAAATGATCGGGTTTCCCCTCAGGCCACCCCTTTTTATGGGGTGTGCCGGAAGCTGAACTCCCGGCCGACTCTTGCCATCCAGGTCCGCTGAGCATCCCAGTGATCTCGGGGCGGGGTGAGTACGGTAGGTGCAGGCCGAATGCGAACCCAACTGCGAGAACCAGACCGAGTCAAAGACGGACTCGGCCCGGCTCTGACCTGCGTCCTATCCCCAGACACGTTGTTGATAGACGTCCAATCTTCCCCCCTTCCACTCTGGTGCTGGTTAACACCCGTTCCATTCGGAACAAGACCGCCATCGTCAGGGAGTTTTGTGAAGATCTCAAAGCGGACCTATTTTGTATCACTGAGGCCTGGCTCCAGGAGAGCGATTCCACCTGCCTCCAGGAAGTGGTCCCCCCTGGTTATGTTGCCACGCACCAGAATAGGAACGAGGGACGGGGGGTGGGTGGCAATACTCTCCCGTGATGGATTACACCTTAGAGCAATCCCTGCGCTGGTCACCTCGGGATTAGAGAGTGTCGGCCTGGTGTGGGAGTCCCCGGAGAGCCTGGCGATTCTGTTGGTGTACCGTGCGCCTAGCGCACCGGCAGAGAGCCTGGCGCGGTTGTTGGAGACTGTGTCGGAGTGGGCATTGAGGTTTCCCAGACTTATCGTCCTGGGTGACTTCAATGTCCACGCCCACGCAGCCTCCGTTCCATCTGCAGCCGCGGACCTAATCTCGACCATGGCGACATTGGGCCTCTCCCTCTGTAGCTCGGGACCCACACACTCGGCCGGGCACACTCTCGACTTGGTGTTCAGCGCGGGGGTTCAAGTGGACCTAGCCTCCATAATGGAGGTTCCATGGTCGGACCACTGTGCTCTAAGGCAGTCTTTCTCAACCAGTGTGCCGTGGCACACTAGTGTGCCGTGACAGATCTCCTGCTGTGCCGAGAGAAAAGCTCTCTGCCCCCCTTCCTCCCCCCCTCCTGCCAAACTCCTGCTGCTTGGGGGAGGAGGAGGAAGGGAAGGGCAGTGGCGAAGAAAAAGAAGAAGGGGCCGGGGTGCCACCTCCTTCGGCCATTTCCCCAGCCAGCCTCCAATCCGCCATGACTCCCACCATGACTCTCGCCCCTCGCTCGCTGAAGCTGAGGAGGAGCCCTGCCCACTGAAGCCAGTCCACCGCTCATGCTCCTCCTCTGTAGGAGAGCTGAAGCTGGGGGGGAGGGGGCGGGGCATGGCGTGGCCTGGCTCTGCCCCTCCCCGGCCGGCACTCACAGCAGCTGCTCCAGCCTTGAGGGAACAGTGCGAAGCCAGCATTGTGCTGGCTCTGGCACCGCTGGCTTGGCACTGCCCCCTCAAGGCTGGAGCAGCTGCTGGGAGAACTGAAGCAAGGGGTAGGGGGCGGGGCATGGCACAGCCTGGCTCCACACCCTCCCCAGCTTTGGCACTCCCAGCAGCTGCTCCCAGCAGGCCTCCAACCCCCAGCCGTTCTTTACTGTGTTAGAGTGTCATTTTGTGTCATTTTGGTTGGTGGTGTGCCCCGGATTTTTTTAAATGTTTTTTTCCAAAAAATTTTTATTAACAAGTTTTTATGTTTATAAGACTTACATCATCACAACAGGGGGGGAGGAAAGGGGTAAAGGGGGGATAAGAATACAAAAGGATATTTTGACTTCCATTCTCATTCTGCACTAAATATACATTTTCATCATTAAAAACATTTTCAATCACAAGACATCCCCTTTGCTCTTCTTAACTTTTTAGTTAACGACAGTGTTCCTTTCTTTGTTTATATCTTCTGTCGATATTCTTCTATCAAGGCCCAATCTGTCTTTCTTACACCTTTACCATGATTGTATCGTAGCCAATATGTTAATTCATCCATATCTCGTATCTCCATGATTTTAATTAGCCATTGCTCTTTTGTGGGGAGGAGGTTTTGTTTCCATAATTTAGCAAACACCATTCTTGCGGCTATTGAGAGGAACACAAAGAGCTTTTCCAAATTTTCATCTGGAAACGTTTCTTGTTCTATCACCCCTATCAAGTAAAGTTCCGGTCTCATTTTGAATTCTATTTGTAAAATTTTCTTGCATTCCTCATGAATCATTTGCCAGTATTCTTTTACTTTAGGGCAAGTCCACCACGTGTGAAAAAAGTACCTTGCTGCTTCTTACATTTCCAACAGTTGTTTCCCACATTTTTATACATTGTACTTAATTTCTTGGGGGTTATGTACCACCTGTGTAACATTTTAACCAGTTTTCCTTTAAATCTGTTGCATATGTCATTTTCATTTGTTTAACCCAAATCTTCTCCCATTCTTTCAATTGGATTGGTCTCCCAATATTTTGTGCCCATTTAACCATTGAGTTCTTAACTACCTCTGTTTCTGTTGCCCAGTTTAGTAGTATGGCATAAATATTTGATACAGTTTTCTTTTGTGTTTTCATAATTTTGTCCCAGGGTCTATCCGTATCACTAAAGCCTTTTGCCACATCAATGTTGAACTGTTCTCTTAGCTGGAAGTAATGGAGCCACCGTTTTAATGTTAAAAGTGTGCCGCGGCTCAAAAAAGGTTGGGAAACACTGCTCTAAGGCTCCGGGTTGAGCAACCGCCCCCTCCATGCAAGGGCGCCGAACAGATTTTCGTTTGCCCAAAGAGACTTATGGAACCTGAAAGGTTCCTGAATGCTCTGAGGGATCTGGAGTCTATCAGCGTCTCAGTCGATGAGCTAGTCCAGGCCTGGAACACCTCATTAGCTAGAGCTCTTGACGAGATTGCCCCTAGGCGCCCTCTCCGACCCCGCAATCATCGGTCCCCCTGGTATACAGGGGATCTGAGGGCCATGAAGCGGGAGAGGAGACGGCTAGAGCGTGAGTGGAGGAAACTCCGTGACGGAGCCTCAGTATCGGCTTATAAGCTAATTAAAGAGGCTTATGAGCATGCTGTCAAGGCGGCCAAAATGAGTACTTTTCTGCCCTGATAGCGTCTGCTAACTCACGCTCGGCTCAATTGTTCAAAGTAATTCGGTCTTTGACGACGGTCCCTACCGTCCCAAAAAATAGTGTTCAGGCCCTTACTGCCAGTGCTTTTCAGAGTTTCTTCACAGACAAGATACTGAGCCTCCGCCGGGACCTTCCGGCCACAGTTGATACAGTAAGAGAGCTCAAGACTCCGTGGCCCTCCGCCGGGCCCACCCTCGACCGGTTTTGGCCACTGGACGCAGACGCTATTGATAAGATAGTGGCTGCAGCTCGTCCTACCACCTGCTCCCTCGACCAGTGCCCCTCCTGGCTTGTTAGATCTTGCCTGGAGGGGTTACGTGGGCCTCTGTTGAATATCATAAACAGCTCCCTTGAGCAAGGAGTCTTTCCAGAGTGCTTGAAAGAGGCGGTGGTAGCTCCATTGCTGAAGAAACCGTCATTGGACCCTGCGGTTCCCTCCAACTACCGCCCAGTGTCGAATCTTTCGTACCTGGGCAAGGTGGTTGAGAGGGCAGCAATGGAGCAACTGCAGTCCTTCTTAGATGATGCAACGTGGCTAGACCCCTTCCAGTCCGGCTTCCGTTCGGGGCACGGGACGGAGACGGTCCTGGTCTCCATCACAGACCAACTCCGCTGCCAGCTTGACCAAGGCGGGTCTGCGCTGTTCGTGTTATTGGACCTCACGGCAGCGTTTGACACGGTCGACCACAATCTATTGATCCACCGCCTGGCCATGGCTGGAGTGAGGGGGACTGCCCTTAAATGGCTGACCTCCTTCCTCCGCCAGTGGTCTCAGCGTGTGAGGAGGGGCGAGGTGGTCTCCGAGGGCTCCCCATTAGTTTGCAGAGTTCCTCAGGGGGCCATTCTCTCCCCTCTGTTATTTAACATCTACATGCAGCCGCTTGCACAGCTGCTGCGGAGTTATGGGCTGGTCTGTCACCAGTACGCTGACGACACCCAGCTCATTCTGAGGATGGAGGGCAGGCTGGATTCTGTCCCTGATAATTTCCAGCATTGCCTCGAAGCCGTCACTGGATGGCTGCGGGCCAGTAGGTTGAGGGTGAATCCGGCGAAGACGGAGATCTTGTGGCTGGGTCGCCCGGGCGGGGTGGGTGCCCGGCTTCCGACCCTGGACGGTGCGGCGCTGTACCCAGCACCGTCTGTGAAGAGCCTGGGGGTCCACTTGGACTCCCAGCTGACCATGGAGGCCCAGGTCTCTGCAGTCAGCAAGGCTGCTTTTTTCCACCTCCGCCAGGCAAGGAGGCTGGCCCCCTACCTCTCCCGGAACGACCTGGCCACGGTGATCCAAGCCACGGTCATCTCAAGGCTAGATTACTGTAACGCGCTCTACGTTGGCCTTCCTTTGTCGTCGATCCGGAAGCTCAAGCTGGTGCAGAACACTGCCGCCCGGCTCCTGTCTGGCACTCCAGCAGGTTGCCGTATAACACCCGTCTTGCAGGATCTGCACTGGCTGCCTATTGAGCACCGGATCGCCTTCAAAGTGTTGGTTCTTACCTTTAAGGCCCTGTACGGCCTGGGGCCAGTGTATCTGAGGGACCGCCTCACTCCTTATTGCCCACCGAGATCACTACGCTCTGAGGAGGCCATATTCCTGGAAATACCATCAGCAAAGTTGGCACACCTGACATCTACCCGCTGGGGGCATTCTCCGTCATAGCCCCCACGCTGTGGAATGCCCTCCTGGCTGAAACCAGGGCCCTGAGGGACTTACTTCCATTCAGGCGGGCCTGCAAAACTCATCTGTATAGGCAGGCCTTTGGAGAGTAGGCCCGTGTGCTCTAGGTACGGTGCCGTGGCACCCGCTGTTGCTCCGACTGTTCTGTTGTCTGCTCTGTATTGTTTTAATTGTGCAATTGTTTTGTGTTTTTAATCTTTTGTTATTGTGCTCTTGGCTCTTGTGAGCCGCCGCGAGCCTTCGGGAGTCGGCGGCATAGAAGCCTCAATAATAAATAAATAAATAAATAAATAAATAAATTTCTATAAGGGTCACTGGTCAGCTTATCAAAGAAGTCTTTAGCTTTTTCCTCGCTGGTGATCCAATATCTTCTATCTTTATACGTTGTCATCAACCCTTCTGTTTTTTCCTATCTGAATTTTATTTTGGCTTTTTTCAATTCTTCAGTTAGGAAGCTGTATTTTTTCCTTTGTTGGAGAATCGACTGAGGTACCTCTTTCAAAACAATTATTTTTTCCCCATATGAATAATCAGTTTTCTATTTGTTAGTCTCAATATATTGTCTCTTGTGACCTGTCTTACACAGTTCACTATGATATCCCGTGGGGTTTTATGTTGTTTAGAATAAGTCGATTGAATTCTGAAGGATCTGTCAATCTCCGCCTCAATTTCATTAAATTCTTTTCCCAGGTAGGTTGACAGTAGTTGTTTTGATCCTTCACGGGCTCTACTTCCTGGTTTGGGGAGTTGCGTGCTCTCGCTTCTTCACGCTGCTTCTCGCGTTACCTCGCGAAGTCGCGAAGTCACAGGGTTTGCGGAAGTTGATTCCTGTTGCTAGGCGCTGCTGCGGCTGCGCGCCTAGCCGTTCTTCTCGCGAGAGCCCAGCAGTTCTCGTTTGTCGGCACACAAGGCTTCTCTCCCCGGCTTTCCCAGGCTGATTGTTGACAAGAAGCAGGAGATAGTCAAAACAATATGGCTCCCAAGGTCAGTCTCTGCTTTCAAATCTCCCCCCTTTGTCTCTTTCTATCTTGCTCAACTACTATCGTGTTTTTGGTCCTTATTTCCGAATGAATATGGTTCTAGTTTGGCTGGAGCAATGGCGCAGAGCAGATGAGTGGATCTCCCTCCCCAGGGTTTTGAAGCTTTCTTGCTTATACCGGTCCCCGTCCAGAGCGTGATCTCCCCCTACTTACAGATCTTGTTGTTCTGAGGGTGGACGAACCATCCAGTTTCACGCAGAAACTTGATTACTTGATCTTTCTTTCTTATTGCAGCCTTTCGCTGGCTTGTTTCAGAGCAGGGGCATGTAGTGTGTGCATGCCGAAGTATGCTTCCTCCGAAGCCGCCCGCACTCCCTGGGGTTCTGCGCCACCGGCAACCCTCCCTTGAGGGGGGGGTGGCTTTTGGCTAACAGCAAGCCCCTGGGATTCAGCGTACCTCCCGGTATCGATCCACCGGGAGAGGGGAGCGATTGCTCTTACCCAGCAGCTTGACGGAGTTGGGAAGGCAGGAGCTCTATCTTCCTGTGCCTACGGCCATCTCTGCCCGCCAGAAGTCCGAATTCAAGTTATTTTTGAAACCTTGCACACTTCTAAAATTAATGCCAAGTATCATCATCATCATCATCATTTATACCCTGCTTTATTTTGCCCAAAGGGGACTCAAAGTAGTTTTACATAAAATATAACAGTTTGGGATGGCCCAGGACAGTTTGCTGCCTGAAATAAATGACAAAATATACTAGGGTGAAGCTACAAAGGGTGGAATTGTGAACATTGACAGCCAAGTAAGAATTCTGTTCCTTGTGATATTTCAGGACATAAATTGTAATAATTAAAATTTAAATTGAGTGTTTAGAAATACAATTTTAGTATTCAAAGAAAAGGGGAAGGTTATGATGCCATGAGAATGTGAATAAATATATAATTCATAAATTCTAAAGAAATATTTAGAATGTGAAAAATATGGTTGATTCTCAATGTTTCCCTCTCAGAAATACCAGGAATTGGAGACTGAAGGAAAATTTCACAGGGGTGGTCAGAATTCTTATTTGAGAGGCAATGTCTCATTTGTCTCTCTGCAGCCATGTCTCTGAAATGTAATCTCACACATTTTATGGAGAAATGCTGACCAAACAGATAGTTGGTTTTTATTTTTACAGTGGTAATGGGTCAGCTCTTCCACAGTACACCCGAGGAAATCAGGGTAGCTTAGACCTCTGAGTTTTTCTGGAAAATTGGGCTCTTCACGAGGACTCTCTCTACTAATTACACCCTCACCAGTCCTAGGCCACTACCAACAACTTATAGCATCAGGTATAAGACATCGAAGCCTTGCTTAGTTTAAAGGTAGGTCCAGTTTTATCAAGCTGCCAGGTTTATCTTTAATACTTTTTTTCCTCTTGCCAATTACATGGCATGGAGGAAAGGTAGATGTTTTCAGAAATGGAAGAATTGACTTCTTATGTATGTATCTCAGCAGGTGAAAGTGTAGATTTAAGATGTCTAGGGTGACTTATTGGAAGAAAGGAGTATATATAGATTAAACAAATAAAATAAATAAATAACCTCACAACTACAAAGCACCTGGTCAAGCCAAATTGTTCTGTGATGCCCACCCATAAACCACAATGTGTTGAAACACAGACTTTATGACATTGATAAATTGACCTCAGGAAAAACTTCTTTCTTTAGCATCCAGCCAAGGCCCCATCTACACTGCCATATACTGTACAGTGTTCCCTCACTTATCGTGGGGGTTATGTTCCAAGACCTCCCAAAATAAGTGAAAAACCGTGATGTAGGGACGCTATATTTATTTTGATGTTTATATATTATTTTAGTAGTTATACACTATTTTAAATATTTATAAACTTAAATTAAAATGAAGGAAAGGCCCTTCAAGGCTGGAGGAAGGGAGGACTGAGAAGGGAAAGCACCTCGGAGAGTGGCAGCGGCAAAAACCTGTGAAATAGCGAAAATACAGCAATATTTATTTCAAATTAAAATCTATTGAAAACCGCTAAACAGCGAGTCCACTAAAAGTGAACCACGAAGTAGTGAGGGAACACTGTAATGCAGTTAGAATTCCATCTGTGACACTCATATAATGCAGACTGATCTGCATTGAACTGAATTATATTTATTTATTTATTTATTCTTTCGGCTTCTAGACCGCTCCCTCTAGAAGCTTGGAGCGGTTTACAACAAGTAAAAAACATGCGTAGAACTGACATTATAGAACAACAGTGTAAAAGCAGATAAGCAATGATTTAATCTAAAACATTACTCACGCTAAAATAATTCTAAAAGTAAGCTAAACTACATAGAAAGCATAACAGTTACTCAACTGGAAAAGCCAGGCAAAAAAGAGCCGCCTTGCAGGCTCGGCGAAAAGAGGACAGTTCCCTGATATCTCTGACTTCCTCAGGTAGGGCATTCCATAAGGTTGGTGCCACCACCGAGAATGCTCTTTGTCTTGTTGAGGACAGGTGGAGTTGCCGGATGGAGGGGACATTGAGAAGATTTTGTACACCAGAGCGTAGGGATCTCTGGGGACAATATGGTGAAAGGCGGTCCCTCAAGTACACTGGCCCAAGACCATACAAGGCCTTAAAGTCTATATGAGTCTATACTGCCATATAATCCATTTCAATGCAGTTAATCTGTATTCTGAAACTGCATTATAAAGCAGCGTAGATGGGGCCCTTGAGGGTCAGTATCTTCTAGTGGTTTGAGCATTGGATTGCAACTTTGGATACCAGGATTTGAATTCCCATTCAGCCAAGGAAATCCATTTGGCATTATTGGACAAGAAACATTCTCTCAGCCTCAAAGGTAAACAAAGACAACACCCCTCTAAAAGAAATCTTGCTAAGAAAATCCCATAGTAGAGTCACCTTGCGGTTTCCATAAATCTGAAATGACTTGAAGGCACACAACAAAGCTGGAATACCAAGATGTTGGCTCATAATTTAGTGACATTTTTCTCACATCAAATGACTAAGGAAGAACCTCTTCACATGGCCTAAAGATAGGCAGCGGCAACAGCTTTATTTTGTAGTTTCGCCACAGAGCCCACCAGCTCCCATCACAGACCGGAAAAGTACTTCCAGGGGGGGCTCCATGACTAAAGTGCCAAAAAACCCCGCTGAAAAATAACTGTTGGCACATGACATCTTTCCATAGAGAAAGTTGAATTGAGCCGTATTCCTGAGGCTCCCACATATGATGAGGTAAGGGGAAAACCAGGAAGCCAGGATGGTCTGAGGCACAGGGTGACAAGTCCTTACTTGGTGATTCTGGCGGCATGTGTGAGGAGGTTCTGAGAGGGCAAATATTCTACCATCACACTCTCAAAAATGCCCCCACAGAAGCAAAGAAAACCAGAAGTGGCTAGCAGTCTACTCTGATTTTGAAAGAATGAGGGGAGGAGTGGATATTAAACAATGCAAGAGAATCTTCAGCCTATTTAAAAGTTGATTTGTTAATGCTTTTGTGGGAGTAAAAAAAATCAAAATCGACTATTTTTGGCTTGAAAGGGGGACTGTTTGAAGGAATCTGGAATGGTTGAGACCCATCCAGAGGTTCATGAAGTTGAGGAGAAGACCTTGCATATGTTTGCCATTTTCGTGAGGGCAAAAAAAGTGACAAATGTATAGATGCAGATAGTAATTACAATAGGAAATTAGTATCTTTCACATGGGACTCTTTCACACAAATCAGTTACAGCAGCTTGATTCCACTTTGATTGCATCCCATGGAATGCTAGGATTTGATATTTGATTGTTATTGTTACCTTTCAGTAATTTCCAATTTACAGTGACCCTATGGTGTTTCCTTTCTCAGCTAGAGAGTTCTTGTACCTCACCAGACTACAGATAGAACTGCATAGGATCCAGCCATGGCAGTTAACTGTTGTCAGACCCCAGCCTGGTTCCATAGCCAAGCCAGACCAAAGCCATGTTGTTTCCAAGATCCCAGCTAGGCCTGAGAGCACAGCTTTACAGAAGCCTCTGTGTCAACCGGTGGTCAAGGGCAAGCGCAGCCTTTACTCTTCCCAGGCCGATAAGGAGGCCTGGTACCACAAAGCCTCGGTGCCTCCCCAAAGCCCAGGTGCATTCACTAACGAGCTGACATTCCAGCCTCTGCCGAGAGGCCCAGGAGGGGTAAGCCCAACTAGTGGACCTGAGAAGAAGTTTCGACGCAGCTTGCGTCTTCAAGGGAGAAAACCGATTTAAGTAGCTTCCCGTGGGCGTTCGGGATCTCATGCTAACGTTCAGCTTACCTTGTCAAGTTTCACGTACTCAAGTTCCAGTCTGGGCCATTGGGCCTTCAAGTCCTTGGACTCAAGTAATTGCCAAGCCTTGTTACCAATAATTTATCCAGGATTTTGGCCCATTGGGGCATCAAGACTATTTCTTATTCATTGAACCTTTTTACTCTTTGGAGTATTGCTTTGCAATACTGGATGCGAAGCGCATCATTGGACTATACTTTTATTTCTTTACCTCTTTTCATCTATTCTAAATAAAGCATTTAATCACGGCTGGTCTCAAGTGGTTCACTGAGAGGTCCTTCAGATCTAAGGTGCAACAACTGTGTACTATGAAACAACAGCCTCAATCCTGAGGAAGCATATGACTGTACGACTTATGTACCAGCTCAGTCTGGTACCCAAATGCTAAAGGTTGATGACCATCTTCACCATCCATGTTTTTTGTCTGTAACCAGGCTTTATCTGGGAAGGTCTGCTAATGGAAGTCACTTCTGAGGATTGTCCTCAAACAGCCTATTAACTGAGGACTGTGCTTTGTAAATTAGGACATATGGCCTCCCTATCTATCTCTAGGCCATCAGCTCAGATTATACAATAGGTCCTGTTCAGTTTAAGTATGTGTGAACATTGGCTTCAGCAGTTGCCAAGTTGTTCAATGAATATTTCTGGTTGGATTGTTAAACCACAGGGAGAGAGATGACTTTGTGGAGAAGATAGCTGGTACATTAGCTCTATATTTGTTTTGCTATGAACAGGTCAAATGAGGAGGTCTGAAAGCAAAGAAGGGAGTTATTCAATCAACATTTCTCCTCAGTTTCTTCTACAAAAACAGTTGGTTTAACCAAGGGAAGCTGACCTTTCTGTTTGCATTCCACAGATTATTATACAATTGCCAAAATCTATTTCTAATGGAGATGCAAGGGGAACAGGCTTTCTGATACAATCAATCAAAATGAATCTGAAAAGAGTTGAGGCTTAATGAAGCTGAAAGGAACAAGACTGAGTAGAGAGATAAACTTGTTTTTCTCCCCAATATATAACACTCAAATCTGGACGGTCACCTAATTTAATGGGTCATCAATGGGCTCAGACCAGACAACAGCAATTAACTGCTAGACACACAACTCATAATTGTATTACAGATTTTTCAAAAATAACAAATGATTATTTGGCATTTTAGAGAGAAGTCTAAAATTGAATAAACCTTTATTGCTGGAAGAAGAGGTGCCACTACTTCATATGACTTTTTAATGAGATCTTAATGAAACAGGACCAGAAATGCAAGTACATAGAAAATGGCCTGTATTCTAAAAGAAAAAAATGTGTACCTCTCCAGGTTGACTGCTGGTTAATTTTTTAAAAATAATCTTTATTACCAAGTGGGGGGAATTGATATTAAAAATTATAACAGGGAAGAAGTCAGATAAACAGTGGATGGGAAGCTGGGGGGGGGGGGGAGAGACAGGTGTATTGAGGTAAAAAGAGGGAGACTCAAGGGAAGGCATTGGGGAAGGAAAGAGAAGTCTTCTTCTTCGCATGGTTATGTCATCTTGGATTCTTGAATTTGCCGTTATCTTTCCTCCTTTTTTAAAAGTCAAACGAGATCACGGCTTTTTTGTTGACTCTTTGTGGCTTCAATTAATAATCTTCTTTGTTCTTTGAATAGCTGCCAGTTGGTTGTCTTAATAGGTCTTCTGTTATGTTTTTTTCAGAAAGAAAGTTAGTCTGTTGGTTATTTTTTTGAAGCCAAATAATATTCAAATATTGCCTCTGAAATATTGCCAATAGTACCACTTGGTATTCCTTAGCGGTTCTTATTAAATATCATCAGAAGCAAGTTGTAGTATATTCTCAATACACTCCTGACACAATAAAAAAGGCATAAATCTTGAGTCTTGAATATAGCAAAATGTGCCATTTTGTGATGTAGTGAAATTTGGCCCAGGTAAAGATTACCACATTAAAAGTAGAATGAGAAACTTTTGAGGCAGAATTGTTTCTTTCTTCTCTCCCTTCTAACACATTTGGGCGCTTGAAACTGTACTTTTTGCCATGCTTCTCCAAGCCTCAAGCAGATGCCATGGCACTTCTAATAAAGCTGTAGTCTCTAGATCTGCCAGGCTCAAACTCTGTTATTATCTTTATTGCATTTGAGCTTTAGTGGCATCATATGCTACATCTCAATATTGGATTTTAAACACACACATACACACAGCCTAGCGAGACTGTAATCTTTATTTGGTCTCTGTATGTAATGAAAAGGCTAAAGTCTCAAACACCTCAGAAGAAAGCAAACAGGCAGACCAGAAGATAGCAGGAAATATAGAAAAGTGAAATGAAAAGATATTGTTTCATATAATTTTTAATTTGCATTTTGGTACATGATAGCACTATAACCGTTAGCTGCATTTAAATGTTACTGTTTTAGATTAAGGGTGCATGTACAATGTAGAGTTAAGGCAGTTTGAAACTACTCTCATTGCCATGGTTCAGTGCTATGGGACCATAAGAGTTGTAGATGAACAAGGTTTATAGTGCTTTCTACCAGAGCATACTGCTGCCTCACCAAACAGGAAATCCCTGGATTCCATCCACAGTCATACACCAGAAACATTTTGCTTTTAGATTCATTGGGGAAATCATAAAATCACCTTGTGGGCCATCCAGTCCAACCCCCTGCCAAGAAGCAGGACAATCGCATTCAAAGCACCCCCGACGGATGGCCATCCAGCCTCTGTTTAAAAGCCTCCAAAGAAGGAACCTCCACCACACTTCAGGGTAGAGAGTTCCACTGCTGAACAGCTCTTACAGTTAAGAAGTTCTTCCTAATGTTCAGGTGGAATTTCCTTTCCTGTAGTCTGAAGCTATTGCTCCCCGTCCTAGTCTCCAGGGCATCAGAAAACAAGCTCTTTAAGCTACTCCTAATAGGGCTTGTTCTCCAGACTCTTGATCATTTTAGTCGCCCTCCTCTGGATCAATTCCAGCTTGTCAACATCTCCCTTCAACTGCAGAGCCCAGAATTGGACGCAGTATCCCAGGTGTAGTCTGACCAAGGCAGAATAGAGGGGTAGCATGACTTCCCTGGATCTAGACACTATACTCCTATATATGCAGGCCAATATATATGTTTAACTTGTTGTCCACGAGGACTCCAAGACCTTTTTCACATTTACTGCTGTCAAGCCAGGAGTCTCCCATTCTGTATATTTGCATTTCACTTTTTCTGCCTAAGTCTCCACTTACTCCTATCTTGCATATGTCCCCATTGGACTTCATCAGTCCTGGGACTTCTAGTTTTGTGGGGCATTAGAACACTGAGGAGGCGGGAGGGAGCCCTTACCATCCAGCATGGATAGTGACTTGAATAGATTTGAATGGTTTGAGTAAGATCCTGGAAGACTAAGGTTCAAATGTCTGCTCACCCATGGATATCCTTGAGCAAGTCACACTGTTGTCGAGCAATTTAGAGAGGCTGTGGATAAAAAGATCCAAGCCATTGTGGGTTGCCTGGTGAGAAAAGAAGCCAGTATTCCAGAATAAATCTCACCAAGTTGAAGAGAAAGCCACCAAGGTTTTATTTCATTCCAGCTGGAAAGGATGATGATTGCAGTAGTCTGCCAACAAGTCGACATAACCTACTGGGCAGAGAAATACAATATTTATAGCCTTCAGATTCAAAAGTTCCCATGCCCCCTCCCCGGGGGCTGGTTTTGTTATGATTGGCTGTGATGTCAGCAAGCCAGGAGGAGATCCAATGAGGGCCCTGGCCCTGTTTTGGCCACTTAGCCAATGAGGTGGAAGGGAGACAGGCAACAGGGAAACAATGAAGAAATGTCTAGACGACTGGATTAAGAATGGCCGGTGTTTGCCAAGTGACCCACAATAGCTTCCGGCTCTCAAGCCCGGTCTGAGTTATTGTTCTGTCCTTTGAATTAACATCTTTGTCCAGCCCTGAGAGGCCAGGTCTATGCATTCCCTGATTTTGAAGTATATTTTACAGAGTCCTTGGTGGTGGGGGGGGGGGGATCACCTCCGACCACAACACACTTGCGGCCTAGAAGGATAGCAATGGCAGAATTCCTCTGGTCAAATCTTGCATGAAAACTCCAAGATAGGGTTACCATAAGTCAGAGTGGACATGAAGAATGGCACATAACAAGAACAAATTAGTAATCTTAGTTAAACACAGTATGGCCCTCCAGGTATTATTGGACTACAACTCCCAGAAGCCTTGGTTAGCAAAGTCAATAGTTGAGAATTGATGTCCAGCTATATGTGGAGAACTACATCTTTTTTATCCCATTAAACATGAATTATAATTGGTTGAGTTATATAATCATGGTTCCAGAGTAAACAATTTTTGCCATGTTGGGAAGAACAATAAAGAACAAAGAACACAAAGCCGCACAACAATGAAAATTGAAAATGAGGTGACTATTCTATCATTCATGAACTCATATTCAATTGAAGTTGTGTGTGTTATTTTTAAAAGATTTTTTTGTTCAATCATTCTTCTGCTTTGAAATTAAGATCAAGACTCTTAAACTGTCTGCTCTGATATTTATTTATTTTTATTTGTTTATTCAGTTTTGTATGCCATCTTTCCCTGAGGGCTCAGGGTGGCTTACAGAGAGTATAAAAACACACTTTAAAACAACTGAAAAAATTAAACTCTTAGCTAAAAACTATGAAGCTATTTACAACTGGTTAATAGTTTTTATAGTTTTTACTACAAGTGTGTTGTGGTCGGAGGTGATCCCCCCCCCAAGGACTCTGTAAACCTGAATGTTGCCACATAATCTCCCAGTCTAAAGTAAACCTAAATTGGAATTACAAGGGTTCAATAAAAAGGTACTCTTCAAAGTTTCAGGACTTGATTTAGACATTTTGTCATGTTTACATTCATTTAAGCATCCCATATTAAACATTTGTTTCACTGTGAATAATTATTTGTAACCCCTGCAAACTTATGCATCAGTAAATTCCAGCTGATGAAATGTAACTTTCCTATCTTGCTGTTTTCGTTTTTTAACAATTCTTAGGAAAGTGCTACCTTGTCTTTAATTTGAAATATTGTGATGTGGAAGGAGCTCCCTCTGGTGGAATGTGGCAGGCAGCTGTTCCAATTTGCTATAAACATGTTAGGTGGTACACATTCTAAATTTTAGATTGCATTATTTTATTCATGATTACTTGATTGTAAGTTATGGTGATATTTATGGGAGTTTGCTAGGAGTAGATGTGGAAAGAATTTGGAACTCTCCAGAAAATAAGTCAAGGTATGCAGTGCATTCAATAGAAATAAATCTGCTCTAAATTTTAGGACTTTATTACACCAACCCACTATTCCAGCACACTCAGAGATATGCATTCGGGGTAAACCTTGACCCATTTCATGTCCTGGCTTTCGGTGGGGACCCTGATTCATTTTTTGAAAGCCTTCTGAAATTGGGAGGGCAGATACCTGTTTTTGCTCTGGGACACTGAAAGATTCATATTCTATCAGCCCATTATGTGTGTTTGTGTGTGTGTTTGTGTGTGTGTGTGTGTGGTGGGGGGGCTCCCCAGGCTCCCCTTCCTGTCATTTTAGGCATTTAAGCTGTTCTTCTCTAGAGGAGTGGCACTCGGCTGCAGCCAGGAGCCACTTTCTCTCCTGGGCCTGCACACCACACACACTCTTTTTCAAAGGCATTTAAAGTAGGAAAGCAAGTTCTTAAAGCTGTTTCGTACTCTAGAGGAGATGTGCACACACCAGCAGCCACACACTCTTTCAATTCCAAGGCATTCAATGGAGGCAAGCAAGTTCTTAAATCTGTTTCTTACTCTAGAGGAGAGTGTACACCAGCAGCCATGCACTCTTTCTATTCCAAGGCATTTAAAGGAGGCTTTCCACTTCCAGGTAAGGAAGACCAATGACTTCCTGGAGAAGGAGAGGTAATTGGTAGTAGTTTTCAGAGAATAAGGGTTATATTTGTGTTTGCTCAGGAATTAATAAAAAGATTAAACTGTGATGCTGAAAAGCAGAGGAGGAGCTGGGATTGGCTCCTGCTTGCTTTCGTGTTGATCTGATTTTTGTATCGGGAGGGGCTTTCCCGTTACACGCTCCCAAAGGTAAAGAAAGTAATGAAAGAATGGACGAAATGAAGGAAAACATTTCCACGCACAACCCTAATAATACTTAGTGTATGTAATGGAGATATATAGATATAGATATAGATATATAGATATATAAATATATAGATATATAGATATATTGTAGAACATCTTTAATACTGCACTGTTCTTCATTTACCCATCAATACCTATGAATGGTAGAATCACAAGGTGGAGGCAAACCAGCAGTGGATGAACAGTATTGTGTCCAGTTGCAAGGTTGGTTTGCCTATTTCATGTGATAAATTCTTTAGTCGCAACTTCAAAGAAGGTATCCAAAATCCTGTACTTTTGGGCAGGGAGTTTTCAGTTTCTTGGGTACGTCTCTTAAATTTTACACTGAAAAATCACAGCCAATTTATTATCCCACTAATATCGATGCAATCAGCCAAACACTGTTAGCAGTATGGTTGTATTTGCACATTTATATCTTTTAAACAGCAACAGTTTTCCCTGATCCAAATTGAGACCACAGTTGGACTCCATAACTATGTGGGGAAAAATGTGCTGCAATTTTCTTACCCTAGAAAGAACATATTTTTATTTGTTCTCGCTAAGTTTAAAGCTGCCAGAAGTCAAAAAAGTGTGGTAATAAGGCAGGAAACTAATATCAAGTGAGGAATTGAATTCCCTAACTGACAGCTCTCCCCCAACAGTCCAATGTTGTCAGGTTTATTTTTTCTAGCCAGCATATTGGTTTTGTTCTTTCTCCTTTTAATATTAGCCCAAGAAAAGACAATTTAAAATGCAATTAAATGCCTGTAACAATTTTCTTATTTTGCTCTTTCTTTCTAATTTTTGTTAATATCCATCTGTGAACTTTTCAAAAGCAGTAAAATCCTTAAGGCACAGAGACAATTCTTTTGATATACAGATATTACTTTTTCAAAATGAAATGTTCAATGCATTTTGAATGTTGTAGTTCAACTTTTCTTTGGATATGGAAAACTAACATTGGAGTTTATTGGAAAGGTCCCCATTGTCCGGACATACCAAAACCAGTTCACCTCTCTATACAGATCGAAAAAACATGCTCACTGTAGACCTCAATGGGAAAGAACAGAGTAAGACAATCCTTCTGCTTTCCTCTGCTTTCCCCCCATTCGTGGGATAGGGGGGCTGATGAGAGTTGGACTCCAGACACTTGTGAAGAGCCCTGTGATTCCCATCCACCATGAATCAGGACTAAACCTAGTATCCATACACTTCATGATCCAATTTAAAATACTGCTTTTTTGGGGGGGGGCTTATAGAGTACGATGGGAGTCTTGTCACATAGACAACAACACAATGTATCAATGACTTAACAATGAGCAAGTAAGAACCAACCAACCACAGAAGACCATTAGAAGGTTGATGTGGAAACTTATATCAGCAGGATGTAGTCATTACTTGAGGGAGAAAGAAAGTCTTGCTTTGTGTTTCAGGATAGTGATTGAACCATCCCTACAATCATAAAACTAACATTTAGTTTTTCTCTGTGCCTTAAGGATTTTACTGCTTTTGAAAAGTTTGTATATTTCTACCAGTATATGTCCCCAACAATAGCATTACAAAATGCAAACCTGGGTCATGTTGGGGACATATACTGGTAGAAATATACAAATAAATTACCAATGTTCCCTCTTGTATGAAAAAAAATTAAGAGTTTTGTGTGCCCAAGTTCCAATGTCCAGCATCTATACAAGTCATATGTGAGAAGTATTATATCACACAGCTTCTTCCTATCTAGTACATTATCTGTGCTAATTACATATCACTTTTACTTGTCACAATGCAGACTATCCATTTCTGTTATCCAGTTCAACATTCACTATCTTCTGTGATAAACAGTTCTTTCCCCCTTTTGGGCACTCTTAATTCTACATCTTATTGATTACTTTTAGCAGCAGAGCAGGGGAAGAAATCACTTCTCTTATTAAAATTGTCTATTGAAGCAAGAGCATGATCTCAGCAAACACCTTGCATAGAAAATGCCCTTGATAAATTGGGGTTTGAAAGTAGAATCAATATCAAAAATGGCAAAGAAAACAAGATGTTTCACTGCACAATGTGACAGAATGCATTTTTTAAAAAAACTATTTTATAGCACTGTAAAACTGACTGTCTTCGCTTACTTCATTCTCCCTGTCAACAATATTAGTTTCTGTTTTGTGTTGTGATAGTGAAATGAACAGAGCTTGGAAAGGATGATGATGCTAATAATTGTTGCTGTTGTTGTTTTATTTGTTTTTATCTAACTGTTCTGCAATAATGAGATTCAAGACAGTTTGCAAATTATTTAAATGATTTTTATAAATATTGTCTAAAATTGCCTTTGGGCTAGATGTATAAGCTGTATATGAAACATATATGAACTCATGCTTATGTCACAAAAATTTTATATGCAGATTTGATAAATGTGGATTTAATAATGATGTGTGGGAATGAATGAAAGAATGGAAGTTGTATGAGTGGAGTTAATAATTTTGGAAACACCAGTATAATATTAAGGCCTGCAATGACTAAACCTGCTTGCTGGATTGTAATTAAAAGTTGCTAATAATAACTGAAAAGTAAACTCTGATAAGAACTAGGACAGAGATAAGAGAAATGTTTGCAACATTCCTTATACTAAGAAGGAATTCAACACAAACCTTGTCTTTGTCAACACCAATCAAGAAGATCAACATCTGGCCAGAAAACTGAGATGGATCCAGGATAGAAGACATCTAGCATTAATTTACAACTTTGGGACTAAATCAGCAGAATAGTCCTATAAAATACTCAACCTAATGACGCTCAAAATGTGGCAGACCTGAGAAGTCTGTTCCACCCGCCTCTCTGGGAAGGACAGATGGGAAAGCATGATTCTGTACACTTTGGGGCTTCTTTCTCAAGGGAAGAGGAAGAAGTGTGCTTTTGGAGCCTTAGATTTTGTGTAGGGAGTCAGGTTCTGTTATATGGAAAACACAGATTTGATCCTTGGCATTATGCTTAGGGAAAGTATGCATTTTGGAGTTTTGAAGTTATGAAAGTTTTGGAATTGTGCATTGGAAGGGCTGCAGATAAGCAGGGTCTGGCCTAACAGGTGCTTCTCCAAAGAGGGAGAAAATGCCTGAGGATGAATGAATGTACATGTGGTGTGAATGTTGAATGAAAATGTAATTCCCCTTTGTCTGTTTGTTAGCCATGTAATTGTAAATCCAATGTAGTTGCATAGAATCTGTATGTCTGTATGTCCAATGTCATTCTTTGCCTAAATGTTTTCCTGTAATCTGATGTACCCTCTCACACTGGAAATTGCAATAAAAAGAACCTATGCTTTAAAGTTATTAAAAAGTCATTCATGACACTTAGATTTGGGTTATGTCTCCAAGATATGTCTTCATATATGTATATGGAAATATAGCAGACTTTCAGATAATGATCTCCCAAGGAAATTGGTAAATGCCTGATATATTGTATTTATTTACTCTACTTTTATACCGCCCCTCTCAGCCTGAAGGCAACTCGGACTATAGTTTTTGGTCCCCTGAAAGTTACTATTAAAAATAGGCCTAATATTATAACTCATACTGTACTGTGAACTCTGTATTGACTTCAGATTAATATTGAACTACAGTAAGCAAAAGCAAGCAAGACAACTAAAACAAACCTAACTTAAATATTGTATGTTATGAAGTATTGTTTCTTTTATCCCCCCCCCCCCCCCAAATTGCTTGAGAGTTCCGTTTGCTTGAGATCCAGAACCTCATCACCTGAAAGTGAGGAAAGTGGGGGAAAGTGGAGGAAACCATTTTCTTTCATTTTACTGTACCTTTCTGTCTTCATGGATGGCAACCATCCTACATCCGTTCCCTGCCTTTCCCAACTTCGATCTGACTTCTCTCCAACTACGGCTGTTGGGTAGTACTTGACTTCTGAAAATGGATTCTTGCCTCTGTTTCCCTGCACTGCTACAATGGAGTCCCATGGTCAACCACCAGAAGTGACCTTACGTCATGTGATCAATTTATTATTCAATTTTTATTACTTGCTTAGCCACCCTCCACCAGCGGTGCTCTGGGCGACTTACAACATAAAACCAATAAAACACTTTAAAAGAATTACAATTAAAAACAATTAATCAAACACTCTGCCAAAGAGCCAAGTCTTCAGTGCGACAGTGAAGCATCTCAGTTTGCGCATGTGATGGCCTCTGTGGGACTCTGTTTCAGCAGCACAAAGAAATAGAGAGAAGAATGTGTGGGATGTACATTAAGTAAGAGTCTAATATCAGATATTCCAAAATATTTTTTAAAAAATCCAAAATTCTAAACACTTATGGTCCCAGGCATTTTAGATAAAGGAATGTGAAGTTCCAAAAGGCACAAAAGAAAGAAAGAAAGAAAGAAAGAAAGAAAAGAAAACAGATGGAGTAATAGGTGGTAGCACATTGTTGGCTGGATGTACAACATTATGTACAGAACAATATTATCAAAATGTATCAAATTACTTTGCTACAGGAAGTGGAAAATTGAATTTTATAGCAACAAATGTATATCCTCAGTATGTTTTTTTCTGTTCCTGTAAAATTTGTTCAGATGGATCTGGCACCTTTTGAAAACAAGCTCCACACATGTGAACACATATCATTTGCCATTGTACAGACCTGATATTTTATATGTTTCTAATAGCTAGCAAGATCATGTGAGGAATTGCAGATCAAAAGTACCCTAATAATGAAGGCAAAAACTGGATACTCATTGTGTGCCATTGTAGGAGATTGGATCGAGATGGGATGGGTCTTAATTTCAAAAGATATTTGCAAAGAATAAAGTCAGTTTTCTAGCAAGAGGGATGAGTTCCTCCAGTACCCTACTAGGTAGGAAGGAAGAAAAAGCAAGAGATATTAGAAGATGTAGATAGAAAAGAATACATTTATATCCTAAATCTATACGCACATATTTTATATCTTATGTTTCTATTGACATTGAACCAAAGATGGCTTATAACAATACAGATAACATCAAAGAATAGGAGATGTCCATCTGCTTCATGTTTTCTTATAGGACTGCCTGAAGAACCTAGAAACAGCAACTTTTCTTAGGCTGCTGTTTTCTGGTGACATCTGTCTGTCTTCTAGGAAGAAAAGCATTTTGATCAGACAGGTCATTAATCTAGACAGATGAATCTGTCTTGTATCTAGTTGGAGCATTGGCCCAAACAGTGCACTAATACCCATACAAGGAGTGGAAGCACAAAAGGTAGAGAAACACACAAAACAAAAGATCAGGATCTGAAAAGCCAAAACTGAAACCTAAAGTTTCAACATTATGAAAAATAAAATAGGTGGGAGAGCCACATAATATGAATTTTTTTTATCTCAGAGCATATCCCCCACCAAAGAACCCTGGAGAATGACAGAGCAGAAACTGGGTGGGAAGGGATAATAAGGGGCATTTTTGCAGCCAAAATTGAAATGCTGGAAAGAAGTAATATGTTTTGCAGCCAACATCTGATGGCCTGTTTTTAGCAGCATCTGTTGTCAATGTGGGTGGAGGTGAGAGAGGCAAAAATAGCCAAAGGCCTGCATGTTGTCAATCCCTAGGCTACACTGACTCATAGAGTTTCAGATAGAGTATTTCATTGTGCTACCTGGAAATGCTAGGAAAAGGGAGCCTTTTCATGTGTAAAGCATTTTCTCAAATACCAAATTATGGCTTGGTTCCTGGTGAATGTTAAGGTCCAGAAGACTGGTCGTAACAAGTTGACAGGTTTTATTACTATCTAGAGATTTTTGGCTTTTTTTTTTTACAGAGTCTAGAATTTTTAGTAGCTTCCTAATTAACAGAAATTAGAGATTTTTTTATATGGTCAGTGCAGAATAAAGGTTTGAGTGATAAAGCTTAGGGCTTTATCACATCAGTCTATTGTGTCACACCAATCATATTGTTGAAGCAAACAGAGACAAACTGTTGAAGGAAATAGAAACAAATCATCACACTTAGAATAATAGATTCATAGAAGTCTCAGTGATTCTGCTATGGTATTTATTTATTTATTATTTACTTTTTTTATATTCCGCCCTTCTCACCCCGAAGGGGACTCAGGGCGGATTACAGGTACACATACAAGCAGACAATCCCTGCCATTTATCACAGTACAGTACATACATTTTTGAAATATTACACACACATAAACGAACATATAAATGAACAGAGGCAAATCTGGCAAATGTGGCCACCAGGGGGAGCTGACACACTCCTCATCTCAGCGTTCCAGCATCCCTGGTACTGCTTTTTCAAGGCACAGCCTGTTGATCACCTTTCTGCATGACTTCACTAACCCCTCTTCCTTTTCATGTATGCCCTACAGTATATGCACACTTTTTGATTTTTTAATTTACCCTTGTTGCAATTGCACAATTACGGCAAAATGATTTTTTCCCAAAGGAAGGTAATGTAAAGGAAAAGAAAAATAGAGTAAAAGCAACCTAACTTTGCTTGAAAATAGAAAGGAAGAAAGAAAGAAAATTTTATTATGTGATTGCTGAAATATCAGAACTACAACAGTAGGAATTGATTACACTAAATAATAGTGATAATAATAATGATGATAATAATAATCCACAATTGTGGAAAAGAAAAAAAGTTTGGTTTATTGATATTGCCATACCAGGTGACAGTTGCATTGAGGAAAAATAACCGGAAAAACATGGCCGTTATCAGGACCTCTAAATTGAACTGCAAAGGCTCTGGCATAAGACTCTGGGCCATGCCACCGCCACACCCCTCCCTGCTGCAGACCCTGGGACCCAGCTACAGCCATCCCAGCTGGTGCCTTTAAGAACTCCAGGGAAGAGAAAGGAGGAAGACTCTGGGCCATGCCACCGCCACACCCCTCCCTGCTGCAGACCCTGGGACCCAGCTACAGCCATCCCAGCTGGTGCCTTTAAAAACTCCAGGGAGGAGAAAGGAGGAAGACTCTGGGCCATGCCACCGCCACACCCCTCCCTGCTGCAGACCCTGGGACCCAGCTACAGCCATCCCAGCTGGTGCCTTTAAAAACATCAGGGAGGAGAAAGGAGGAAGACTCTGGGCCATGCCACCGCCACACCCCCTCCCTGCTGCAGACCCTGGGACCCAGCTACAGCCATCCCAGCTGGTGCCTTTAAGAACTCCAGGGAAGAGAAAGGAGGAAGACTCTGGGCCATGCCACCGCCACACCCCTCCCTGCTGCAGACCCTGGGACCCAGCTACAGCCATCCCAGCTGGTGCCTTTAAAAACTCCAGGGAGGAGAAAGGAGGAAGACTCTGGGCCATGCCACCGCCACACCCCTCCCTGCTGCAGACCCTGGGACCCAGCTACAGCCATCCCAGCTGGTGCCTTTAAGAACTCCAGGGAAGAGAAAGGAGGAAGACTCTGGGCCCTGCCACCGCCACACCCCCTCCCTGCTGCAGACCCTGGGACCCAGCTACAGCCATCCCAGCTGGTGCCTTTAAAAACTCCAGGGAGGAGAAAGGAGGAAGACTCTGGGCCATGCCACCGCCACACCCCTCCCTGCTGCAGACCCTGGGACCCAGCTACAGCCATCCCAGCTGGTGCCTTTAAGAACTCCAGGGAAGAGAAAGGAGGAAGACTCTGGGCCATGCCACCGCCACACCCCTCCCTGCTGCAGACCCTGGGACCCAGCTACAGCTGATGTCATTCCAGCTCCATTGTCCCTTTGGAAAATGGCAGTAGGAGGAGGTGAGAAGGACTTTTACTTAGGGAGGAGGGCATGGGGTATAGGTTATTTTTATAGGGCGCTGGTTGATTATTCCTGGCTTTGGCATTATTAATTAGGTGGGTTTTAGTAGTTTTTCAGTGTATTAGTTTTATACTGTGTATTAAGGTTACCTGTATAGTTTATTATTATGATAATTGTATTGTACTGTGTTTAATTGCCCACTTATGTTTTAGTATGGATGTATGTTTTTGCATAATATGCCTTTGAAATATTGTTAAGTGTATTCGTACACAATTTGAAGCTTGTCTTCGCCCTGTAAAATTTGTTTTGGAAGCTTCGCTTCACTGTCTACACTGTTTTGTATTGTATTGTGTTGTGAGCCGCACTGAGTCCCCTTCGGGGTGAGAAGAGCGGCATACAAATAAACTGATTGATTGATTGATTGATTGGCATAAACCAGCACAGGTGATACCAGTGGTCATTGGCACACTGGGTGCCATGCCAGATGATCTCAGCTGGTATTTGGAAACAATAAACATTGACAAAATCATGATCTGTCAACTGCAAAAGGCCACCTCATTGGATCTGTGCACATCATTCAAAAATACATCACACAGTCCTAGACACTTGGGAAGTTTTTTGACTTGTGATTTTGTGATAAGAACTCCAGTATAAAGATCTCATTGTATTTCATTGTTAGAAATTGAACACAATTAAAGCATAGTTATTAATCACAAAAGCAATATGTAATTCGTCTACAAGTATGTTCAAGTGGGGGTTTTTTCACAGAAAGTATCATTGTAATCCTTTTGTCTGGTTCAATGTCATGTTACTCAAAGAAAGCAGATAAGGTAGGTAAGTTGACATAAAACTGTTATCTGTATACCTTTATAAAACAGAATGTTTGTATGTGTGTATGTGTGTATGTATGTGTGTATGTGTGTATGCGGAGGGCGGAAGGGCGGATATGTGGCAGCTATTTGCATAAAGTCCTTTGATTGGACAGCCTCGCCACTCCAAAATTCTAAGGCACCAGACAGAGGGCATTGATAGCCACTGATTAGCCAGCAACCCAGAATCCAGGCCTCTACATTCAAACAACAGGATTTCTTCCCACTGAGGGGAAAAACGCCAGCAACCCAGAATCCAGGCCTCTACATTCAAACAACAGGATTTCTTCCCACTGAGGGGAAAAGCCAGCATCCCAGAATCCAGGCCTCTACATTCAAACAACAGGATTTCTTCCCACTGAGGGGAAAAGCCAGCATCCCAGAATCCAGGCCTCTACATTCAAACAACAGGATTTCTTCCCCCTGTGGGGTAAAAAGCCAGCATCCCAGAATCCAGGCCTCTACATTCAAACAACAGGATTTCTTCTCACTGAGGGGAAAAAAGCCAGCAACCCAGAATCCAGGCCTCTACATTCAAACAACAGGATTTCTTCCCACTGAGGGAAAAAGCCAGCATCCCAGAAACCAGGCCTCTACATTCAAACAACAGGATTTCTTCCCACTGAGGGAAAAAAGCCAGCATCCCAGAAACCAGGCCTCTACATTCAAACAACAGGATTTCTTCCCACTGAGGGGAAAAAGCCAGCATCCCAGAATCCAGGCCTCTACATTCAAACAACAGGATTTCTTCCCACTGAGGGGAAAAAAGCCAGCATCCCAGAAACCAGGCCTCTACATTCAAACAACAGGATTTCTTCCCACTGAGGGGAAAAAAGCCAGCAACCCAGAATCCAGGCCTCTACATTCAAACAACAGGATTTCTTCCCACTGAGGGGAAAAAGCCAGCATCCCAGAATCCCGGCCTCTACATTCAAACAACAGGGTTTCTTCCCACTGAGGGGAAAAATGCACAATCAACATTCCCTCCCCCACTTGGCTCTGTAAAAACAAAATGGATTCCTGTATTCTCCTCCCCTCAGCTTTTAGAAAAACGGCTGCCTGCCATGCACCCTTTTAAAGTTACCAATAGCAGGCCATAACATTACAGGCCCCAAAATAGAGTTTAGGGCAGGATGGCCGACGAATGATGGGATTTGCATCCCAATTCACTTCCCAGAAAACATTGTAGCCCCTACAAATCCCCTTCTCCCAGATAGGCCCAAAAGAGGCGTCCATCTTCCCTCTTCAACACAGTGTCAGAGAAAGGCAGCTTCTGACAGGATCTTTAGAACAGGCACTGTCACTCTACAAGGTAAGGCCCTACTTCACTCAAAAGACACAAGAGAAAACAATAAATACCTTTCTCTAATGCCTTTTAATGCTTATATAAATAATTCTGGCCCAAAGCCCCCTCACCCAGCCTCATTGGACCTTACTGCTAATTCCATGCAGGCCTTTTCCATTTTTTATACTCTTTTCTGTTTTACACTGGTATACTTTCACAGGCCAGGGCGGATATGTGGCAGCCACTTTCACAGGCCAGGGCGGATATGTGGCAGCCACTTTCACAGGCCACAGCAACCAGCGCGGGTGATGGACCTGCACCAAACTTGGTACACATAACCCCCCTATGACATGACCCACGTATTATGGGATTTGTAGTACTTTCCAAGACTTTGGTTCCCACAGACCACTGAGGCCACCAAAAAGGACCAATACAGACCACACTCAGCACACACAGCCCCCATGACCCACTCTATGTCCTGGTGCAGTTCGGAGGAGGGTGGGCCATGGATGATGGGACTTGAAGTGCCTCTACTCACTTCCCAAGTCCGCTGCAACCCTCATCCAATCACTGATCGAGACCAAACTTGCCATACATAACCCCCATGACTGCCTTCACGTCCTGGTGAGGTTTGGGGAGGACTGACAATGGATGATGGGATTTGTAGTACTTTACACCCTCTGTTCCCACAGACCACTGTGGTCCCCAACAAACACCGAGGAAGTCCACACTTGGCACACAGAGCCCCAGTGACCCACTCTACATCCTACTGAAGTTTGGAGGGGGACAGAACATGGATGATGGGACTTGCAGTACCTTCCTTCACTTCCCAATCCTGCTACTAACCTAATCCAATAACTGATCAACACCAAATCTGGCACACAGAGCCCTCGTGACCCACTCTACAGCCTGGTGCAGTTTACTGTGAGACGGACCACAGATGATGGGACTTGAAGTACCTTCACTCACTTCCGAAAAACAATGCATCCCTCATCCATTCACCAATACAGACCAAACTTAGCACACAGAGCCCCCATGACCCAATCTACATCCTACTACACTTTGGGGGGGATGGGACACACAGAGATGATGGGACTTGCACTACCATCAGTAATTTCATGATACCACTGCAACTCCCAATAATGATGGATCAAGACTAAACTTGGCACACAGAGTCCCCATGACCCACTCTACATCCTGCTGCGCTTCTCAAATAACCCGGGCAGGGCCGGGTCCCCAAGCTAGTTTAATATAAGACTATCCAACTTATAAGACTATCCAACTACATGGGCTTACGTGTCCTTCCAATAATCACTATAGTTTATTTTAACTATACATTTTGGGGGAAATGCTGTGTGCATATGAATAAGGAAAAGTAGGAAAGACTGGCACGGGGAAGGACTGGAAATGAGAAAAGGTTGGAATGGGATGAAGGTTGAAAAAATGAGAAAATTAGGTGAAAAGGGGTAGTTGGAAAAGTAAGACAGATTAGGTGGAAAGGGGACAACTGGAGAAGGGGAGATGGCTGAGGTGTGAAAAGGAGGCTGGAAACTGGGAAAGGTTGGGATGGAAAGATGGGCAGCTGGAAAAGTGGGGAAAGACCCCAATCTAGAGTGTGAGAGGGCATTGGGAAATTGGGGTGAGAAAGAGGGGCAGCTGGAAAAGATTGGAATGGGGAGAGGAAGATTACAAAATGAGCAAGACTAAGATGCAAAGGTGAGAGGGGGCTGGAAAGGTGGAAAGATTGGAATGAGAAGGTGGCAAGTGGAGAACTGGGAAAGATTGAGGTGGGAAAGGAGGCTGGAAAAGTGGGAAAGACAGGTAAGAAAGAGGGGCTAGGAAAGTGGAAAAGTGCGGTGGGAAAGGGGGCAAGACTGAAGTGGGAAAGAGAGGCTGGAACCTGGGAAAGGCTGGGATGGAAAGTGGAGAGGGAGGGGCTGGGAATAGTAGAGACTGGGGTAGAAAGGGGGAAACTAGAAAAAGGGAAGACTGGGGTCAGAAAAGGGTGCTGGAAAAGAGGGGAAAACTGAGATGGGAAAGAAGGAAGTGGGAAGGACTGAGGAAGGAAATTGCAGGGGGTCATTCCTTCGGATCTTTGGAAGGGGCTGCCTGAGAAATCTGCTTGGCTTTGCGAGGTGTCTGAGGGGCTCCTGCTGGGGTGGTGGAGCCCATGGACTCCCTGCCTGCTCACATGCCCATCTTCCTCCTCCTCCTCCTCCTTCTCCTCCTCCTCCTCCTCTTCCAAAGCAAGTGCTTTAAATAGCCCAGCAGCCTGGTCCATCATTTTGTTTGGTCAAGGGAAGATAAAGCCTTGTGGGGCCAGTAGCAGAGCAGCCGCCTGCAGTCACCTCCTCCTCAACCCATCCCCCCATCAGAAGGGAGACCCAGCTTCAGACTCCTCCTAAAGGGGTGGGGGGAAGAAGCCAGAAAAGGGAGCTGCTGTTCGAGGGAAGTTCAGATTTCCCCCTCTCTCCCTTCAAAATAAATCAAGCCAAAAAAAGGATATAAAGTTAGTGGTTTTGGAGAAGAAAAGTGTATGTGTGCGTTTTGGGAATGGGTCAAGGAACAAGCCTGGACCCGGTAACCCCTGTGAAAGGATTGTTTGACACCCAAAGAAAATATGGTATTTGGTGATATCACCCCTTCCTTTACTATAGTAGATCCACGGACATTTTTGGTATTTTATATAATCCTTGTCATTGTTATAAAGGGAAAAAAATTAAGGTGTGTGTGTGTGTGTGTGTGTGTGTTGGGGGGGGGTCAATGTAATAAGAACATCAAGAAAACTTTGTACACTGATAATTGTCTTTCCTCCTTATTTCCAACCTACTCCCTCTTCTTCTGCGACATATATACTTTTCATGGTTTAATCTACTAACAATAACTCTACCGCCCTCCCTCCCTCCCTCCCTCCCTCTTTCTTTCTTTCTTTCTTTTTCTTTCTTCCCTTTCCCACTTTTCTTTTTTCCTTTTTTGTTGAAAATTCAAAAAAAATGTTTGAAGTAAAGTTATTTTTGAAAAGTAATCCTTACAAATCTGCTGTTATATTTTTCCTCTGCTGTTACCTGGCACTTCTAACCTGGTTACAGAAGTCTGCCCTGGGTTTATACATTTACACTTTCTTATTAACATTGGGTGTCACTGTCAAAGGTCTATTATGAATTGTATAGAGATGTATGATCCTAACCAATGACTTCAGTGGCTTGATATATTAAAATGCAAAATGTGTTTTGAACTCTCTCTAGAAACGAAAATTGCTATCATACTTTGAACAGATCATGACATTGTTGTTGAGCTATGGTCCCCTCTCTCCTGGGAATATCTACATTTCGCCTAGGATGCCATAATAAATATAAGATTATTTTAAAAATTAAATCTTTCTTGAATTTTTCCGAGTTCTAAGAGTCAGGAGTAGAACAGCAGCAGCTTCAACTCCCCACCCCCACCCACCCCAAAAGATATCATTGTTCCAACACTTTAATAAGATGTATCTATTTTTCTTGACTTTCTGTGTAATTTGTATTTTTCTGTATCTATTTCTTATATAGCTATAAAATTTATCAAGACATAGCCCAGAGATAGTCAAATCTCCATGACCATAGCAAGGTAATCTCTTGAAAATAGAAAAATTGGGCAAGTCCACTGGTCATTTCCTAAGCCAGGTGCTTACCAGATCCAATGTTCATATATAGGTAAAAATAAGTGACTTCCTGTGTCAACCCAGAGAGGCCCAGTTATTTTTCATTTGAAGCTGAGAGATTGCTGCCTATGGAAACAGAAGATCAGACTATTAAATTTGTTAAATCTTTTTATTGACAGCCCAGCCCTTGATTGCCCAAGATCATTATTTTTGTTTTAGGAGCCTAGCACTTTTGTCTTCAGAAGCTCCTATCTTTGTCAATATGAAACTACTCATTATGGAAAGCTCATTATCATTTCTTTGACATTGTCTTTATGAACTACGCTTCCTCCGGGGAGGGGGGGAGGGGGATGAAGTGACAGTCAGCAAAACCCTTGGCCAATTATGGTGCAGATCTTGGCCTGCCCCTCTTTTGACAAATAAGGAAAGGGAGTGGCTTGTCTTCAACCTGGAGAGTTGTTTCTTTGTTCTGGACCATTCTGTTTAGCATACTCTCATCAGACATGGATCCTCTTATCCTTGGTCCTAGCTTATCCAGTACAACATGACACATCCCATTAAAAACAATGTAGAAGGCAGAAGAAAAAGAGGAAATCTACAGGTAGATAGACTCAATCAAGAAAGACACAACCCTGACTTTGCAAGGCATTAATAGTAATCATAGCGGTCTCTCATTCATAGTGTAACCATAAGCTGAAGCCAACTAGATGCCAATTAACCACAATTTTAATGACTAGATAGAGGAGAAAGTTAAAAATATGCAAAATAAATATAGGGAGAGCATGAAGTGATCTGCTGCTTGCAATAATCACTTGAACATTAAAGCCATTCTGCTCTCTGGTGTGGCCCATTCCTCATTTCCTTTGTGATCATGGTTTTTTTTTCTCTTCATGTAAGATTTTTGAGTGTGAATGGGGTTTTCACTTAATTCTGTCTGCTCATATTTTATGGATTTGCACGAAAGCAAAGAACAATCCGCTTCCCATTATGAAAATGTAGGATGCTGACACAGAATTTATGATACTAGTCATGTCCCATTTTGCATTGTGTTGATTGTTTATGTCTTCCTTCTCTTGTCGTTCCACTTGCTTTTGGTGACCTTTGATCATGGTGCCCATGGCAACTCAGTGAAGAGGATGATGTGTTGGCAAGAAGATGTTTTGCTCTGCCAGAGTTTCTGTAAGGTTTAATACATGGAAAACAAAAATCCCATTTATTAAGGGAATTGGAGGTGTTTGCAAACACTGAGATTCTGTGGACAAACATTCAAAAAACAATGAAGATGACAGCAGACAATACACATTCAAGTCTAACCTAGTACATAAATTATTGGTAGGATGACAATGGTACAATCTGTAGGGTGATGATAGCAGCACAAACCATTTTATTCACCTCTAATTACTTCTTGTCAGCAGCTCTAGCGGTGTGGATGTGTGGCACTGGATTGGAACACACACACACACACACACAAGGCCATGGAATAATAAGCAATTAGAAGTAAACACATCAAACTAGATTGCATTCCTATATCTATACCTCTTGTTCAAAGAATGTATTGCAGTCCTTTCTCTTTCCTTTCTATTGTGTTGTGTACGAGTTAATCAATATTGCCATAAAACACTTAAAATTAATTAGCAACTATATGTTTACTTAATTCAAAGCACTTTACACAAAAATTTAATTTGTGGAGTAAAATCTCTTCTCTAATTTGGTGACCAGTATAGCCAATTATCAACATGCCATTTCATTTTGGCATTTTCTGGCACCTGATCCTGCCTTTCTGCAGGGAAACCATTTTAGATACCTGGGTTTTTCTATCTCTGCCTGTTCATGTGTCTATAGACCTCATCATATGGAGGTCCCAAATGTGGGACATGGCCAGGGGCGTGGGGAGTATCCATTGGGCCGCATGGTGAATCTGTGGGACAGCGGGGGAAACCATCACCCTGTGCCCCACATTGCCGCTTTCCCCATCACACTAGGAAAAGCATTGCTGCCTGGCTCCCCCATTGGCCCCATTCTAAACCATGAAAACATGAGAAGCCTCCCATACTCTTTGGGCTCTGTCCTAGGATGCTTCAAGGGCAAAGCCCCACCAGAAGTAACCCTGAGTTGAGTAAACAGCTCTGGTGGTCTCCATCCTGGTTCTGTCCTGGAAGCATCCTACGAAGAGGAAAAAGCAAGAAGTAGCGTCAGAAATTTTATCTCACCCGTACTCCTCCATTTAGCTTGTGACTGAGACCAGAAACAAAAAAACAAAACAGACAATATGTTTACCTTTGTGGACATTTATTACAATCTCAGATTTCTTGTCGTACTCCACTTATGAGTGCCCAGCTTGTTGAAGGCCCTGTTGGCACTAACATTGCCTTCATTTTGTTTTTTTTGACATTGATTTTCATTTAAACCTTACAGGTCCACATCTTTATTCAACTTGGGCATCTACAGACATTTAAAAATGTTTTGACTTGTAATCTGTTTTACACTGTTATGCTTTAACAGTTTTTAATTTAAAATTATTTCAGATTGACTTTAGACATCATTCACAGATTGTCTGAAATAGGGTGAGATATAAATATTTGAACAAGAGAGGGGACAGGGAAGGAAGAAAACAAATCTGTAAGTTACAATCGAAGTGCAACTCTATACCCTGGACCAGCCAGCAGTACCACCTTCAAGAAAGTAACATCTCAATGGGGATTTTTATCAGGAATATGGTATGGGAGGGTGGATAGAATCCCCATTCTCTCTGGGTGTCATTGTCCTGAACCAAACTGCACCCTCTCTGCTACTTAAAAAAAAAATTGAAAACAAGACAAATGTGATTTTGAGCATACATATTCCTGGGTCAGGCTGAATCCAAGTCAATTCAATGAGCATGTATCATAAAGCCACATTATTATTATTCCCCCCCAAGTACAGCTTAGCTGGCAATGACTCTTCTGGTGACCACATGACTGGGCATCCTTCTTGGAAGCTGTTTATGGCTGGCAAAACAACAAACGTGGTGATAGTCCCCAAGAAGACAGGGCAAAAATGCGAATGCACCTTTAATAAAAATATTTTTAAAAAGGAAAATGCCCCTGAAAAATATTGCAAAATTTCAATGGGCAGAGGGGATTCTGATGTGAAGTTTTTCAGGATATATTACACTGATTCTTTTTTATTTCTCTAGTTTTCACATTGTTTACAAACACAGTTTGAACACTGATTGGTATCCCTAGGGCCCTAACCAGCTTGGCACCATGGTAGCCGAGAGGCTTTCTCCTCTTATTGCTTATGCCTGATGTTCTGCCACCTTCAAAGAAGTACTTTTATTTTATTTATTTACTTATGACATTTCTACCCTGCCTTTCTCCACCCTGGAGGGGACTCAAGGCAGCTTACACATAGCCAACTATTTGACGCCACAGAACAATGCACAATTAAAATAAGCATTCAAATAAAATTATAAAATACATTTAAACAATTAAAATATTTAAGACAATATCTTCACAATTGTCGCCCTCCTGGCCCTTGGTCAAGACCTCCCTTGATAAACCACAGAGACCAGCTAAGGTACAACAGGTTTATTGAGAATATAGTTTATAGGAAAGAAGTTGGAAGAAATACTATAGCTTCCAATAGCAGCAAATCTCAGGAACAAAGCATGGAGTAAATAGTCCTGTGGTAAACCAGGAATAAAGCTGGATGCAATCAGGAACAAAGCTGGATTATAAATGCAAGGAAGTCTCTTTAGAAAGCAGCTGGTGCAAAGGCAATGAAAAACCTTTCAGGAACAGACAGGAACTTAGCAAGGAAAGTATGCTTCACCCAAATGGGCAGAAATCAAGGCAGCCAAAGCCGACTGGCAAAGTCTTCCTGGAAGGCGCAGTGGCCTCTCTCACAGGAGCATCATCCCAAATGCGGTGTTGGCATGAGATCCCGTTTCGGGCCAACTCTACACAGTTATACTGTCTCAACCCTTTGATCTAAGCGACGTAGGTCTGCGTCGGATGTCAAAGTGGCTTGATGGATGGCAGCTGTTGTTTAAGCTAG
This sequence comes from Anolis apletophallus, assembly GCA_030556195.1. Lineage (NCBI taxonomy): Eukaryota > Metazoa > Chordata > Lepidosauria > Squamata > Anolidae > Anolis > Anolis apletophallus. The sequence goes on from JARBWK010000010.1 coordinate 35,816,570, forward strand.
CTCAGTTCCTCAAGAATGTAAACCTCCTTAGCATCCCCAGATGTAAAGGGGAGTCAAGCCTGACTCCGGCTTGGGCCTCCCTGCTTATCTTCCAGGCCTGCTTTGCTAACCTTGACCAGTTCAGCCCGCATTTTTGGTGCCAGGCTCTCACGAGAAAAACAGGCAGGCAGATCTTTGTGAGGGAGACAGGCTGGCCTGGAAGGGATCTTAAATCCATCATGGCTAGGGTATTGTTCATGGGAAGCAAGGGCTTGTGGGGCTTGTGGCGTGACACCAATTAATAACGTATTGCTCAAGTGTAATCTGGGCTGTTCCAATAGTAATTGCACATCATCCCATATCTATCTACTGCAGAAGTTCTCCAAAGACTTAGTCACAGAGCTACATTTTCACTCTCTTATGGAAGGTCATGAGGGAAGGGGCTGATCTAATATCCCTAGAGAGGGAATTCCACAGCCAAGGGGCCATCACTGAGAAGTCCCTGTCTCTTGTCCCCACCAATCGTACCTGTGAAGGAGGCGGGACCGAGAGCAGGGCCTCCCCTGATGATCTTAAACTCTGAGACCAGCAGGAGAAGGCAGATGAATTTTTATAATAGTGGCCCCCAGATTGTAGGATTTTTCCCCTAAATCTTTTAGTTGGCTCCCTATTGAGTAGGAAAAAATGGAAAATATCACTTTTAACCCAGTTACACTTCTTAGTGTTTTACCTCTAGCAGTGGCCAAATATTTTTATACTGTATACAACTCTTTAAAAATCAATAAAATTTAAAAATGCACTTCTTGCTCTTTGTTTAAACATTTATTGATGAAGTAATTCTTAACTGGAGAGAAGGTTGGTTATTGTCTTGGAAGCTGCCTTGGGAAGCCCTTTGGAGATTGAAAGTGGAGGAAGAATTTTCTTGAACAAATAAATATTCTATGTCCATTCAAGCCATAACATTTGTCCATCTGTTTCTCTCAGAGTGGCATGGTGGACGGTAAAGCGACAGCTCCCCTGGTGGCCAGAAGTTGGAATGTTAAATAGCCTCTGACTGTCTAATGTGTTGTGTGTCTATGGCATTGAATGTTTGCCATGTATGTGTACATTGTAATCCACCCTGAGTCCCCTCCAGGGTGCGAAGGGCAGAATATAAATACTGTAAATAAATAAATAAATAAATAAATAAATAAATAAATAAATAGTGCATCATGTAAATACTCCCGAGGCATTTGTGCCAGAGAGCAGGGCAGAGTTGCATAAAAAGTGCTGTTTTGTCTGGTCAGTGGCTTCTTTCTATTTCATCCATTGTATGAATGGGAGAAGAGGGGTTCTGTGCAAAGTCTTTGCTTTGCATGCATATAGGCACATAGGTTTGCTGCCAGAGATAATAGACCAACTGTGTTAGAGAAAACATCTGTGCTCCGAAAGACTCTACTGTCCCAGTTCTCCTTGTGAGTCAGCTGTTTCCCCTGTGGTGCTCCCTTGTTATCTCTGGGCCATCTGCCACCTTGTGCCACTCAATAGCTTTGTTTTGCACACATGTCTCCTCTTCACTCAATATGTCTAATGAATCTGATGGGAATTCACTGTCTCTGCTTGTTGATGCATTTCTGTAGGAACACAAGATGTCTTGAATTTGAATTACCCTTTAAGTTGCACCATGGACTTCATCAAGAAATGTCACCACAGAGTAAGTGATTTTGGGGAAGTGGTTTAATTGTACCTGAAATCTGGTTTTTAAAAATTAAATCAACAAAGACAAATTCACACTGATGTTTGTCATGTAATTTGCCTTTGAGAAGCTTGATTAAATTAACAGAGAAAGTATTATTCCATCTGTAAGCAAATGGTTGACCAAACTGCTAAACTTTGCAGAATTTGATAAATTGACTTGTCTCCTTAGAATGTTTTCAAAATAATTTTGCAGAATATATAAGTAGAACAAAGACTGGTCCATAATAGCATTGAATGATTAAAAATACATTGTCAGAAAGAAGAGCAAGATTATGATAAATGTTGTACAATTAGGTCACCTTTGAATACGTTATGTAAACTTTACCTGTATATAAATACACATTTCTTGTTAAAACCATTGATAGGACACAATATTGTAAGACTATCCCGGCGTAGGGTCAGAAAGTTTTATTTCAAAAAGATACATATGTTTTACTATTATTAGAAGGTATAAAATTACTCCTGTTAATTAGTGGCTTTATATATGTACCGATTGTTGTGTTATAATGTGTACACTTTGAAAATAATTAAAACATGACAAAAGAACAGGAAAGAAATTTAGATGATCTTTTCTTAAAACAGATATCAATTTGGCGCAGGGCTCCTGAACTCTATCATAACTCTTGCATACGGTAAAAAGAGCTTTACCTACTTTAATCTATTTCAACAATGCCCATAATCCTTCAGTCACCTGTACTGGCTATAGTGGATAAAAAATCATGGGAATGCTAACCACAGGATGCAGAATTAATGGAGTTTGACATCACTTTAATTGCTATGGCAAAATGCAATGGAACCATGGGAGTTGTAGTTTTACAAATGACCTTATCAAAAAGGCCAGACAAAGCATCCCACTTTGTCTGGCTTCACAGAGGAAAGAAAGGGACAGTGAGGTGAATCCATTGTCTTGCGCAAAGCTCCCTCTTGGTGACGCTTTTCCCCATTACAAGTGTCACTCTTGGGAGGATCCATGCTGTGTCCATTGGAGCCAGTACAACATGGGAAAAGTCCCATGTTGCGAGGGAAGCATCCAAAGATGCTTCCACCCTGGTTGGGGGCGGGTCCTCTGCTGGAAGTTTCACAACTTTGTGTGATGGCTGGCATGGGGCTTTGTCCTGAAAACAGGCTGGAATTTTCCTAAGATGTTGAATTTGGTGAGTGTGAAGAGCTCAAAAATCTTTAACTTTCCCTCCCAAAGACTATTGGCATCTCACCAAACGATAAGCCCAGGATTCCATAGCATTGAGACATGACAGTTAGTGTGTCAAACTGCATTAATTCTACAGTGTAGATGTATCCCCAGAAAAGCAACTCCTCAAATGCCATATCTGATCAATGTTTGTTAAATCTGGCAAAAACATTGGATTTTGCACAGCTTTCACAATACACCCTGGGGCAACAGGCAATTGAGAGATTGACTTCAAATTGTTCGAACCTACAAATACGTTTTTAGATTGTTGACTGGACCTGATTACAGGGAACATACACCTATAATATGGCAACACCTCCACTTGCTGCTGGTCCATTTCCTGGCATAGTTCAAAGCCCTGGTAATGTATAAAGCCCTTTGTGTCTCACACCCTGGTATCTGAAGGACTATATTCTCCCGTTTAAGCCTGTCTGTTTTGAAATGATTTAGGGAGGCCCAAACCGACTCCATCCCTACATTCTTTTAAGCCAGTGGTTCCCAACAATTGATTACATAGAGAGATTTAATAATACATAAAGATAACAAATACAGATTTAAAACTCAAGTGGAACTCATGGTTGCAGGACTTCACCTGCAATGGTACTGATGCAGGCAACTGAAAGAAAGATTTACACTAGAGAGTAAAAACTAGAAGTGAGCAGATTTCATATGAAGGTGTCAGGAATGAGGGAACTTTTGGAGGCACACAGGGAATATGAAGATGTGGCCAAAGAGCTGAACTTTCCCATTTCAGTTTATGACGGAAATGGGCAATTGTATGGCCTTCCATTAGATTTGCTAGTGACGGTTTGGACATTTTCAACAACGGAGGACTATTGATGTTGAAGATGTTTGCCGCCTTTTGTGCCACAGGCTTCCTCTCCTACCCTCAGCTCTACTGCCTCTTTGCCCGCTGCTGCCACGACGCAGGGAACAATGGGGCCTGCCTCCGGGCAGGTACGCAAGTGGCCTACTCGGCCTCAGAGACTGTGATGTGACGTTGAAGGAGCCTCATGGGCTATATTATTATTATTATTATTATTATTATTATGAATTATGTATTAACATATATTATTATTTTTCCTTAGTATATACTATTATATTGTTATATTATCAGTATTTGTAATAGTCATGGTATATATCATTATTGATTATGAGAGTAATGATAACAGGCAGGATTAACTCCTGTGCTTTACTGATAATATATTGTATGTACATATAATATTTATATTATTATAATGTAATACAAGATAACACTTTTAAAAATAATACAATATTGAAATTATATATTTTATATTACTTGTAACAGTACTAATAATATTACAGTATAATACAATATAGTAATCATTTTGTGTCATTTTGGTTGGTGGTGTGCCCCAGAATTTTGTAAATGCAAAAAATGTGCCGCGGCTCAAAAAAGGTTGAAAAACTGTTCTAAGGAAAGAGGTGTTGGCATTACGCAGTTGACTATGAGTGGCAGCATGGTCAACTAAGCCCATGAGTACCTTCACTAGGAGGTGAAGTCCTCCATACTTAGAAGGAGTCCTCCATACTTAGAAATGTTCAAACTGTCACTAGCAAATGTAATGGAATATAACAGGCTGTCATGTAACAATATATCTCACAATAAAACAGCATCCTCTTGTGGTGAACATAGCAAATTCTAACCTAGCTATTTCAAGATGAAAAACTGAAATTTTCATAATTGGGTCATTGGGGACGTGAGCCATTAGCTACAGATGCACACTGTTTTGAATGAGTACTAACCAGCTAAAACTGCACGTAAACAGTTTCAACAATAATTCCATTGTAAATGCTGATCCTTGACTCCTTTCTAATATATTGCCTTCAAGAAAACATTGGGCTACCACACTGTAAGGCACAAATATTTTAGCATTGACCTTTTCATGCAACTGTCTCATTATAATATTTCTTGCAACCAAAAATGCTAAATTTTCTCAGTTTGCAATCTACATATTTAAAGAATGCCAATAAAAAGAATGAGCTTTCCCACCCCTGCACAGCTGGGGGGAGAGAAGCAGTTTGCCTTCTCCCCCGAATGAGAAATTAAAGTAGTTCTGGCTGGAACTACGGGGGGGGGGGGGGGGAAATAGATCCAGGCTAATTGCCTGTGCCTGCCCCTCAGTCATTCTGTTTTCGTTCTTCTACCCACCATGCTCGCCCATTGAACAGTATACATTTCGGTCGCTGTATGGGGACTGGTAGGATTTTTTCCCCTCCTACGTTCTGGGAGGGATTTTCGCCTACCCCATACTGTTGCGGGGTAAATTGGGATGGTGTGGCCTTAAATAGGCTTCAACAGTAAACAGGTAAGGGAAATCAAAAGGTTTGGTGTACACCCAACACCCCCCCTCAGGGGTGAAGGCCATTAACTAAGATGCTCACCTATGGTCTATTTGATGAGGTGAGGTGAAATCAGATGGCCTAGGAATGGGGAGAGTCTGGCCTCAATTACGTTGAGATAAACTTCTCCAACTAATTTCCCTTAGAAGTTCCCAGGATATGTATTCGGGGACCCAGGTGTTTCACTCTAACTAGCTGAGAGATAGGCCAGGCAGGGACACTGCCTTGGCTTTGCCACACCAAGTTCAGGACCATTGATTTAGACCCAGTTCAAGTTAAATAGGTAACAGTTAAATAAAAGTTGCCCAAATTTTAACCCAATAACTGTTGTGTGGTTTTGTTAGTTCAGGGGTGGACAGGCAAAAGTAATCAGAAAGTGCAAAGAAAGAATATGTTTGGAGACAGACATGATCATTCCTGTGTCACAAGACATTTGAATGCTGTACTTTCTACTCTCCTTCCTCAAAACACCGGCCTTCACTACAATTCTACAGAAAATGTCTGCAGAGAGGGTAATATACTATAATAGCATATCTAGGAAAACTTCCTTTTGGATAACAACTTGTAGAATTTCTAGCCACCGCCTGTACTGATTGGAGGATTCTGGCAATGTTGGCCAAAAAAAAGTACTGTATTTTCTGGCATATAAGATGACTGCGTGTATAAGATGACCCCCCAACTTTTCCAGTTAAAATATAGAGTTGGGATATACTCGCCATCAGGGCCGTAGCCAGGATTTTGATTCGGGGTGGGGGTGAGTTTGGTTCGGGGGGCTGAGACTGGGTGGAAGAGGGTCTACCCTAGCAAACCTTTTGTATTGTTATCCCAATAACCCCATTAATGTGGGATATAATGAGCATGGTGATCAGATCATGATATGAATAAACATAACAGTTTAAATAATGTACCAGTAAGGCCTTTTCACAGACCACCCTGAGATTTGGGGGGGGGGCTGAAGCCCCCTTAGCCCTCCCCTGGCTACATGCCTGCTCACCATATAAGACTACCCCTCTTCCAACACACCAAATAAAAAAATGTAAAGCATCAGATTTGATTTCAATATGGTAATTTTCCTATTACTGTACCTCCTTCTCTGCTTCTCAGATCTCGTACCTGCGCGCTTGCATCGCTTCACTGCAGTCCTCAGGAGTGAGATCTGAGAGGCAGAGGAGGAGGTACAGTAATAGGATACAAGAGCAAGCCAGACAGGTAAAGCAGTGTGTTTTTCTGGGCCTATCTATCTCTTTTTTCCATACCCCGGGCGCCCCGGACGTTTGCAGCTTGCTCCGCCATTCACTTAGACTTTCCCAGTGAAGCACCCCTTCACCTCACTATCAGGACCGCATTAAGTTCACGAATCCGGATGAATGTATTTTCTTCTACTGTACTTGTACAGCATTGCCCTTAATGCTTTCATAAAGTCGCCTGCATATGGCAGGGATGCGGCCACAGCCATTTTCGAGCTCCCCGCACCATATGTGGCAACCACAGATTCTCCAATCCAGATTGGAAGTTTCAGCACCCACTCTCTAAGACGACTCCCAGCGTATAAGACTACTCCTGCATATAAGACGACCACAGACTTTTTTTTTTGAAATATATTTATTAGGGTTTTTCCATAAACAGTAAAAGTGGGGAACAGTTTCAGGTAAAGGACAGTAGGAGAGATAGAGAAAGGAGAGGCTGAGAGTGGTGCTGGGGGAGGGGGGGAGGAGGGGGTGTCGGGGTGGGAGGGAATGCGGGGGGGACTTTGGGGTGGGGAGAGATATAAGGAGGGAGAGGGAGTTGGTTTCCGGTATCACCGTATAGTCCCGTTTGTTCAATTCTTGTAAGAGGAAAGGGGTAGGGGGAGCGGGGCAGAGGTGTGATTGACCTTAAAGGGGGGGGTGTTGACCCTTAGAAGTTCAGATTTAACTGATCTTTGGAAGTCCCATTCTTTTGTTTCTCTTCTGGCACCGTCTGTGCGTTTCCTGCTTGCTGGGTGTCTGTGGGCTTAAGGGGGGCCCCTCTTGGATTTACCTGGTTGGGGGATTCGTGGTGCCTGTTGTTTGGTGAGGATAGCCATGTCCATAGTCCGTTCCTTGTCTTTTATTGTAGTTGTGACTGTTCCATTCATCTTTCTTGGTCTCCTTCCTAAACATATTCTTTAGGGGATTCTAGACCTCCTTCGTCCGCTTCTATGTCTTCACACCTCGGAGGCTTATATTTCGTGGGCCTCCCTAGAGAGTAAGGCTGGCTTTCCTTTGGAGTTTTCTTTCTTCCTTGTTGAGTTGTCTTTCTTCGGCGTCTCATTCTATTGGTCTGTCCCCCACTCCCTTTAACTTTGCTCCTAATTGCCCCCCGAACGTAGCTTTTGGCTGGTAGATCGACCTCCTGGTTCTTGTCCTCTCTTCGTTTTTTAAGGGTAGAGACTGTAGAATCTTCATTAATCACTCTGGAAACTCCCAGAGTATCTTCCCCACTTCTTTTTCTTTTTGAATAAATTCCTCTTTCCCCTAATGCTTCATGCCCTTGTGTAGTCTCCTCCACTCTCTTCTCCAGGTCTTTCTGTGTTGCTGTATGTTTCCCTGCAACCTGGGGAGTTTCCTTTCCATCCTCGTAGATGAATGTTAGTATTAGCTTTATGGGGGTCTCTTCTTTGTTTGAGTCTAGCCTTGCGCATCGCGGCTGATCCTGTAGCTGTGCGGTTTGCTTTTCTTGCCGGGTCATCATTGAGTCGATCGTCTGCATGCACCTGTCTTGTGCTTCTCCTAATTTCCTTAGTTCTTTCATAATGTCCTTTAGAGTTACCTTCTCCTCCTCTGGTCTCCCTCCCCGCAGTCTCTCTTGTTCCATTACCTCTGGGCCTGATTCGTTGGATGCTGGCATGTTTTGTTGACGATTATTCTCTTCGGCGGAAAGATTTATTCTGCCCTTTGGCAGCTACTATCACCGCTTAGGTGGGTTGTGCTATTTGGCCTTCTTGACCTCCTCTTCTCTTCCCCACTTCCCCGCTTTGTGCTCCTTTCTGTTGTATGGAAGTTTTATATTCCACGACCACTGACTTTTGAGAAGATTTTCTTGGGTTAAAAGTAGTCTTATACACCAGAAAATATAGTAACTTCCCAAATGTTCATGTTACAACTAAATGAGTGAAATAAATAAGTGTGAAATCCAAATTCACATCTTTATTCTGCCATATGCTTCACTGTTAGCTTTTTCAGCTTTAGTATGAAATATACCTTTCCCTGGAGAAGAGTAGAGATGCATGCGTAATAAAAGAAATTTCAAAGAGAATGAAGCATAAGTGCAATTATATGCAAATGTGATAGGTTATGGTGGATATAGGGTTATTCTTACTTATTCATATCCCCTGCTTTTGAGATGACTGCGAAGTGTCAAGACACTACAGTGAAAATGACAGGAAAAAAGCTCCTTGTTATGAAATCCGTGACCACCTTTTAAAATACACACAAAACTAAGCTCTATGTATGCGTGAAGTATGTGTGTGTGTTCCCCTTTATTTTTCATTATTTTAACCTTTTAAGGACAGCCGCTGTTTTCTCATTTTGAGCAGCAATCAACCCAAATATCGGCCAGTTTAAATGAACAAGCAAATCATATTATCAATACAAAAATTTATACAGAGATATATTAAAATATAGAAGATGCAGTATATGTAGGAGATGTGGGATTGCAGATCAATGAATGATGCTTGTGATATCCAGCACAACCTTTGGAAACTGCATTATGCAAAGTCAAAATATAGGTTCATCTACTTCAGGTTAACATATAGATTTGTCTATTTCATTAAGTAAGACCACCATATTCATGGGGGAATATGTTCTGGCCAGACTGTGGAAACAACAGAAACTGTGGATACAACAGAACAGAATTAAAGTAGTTAATTCCAGTCCCAGCACAATGGAGATTTCTAGAGAGATGCTATCTTTGTGTATTTGGAAGCTCCATCAGTACAAATCTGGTAATGTCTGGGAGAAACATATCATAGAATCACCTGAATGACCTACCAAATTTCAAGTGAGACATTGCAGGTAAGTGAAACCATGGGCATGGGTACAGTATTGACTCTACTGGGTGGCATTTTATTGGTTAATCTTATACAAAGTAGATCCATTTAATCAATTGCTGAATGTTAAATCAGCACATAAATAAAACTCATTGATTCATTTGGTCTATTTTAATCAGGACTAATATCAGAATTTAGGCCAATGACTCACAACAATATGGATTCCACGTAACAAACATTCTTTTCTTCTTACAGATACAGTGGAACCTATACGTAATAGCATCCCAACAAGAGTGTTTTTCGTTAAGAGCTGTTGCTTGGCCTGTGTTTTGCTTTGACATAAGAGTGGCATTTTGAGCTAAGGGGTAGTACTAGAGGGAGCGCTAGCACCAGAGTACAGGGCTTTAGGGTATCAAGGGAGCAGCCTCCATGCCTCATATTTTTTACTGCTTTGGGAGATTCATGTCCGCTTTGCTCTTGTCCAGGAATTTTGGGTTAGTTGATTTTTTGTGGTTTTTATTTCTGATATGTTTGTCTTTATGAAGAGAGAGGGAGATTGAGTTTGGAATACAGTATCTACCTCAGCAGACAATGAAGGAAATGATGTTTCTGCCTCTTCACTTTGTGCTTTGTGCTTCCTTGCCACAACTTTGTGTTTCTACCATTTTAAAGTTGATCTTTCTTTTTTATTGTTCCATGTGAATGTGCTTATACACATCATTTCTTACTTATAAATTACATTTTCTTATTTACAAGCAAGTAATAAAAAAGAGGGGTTCAAGTGTTGGAATGGATTAATAGTATTTCAATGCATTTAAGTCAATGTATCACTCTTCATAAGTATTTCTGCATTTGAGAAACAGCATTTTTACACATCACCATTTTGTTTCAAATGTAACACATTAAAACTGAGGGTGCATCTACACTATAAAATTGATGCAGTTTGGTGCCACTTTAAACTACCATTGGCTGTTGTAGTTTGGTGAGATACCAGCACTCTTTTGCAGAGAAAGACTGTATAAAACTATAAATCCCAAAACTCCATAGCATTGAGTCGTGGTTTTAATGTGGGGTCAAACTGCATTAATTCTACAATATAGATGTATCCAAAAGTCATGATAAATATTTATATGATGTGCAATTTGATACATGACAATGTGGAAGGAGTTAATCTGATAGCAAAGATAATTCAGGAATATTGTTTTTCCTCATATGGAACAGAAAAAAGTAAATCATTAATCCGGCTATGTTCTTATTCTTTCAGACTGAAAAATAGACTAATGTTATCTATTATTCACTGTTCTCTGTCACTTAAATTTATGACAGTGAGGAAAACAGCGAGTTTACAGAGGGGAAAAAAAAGAGTTAATGCACACAGATGGTTTGTTTCCAGCAGTCTACCCAAGGGCTTTATGTGGGATTTTAATTCTCTGTGCTATAAATAAAATTCTTTTCTAGAGCTACCAATATATTTTGAAATATAACATATTGAAAAACACCAACAAGCACTCACTTTACAGGACTATCTGAAAATGAGAGGAAGAGGGAGAAAGAGTAAAAATACAGACAACTGCCCAATATGGCCTGGCTGATATTGCAATGTATATCCTAAATGAAAAATTTTGCATATGGCTGTAGAAGCTCCAACATTGGAAATGCAAGTGTCAATCGAAGTAGAAAAGGTAAGTAGTGTTTTTGCTTCCTTCCCTTCCTTCCTCGGTCTTTTTTTTTTTAATCCTCTGAAACCGACACAAATCTACTTGGAGGTATGCCTAAGGACTTGGCACCTCACTCACTGGCATGGCTTTCCAGATTTCAATGTCAGAGTTCCAATGCTGGAGAAAAACCAGGTGCAGAGATTTCTATGGCAGCTGGGAGTGGGGTTCCAAGACCAGCTATCTCATAGAAAGAAGAAATCTCTTCTTCCATCCTTCGAGAGGGGGGAGGGATTGCTCCCTGAAGAATCATAGGATTATAAACAAAGGGAAATTTATTTAACAGTAATTTCTTGTTATTTCTCTCATGTCTCTGTGGCAAGCCTGGTCTAAGGCATGGCACTAGAGGTTAAACAAGTGAGTTCTCCCTAGCAGTTAGTGTGGCTTTTAAAGTGTGTGTGTGTGTGTGTGTGTCTTCAGGTTGTCTCTAACTTTTGTCAACCTTATCTCAGAGTTTTCATGGCAACATTTATTCATAGAAGATTCCCATTGCCTTTCCCTTAGGCTGAGCAATTCACATTTGCCCATCATTACTCACCAGGTTTCCATGGGTGAAAAGTGGAAGGAGGAATGGAAAAGTCTCCACAAAATGAAACAAAATGATTGCCTATCTTCTGAGATTCTCTAGATTTTGTCATTTGGGAGTTATAAGTGCTGGGATTTATAGTTCACCTACAATCAAAGAGCATTCTGAACTCCACCAATGATAGAATTGAAACAAACTTGGCACACAGAACTCCCATGACCAACAAAAATACTGGAAGGGTTCAGTGGACATTAACCTTGAGTTTTGGAGTTGTAGTTCACCTACATACAGAGAGCACTGTGAACTCACACAATAATGGATCTGGACCAAACTTGGCACGAATAGTCAATATGCGCACATGTGAACACTGGTGGAGTTTGGGGGAAATAGACTTTTACATTTGGGAGTTTGTAGTTGCTGGGATTTATAGTTCACCTACAATGAAAAGACATTCTCAACCCCACAAACAATAAAATTGGGCCAAACTTCCCACACAGAACCCCCATGACCAACAGAAAATACTGTATTTTCTGATGGTATTTGGCAATGACCTCCAGGTTGAGAAACGCTGGTCTAAAAACCTCCAAAGAAGAAGCTTCCATCACACTCTGAGGCATTCAGTTCTGAACGGCTGAACAGTTCTTTCAATCAGGAAGTTCTTCCTAATATTGAAGTGGAATCTCCTTTCCTGTAATTTGAACCCATTCCTCCAAGTTCAACTCTCAAGGGCAGCAGAAAACAAGTCTGCTCCTTCTTCCTTATTACTTCCTTTCAAATATTTAAACATGGCAATCATGTCTCCTCTCAACCTTCTCTTCTGCAGGCTAAATATCCCTAGCTCTTTAATAATAATAATAATAATAAATAACAACAACTTTATTTATACCCCGCCTCCATCTCCCCAATGGGGACTCAGAGGGCCTAACATGAGGCACAGTAAAATACAAAACAAAATACATCAGAAATAATAATGATAAAAAAGACAATTACAATAACAAATGGAATGATACAGGAAATTCACACAATAAAAGCTGAAGCCCCTTCTTGCAGGGCATGGCCTCCAGGCCTATAATCATTTTAGTCACCCTTCTTTAGACTTATTCCAGCTTAGCAATATCTCTCTTGAATTGTGGTGCCCAGCATTGGACAGAGAATAAAGAATAGCAGAATAGATAAACAGTAAACACCATGATTTCTATCGATCTAGACACTATACTTCTTTTGATGCTTTCCAAAATTCCAATGGTCTTTTTAGCTGCTGCATCATATTGTTGGCTCACGTTTAACTTGTTGTCCTCTAAGATGCCAATATCTTTTTCATATGCACTGTTGTTGAGTCAGGCATCACCCATCCTATATCTTTGCATTTCATCCCCCCCCCCCCCCCAGTGTCGTATTTTACATTTCTCCTTGTTGAATTTCATTTCATTAGTTTTGGCCCAACTCTAGAATCTGTTAAGTTTGTTTTGAATTTTGATAGTGTCCTCTGGAGTATGAGCTATCCCTCATAATTTGGCGTCATCTGCAAACTTGCTAAGCACACCCTCTAAACCTTCATCCAAGTGAATAATAAAGATGTTGAACAGAACTGGGCCCAGGACCAAAACCTGTTGCACTCCACTCAGGCCCTTAGCCAGGATTTTGATTCGGGGGGGGGGGGAGATAGTTTGATTCAGGGAGGAGGGATGAGGATCTACCCCAGCAAACCTTTTGTATCGTTATCCCAATACCCTCAAGCATGTGGCTCAAGCCCCCCTCCCCCAGCTACATGTCTGACTCCACTAGTCACTTCTTTCCAGGATGAAGAGGAACCACTGGGGAGCACCCTTTGGGTTCGGCTCTTTAACCAATTGCAAAACTACCTAACAGTAGCTAGTAGGCATGATTTAGAACCCAAAAATGGCGATTCTAAAAACAAATGGGGGAGATTTTTTTTTATTAGTAAAAGAAAGACTTACAAAAAAATTTCCAAAAATTTATAAAATGTAACTTAATTACTAACGAAATTCGTTAGTAGTTCGTATGCCAGCGCATGCGCATTCCAGATGGTTTTGGCCTACAACTCCCAGAAATCCTAACAGCTGGTAAATTGGCTGGGATTTCTGGGAGTTGTAGGCCAGAACTTGAATAAATCACACTGAATTCTAGATGGGACTCTCCAAATAGGAAGGAGGGAAGGAGGGAGGGAGGGAGCGGGTATTCTATTCTTGGAAGCAGCAAAAGAAAAGGAGGAGGAGCCCCCCCTCGCTCCTCGCTGCCTCTCACCCCGATCCCGAGGGAGCGAGGGCCCAAGTTTGCCCAGGCTGGTCATACCTACATTCCATGCACATGCAATAATACAGCAGTAATAACAATGGGTATAAGAAGAGGTAAAATTCAAACCGTATTCTGACTGGTCCCTCCTCATGCGGTGCAAACGGGCTCTTCTCTGTGAGCCCGGAAAAGCCAGCGTTTTCTGCTTGGGTGCACACACATACATATTCTTTGGGGGGGATTTGCTTCTCTATGAGCCCGGGATTCTGCAGCAAATCCCCCCCCCACAGAATATGTATGTGTGTGCACCCAAGCAGAAAACGCTGGCTTTTCCCGGGCTCACAGAGAAGAGCCCGTTTGCACCGCATGAGGCAGGGACCAGTCAGAATACTTCGGTTTGAATTTTACCTCTTGTTATTGTTATTACTGCAGTATTATTGCATGTGCATGGAATGTAGGTATGACCAGTTGGATTACTTATAATATTAGGCACTTACAGTAGCATTCATTCTATTATACATTAGGTTGGTTTCTCACCCCAATACTCTTTGATGCTTTAGATCCTGGCAGGCAGGAGAGAGGGAAGCCTGGAAAAATGTAAACAGAGGGTTTACTCAGAAGTAAATCCACAAGGAGGGCACTTCATCCAAAGTGCCCTCCTTGCAGATTTACTTCTGAGTAATCCTCTGTTTACATTTTTTCCAGGCTTCCAAAAAAAGAAGGAGCGAGTTTAGGGCTTGCCTTGCCATAATACTTATTGGCAAGGAGGCGGAGGGTGGTGAGAGAGAAGGAGGGTGCCCCCTTATGACCTAATAACGACACTTAAGAAAATCCTGGCCCCCGAAGTTCTATAAAGAAAGTCCACTTCCTGGTTGGCGTTCCAGGTGCGGAAATACTCAAAAGTAGCATTTCTTACGAATTTCTTATGAATCATTTCATTTTCATAACTTTTTTCTCATGCCTAGTAGCTAGCTCACATTTTACCCATTTGTTTGAAAGAAGATCATGGGAGACCTTGTCAAAGATCTTACTGATATTAAGATATGTTACATCCACAGCATTTTCTCCATCTACCAAGCTTGTAATTCAATACCAACCTCCACAACAACCAAACCAAACATTGTTGCTCAGTGACATCAAATAGCTTCGGACTAATGGTGATCCTTTAATAAACCCATCACTGAGCAAGATTTGTTGCACTGTAGTTTGCCATTGCTTTCTTCTGAGCTTGTGATAGTATGACTTGGGGTCAAGATCACCCAGCAGGTTTCACTTGCTGAATAAAGATTTAGACGTTGGTCTTCTAGGATTCTGGTCCAACCTTTAAACCACTACACAATGTCTGCTCTCTTCTATAGAATTTCTGGCAGTAGCATAATAATAATAATAGTTATTATTATTTATTTCAAATAAAAATAAATTGCTCTTAAAGCAATGATATTTATCTACCTGCCTGGATATTGGAGGTAATTCTCTGCAATGATGTGACTGGACTGCTGGGCTACAATTACAGTAGTTGGGATGCAAATTGCAAGAAGTGAAAGATGATCGCACCAGTGTGGTAAAGTTATATATTATCCCCGAGTGCCTCTATTTTCTGTCAACACAGTTTGATGGAGGTTTCATTTGACTGAAATCAATTTGGCAAATCTCCATGCAAATGGATTAGATCAGAATTGTATGCAATGTTCTCTGTATTGGGCTTCTTTTCCCCCTTTAGAAAATGCTTCTAAATAAGTTTTGGCATTGGATTTATTTACCTCCAACTAAAACCTACTTTCAAAAATACTTACATTCAATTATTATTTATATGAGTTTCCTTTCTTTTAACACTCTCTACTGGACCAGCTAATTGTCATATGTAGAATAGATTTATTTCTATCAGAATAGAAAGAAGAGCCAGGCTAGATCAGCCCTTTGGTCTGATGAGGAAACCATTTACATGTGCCAGAATTGGTGATGCTGATCTGGAGCATCTCTGGAGGAGCACTGCCAACGTCCACATGGCAAGCTGCCAAACCAGCTTGGACACTGGTAGGTGTCTTAATTGCATAAAAGCAAGCTGGCCCAGCTGGCATGATTCTGTAGTACTAGAATCCTTCTCGATCTGAGTGGTGACTACTGGGCACAAAACTGGTGGTCATTGTCTCTCTATGTCCGTTGTGAAGCTACCCAGAACAGCAAGTGATGTAGGAGGGTAAGGAATCATTCCCTCTTTCCCTCTCCCTTCTTTGATCGCTTTGTCACTCCAGTGAGCATCACTATGAGCACCAAGCAACTAACATCACCAGCTTCGTGCCCAGCGTTCACTGCAAAGTCCCTGGACTGCCTGAGCCTGGAGAAAATGGCTGTATGAGAATATGTGGTTACTTCTGAATAGGAAGCAGCCCAAATAGTCACACTGACAGAAAGTGACAATTTTTTAATGCAGGACAAGGCAGTACACTCCCACATTAAGGCAAAGAGACTCTGTGTGGCACATGGACGCCACAGAATCCATTCAACACTGCACTGGCTCAATAGGCCAAAGTAGATGAGCCCTAGGTCAGCATTTGGGCTGCAGAATGGCCAACCAGATGCCTTTAGGGAGTCTAGAAACAGGCAATAAATACAATGGCCAAAAGGACTTATTGCACATTATAGTAAATGACAGGCCGTGTTTGCTTTTCCTCGGGAATCTCAACTACAATTGCTTCTCAATATTTTCTGGTGCCTGGTCATTTAGAACAGTTTTGATTGATAATATCTGAGGATACTCAACTGCCTAGGGGACTTGGTGATCCAAATGTGCCAGATCATTTCATTGGTGTCTCCTGTAGTGGGGGCTATGGCTGTTTGTGGAGGCAGGAGCTTGTCTGTGTAAGTGTATATTCCAGACACACACACACACACACACATTTTCACTTTTATTATGTGTATAGATGTAAATATAGAGTGTGAATAACTTTAATAATAACTCTACACTGTTAGGGCTTCTGCAAGGGAACAGAATTGGGAATGTTCCTTTTTTTAATTACAAATCCCAGCATCTGCATATAATAGGGCCACAGTGGACACTCCATTGGTCAAAAAAACCTGCATAGCTAGTGGGTGGTTTAAAAATTAAATAAAATGCATTAACAAAGAAGGATGATCCAGAGAGATTTAGTAGCTATTTTTACACATGCACATACCCTCCCCAACACTAAAAGATTAAAAATGCAAACAGAACTAAAAATAATGCTATTTAATATATTAAAGTGGTCTTTGTTGCCAATCAAAAGCAAGATTCACACATTTTTGAGCACAGGTCTGCTCAAGTTACACAAATGTTTTGCTTTAAACACTTGAATGTTTAATTTTCTGCGGTTTTTAAATTCTATTTTTGCAGTTCTGTTGAGCTATAAATGGCACCATCCGATGTGGGGGTGGCAGAAGAGCTTTCTAAAAATAGCATCATTCACTGAGTTGAGACCTAAATTATTCATTAAATACTGCTGTACCAAGATCTTCAAAGATAATGCGGTGAATGCCTTGGAGCGCCACATGTGAACATTTCCAGTGATTACTGTTAAAATGATCAACAACACTGTTTTTTCTCTTTTTATTTTTAATACCATCAAAGTTCTTAAATATCCCCTAAAGGAGAATTCTGGATTATTCTTTTACAGTCAGAATATATCAGCGTTGGAGAAGTACCCCTTCTCTTTCACAGACGTATGTACTCCTCAACTAATTTGCTTTCAAACCATATGGGTTCTGTGTAATTGCCGCAAATTGTACTGTTCAAGTACTTTTCAGAAAGCTTAACAAAAGACTTTCTGGAACAATAGGCTAATGAAGAATAATGGATGGAAATTGTGGGACTGTTTAATCTTTTTTATTGCCTTTGACGTAATGAATAATGAATAAAATGATGCACTGAGTGTTTTAAATGAAACAATGAATAGTTCGCAGGAAGGACATGGTATACAACGAGTTTATACTTGCTAGTTATTAGTTTGAAGACATTTCTATTTGATGAATGGCGTTGGTGAATAAAGAATCACAATCTCAGAAGTGGATTAGATGTATGTTTTCAGATTTAAGGAGGAGCAAGTTATGAGAAAAACAAGGTTTAAGGTTAATATGACACCAGCAAATGTGACATTTCTAGGTGAAGATAAGTACAGTCCTTAGTGTGCCAATATGTTTTTAAAATTCCATGACATGTACTATAATGTGCATGCACCAGGATCTAAAAAAGTGCTTCTCAACCTTCCTAATGCCACGACCCCTTAATACAGTTTCTCATGTTGTGGTGACTCCCAACCATAACATTATTTTCATTGCTACTGCAATTCTGCTACTCTTACAAATCATAATGCAAATATCTGATATACAGGATGTATTTTCATTCACTGGACCAAATAGAAATAGAAATGATCTGACAAATTTGGATCACCAAGACCCCTAGGCAGTTGAGTTTCCTCAGATATTATCAATCAGAAATGTTCTAAATTACCAGGCACTAAAAAAATAAAGCCCAAAAGTTCAATACTGATGGGGTTGCGGGGGGAATTGATTTTATCATTTGGGAGTTGTAGTTGCTGGGATTTATAGTTCACCTTCAATCAAAGAGCATTTTGAACTCCACCAATGATGAAATTGAACCAAACTTGACACACAGAATGCTCATGACGAACAAACAATACTGGAAAGGTTTGGTGGGCATTAACCTTGAATTTTGGGTTGTAGTTCACTTACATCCAGAAAGCACTGTGGACTCAAACAATGATAGATCTGGACCAGACTTGTGAACACTGGTGGAGTTTGGGGAAAATAGTCCTTGAGAATTGGGAGTTGTAACTGCTGGGATTTATAGTTCATCTACAATCAAAGATCATTCTGAATCCCACCCACATAGAATTGGGCCAAACTTCCCACACAGAACCCCCATGACCAACAGTAAATACTGTGTTTTCTGATGGTCTTGGCGACCCCTCTGACACCCTCTCACAACCTACTCCCAGGGGTTCTGACCCCTCAGGTTGAGAAATGCTGATCTAGGAACTGCTTGTATATCAATGGAACATTCATTTGCTGTAAGAGCTTACTTCTGTGAAATGGGTACAATGATCCTAAATTGGACACAAGTTCATATTTTAAGAAATTTGCCAACTTTTATCCTTTGAAACTAGAATGAAGAAAAATGTCAGTACAAATCATAAAAATGCTATAAGCTGGAGTGGATGATGACATGACATGCACCTTGGTAATAGAATTCAAATGCACATATTTAAATCCTATTTTTTTCATAGAATATCTGCAAGCTACTTCCCACTTCTTGGTTGTTTTTTAAAAGAATGTAAATATGCTACTTAACAAAATTTGGGTTAAAATTTAGAGTTAGATCTCACTTTTTTTGCTTTATCTTGGCCTTCCCTTGAAATCATCTTGGTTGTGTGATAATTTCTGCAAAAGTACCAGAAATAACACTTCATAGTACATTTTAAAAACACATTAAAGCAAGGTACATCAAAACTGGCTGAACCTATCAAGAGACTTGGACTCTATCTGAAGTCTGACTTCAGGGCGCGTCCAGACAGGCCCAAAATCCACGCAAATTGCTTTAGCATGGATTCCCATCCCCACTCCCACCCACCCCCACCCCCCCAAAAAAGGGTTTTCCAGGAGGGGAGGTAGCTACATGCTATCCCGATTATAATTGGCATGGCATGTAGCCACCCCGAAGCTCCGCAAATTCACCCGTAAAAACTACATAAAGCTTACCAGGTGACAATAACATTTCTCCTTGTACCCTCCTGGCACAAGGAATTGATGTGCCTGCTGCACTGAGCACTTCAAACATCACTTAAAAGATCTCTACACCTTTTACCCAAGATCCCAGCTTGGTCTTCTTTTGTTAAGTCTTCACTATACAAATATTAAGCAGGAGCAGAAGAAAGTGTATGGTAACTACAATAAGACATTCTGACATCATGGTTCCTAAATCAGAATATTATTGCATTTCCCACTGCGCTAGGCACTAATCAGTGTTAATATATTCAATAGCAATTAAAGCAATACACTAGATTAGCAAGCCATGTGTTGGTGGTATTTTGTAGGAGATTGATTATTTAAAACATGCTCAGAGAAGTTGTTCTAGCCCATGACCTAAATTGATTAGAGATATTAACTCTATCTTATTAGCATGGCAACACAGTGCAGTTCTGAAATATTAAGTTATCTGCTTGATAAATGAGGGCTTGTTCAATTAGATGAAAGTCTTTGAAATGCTTAGTATATGTTCTGTTTGAGTTTTTTTTATATGTACTTATTTGAATATGTAACTTTATGATTGTGTAATTGTTTAATTAAATTGATAACTTAGGCCAGTGCTGTCCAACTTCTTCCGGCCCAAGGGCCGGAAGAAGTGTCACTGATCACCTGGGGGGCCGCAGTGAGCGGGGGGCGTGGCCACTCCCAGGGGCGTGGCCACTCCCGGGGCGTGGCCACTCCCAGGGGCGTGGCCGGCCTTCTCTGCGCGGCCCACCCATTTTCAGGAGGGTTTCCTGGGTGACGTTAGGCTGGGTGACGCCTGACGTCACCCAGCCTAACGTCACCCAGGGAACCCTCCCGCAAGCCTGAAAGGCTGCTGGGGAAGCGAGAAGCGGCGCCGCTTTCCCGCGAGCCTTCCAGGCTTCGGGAGGTTTCGCCCAGCTCCTGTGTCCCTCTGAGCAGAGGGACATGGGAGCTGGTGAAAACTCCCGCAAGCCTGGATGGCTCGCGGGGAAGCGAGAAGCGGCGCTCGCTTTCCCCGCGAGCCTTCCAGGCTTCGGGGAGGGGTTTCGCCCGGCTCCTGTGTCCCTCTGAGCAGAGGGACATGGGAGCTGGGTGAAAACTCCCCCGCAAGCCTGAAAGGCTGCCGGGGGAAGCGAGAGGCGCCGCTTCCCGCGAGCCTTCCAGGCTTCGGGAGGGTTTCACCACGGCTCCCGTGTCCCTCTGAGCAGAGGGACACGGGAGCTGGGCGAAAACTCCCCCGCCAGCCTGGATGGCTGGTGGGAGAAGCGAGAAGCGCCACTCGCTTTCCCCGCCAGCCTTCCAGGTTTGGGGAAGGGTTTTCGCCCGGCACTCGCGTCTCGAGTGCCGGGTGAAACCCTTCCCCAAACCTGGAAGGCTCACGGGGGAAGCGAGCTTGGAAGGGAGGGAGGCGCCGCGGGGGACCCCCCTCCCCTCCAAGGCATTGGCTCCGGAGAGGGAAGAAGAGGGCGGTGCAGGGAGGAGGAGCTAGCTCTCTTCCTCCTCCCTGCACCGCCCCTTGTCCCTCTCTCGCCGGCGCCGATGCAAACCGGTTTGCATTGGCGCCAGTGAGAGAGGGAAAAAGAGGGCGGTGCAGGGAGGAGGAGCTGGCTCACTTCCTCCTCCCTGCCCCGCCTCCCCCCCCCGGCCGCCCTTTAATTTTTTTTAAAAAAAAATCAAAATGGCGGCCGGGGCATAGCTGGGGCCGGAGCCAACAGGCTGGGGGGCCGTGTACGGCCCCAGGGCCGCCAGTTGGACAGCCCTGACTTAGGCCATTTCTGTTGTTGTTGTGTCCCTTCAAACCATTTCCAACTTATGGTGAGTGAAAGGAAAACCTAACACGGGGAATTCTTAGCAAGATTTGATCAAAAAGGGGCTGCTTTTCTTTGAGGACAACCAGTGGGTTTTGAAATACATGACATTGCACAACTGTGAAAATAAATAAAATACGAAATGGAAATGAATGAAAAATTCAGAATAGCAGCAATTCCAGAGATATTACAGTTCTTCCCAGACAAATATTACTTTTTTCTGTTAAAAAGGAACAATATTCATTGATTTAAAGGCTTTTCACCACTTGACCAATTGCCATGTGAGTGTTCCATCCCAAAGTACAAATAAACATACTATTGCAATATCAGCCTTTGCTTTGCTTGTATTTTCACTTCCATTAGTGAGTTGTCTTTCACTTTCTGATTGATTGCTTTGATCTTAATCATTGATTTTCTACTTGGTATTTTCCATTTAAGTGTTTTCTCTCCCTGTTACATACATGCCCCAGTTTTCATTTGTGAAATGTTGGAGAGAATGGCCTTGTTTTGAGGTAATGTCAGACTTCAGGCCACACTATTCCACTGTTCCTACTTTCTCCCAGGTTGCTTCCAGATAGTGCAAAAATCTGTGCAACCCCCTCCCCCAATCTCATGGCACTTCATATGGCATGTTTTATTTAATTTTAGGGGGAAATTTAGAGTTTTGGGGAGGAGGTAGGTGCATTCTTAGTCTTTTGGGCTCCAGGAGCCCGAAAAAACCCAAAAACTGAGGTGGCTGTGTGACGCGGTTCCGGGGTTTAATCCCTACAGGGCCCACACCTGGTAAGACTGGATCTTACCAGGTGTTTAATTAATTTGTTTTTACTGGAGGTGTTATTTGGACACTTGTAGTAAAAACTCAGACAAGTCCTGGGATATGTGCCTTCTGGATGAATTCCCAAACATTTTTCTCCTTCCTTCATAACAAAAAGAGGTGTACAGTGGGCCCTTAGGACCCACCAGGATATAATTGCAAGACCCACCATGGATACAAAAATCTGTAGGTGATAAAGTCTCTAACCATGGATGGTGGAATCTGTGTGTGCACAAATTGAGGGCTCATTACACATAATTTCCATTTACTTTCCATGCATTGATCTCATATTGTACTTGGAGGAGGCCTCCAATAACAGGCTCCAGTCAGAGCCACAGAGACCTGGCAGTCCCATTCTGGAAACAGATTGGACCATCAAACACTCAGTTTTAAAAGGGGGGAGTTAGAAACTAAAGTATTTCATCATCAGGAGTGTATCAGACTTATGCAGTGAAAGCACAAGTAAGGGAGTGGCCTGGCTCAAGAGGAAAATGCTGGGGTAATGAAGCAAATTGTGCTGAATTACAGCTGGCTCTTAAATTAGCACAGTCAAAATGTTGTCTGTGCTGCAAAAGAATACCTCTACTTTCTTTGGCATTATGGTGACCCTTGCTCTAAAGTTTCCTATACTTTGGGATGCTTTTTGGAGATTTCTCTTTCATTACCCACTACTGACTTTTGAATCTGCTTGGAGTGCTTGACCACTTTCCAATTCTCATTGTATGCTTACTTAGGAGATCCCTCATAGTTCGAGGTTGATTGCCCTCCAGATATGGTATCTTGTCAGTGGGTACGTAGATGGTTGTGGAGCCCTATTCTTGATCGCCTGTTCTCCCGCAGTGAGGACATCGGTTTTCAGGTGGAAGGCGGTCATGATCAAGGTTGGCTTGATGTGCCTTCCTCTTCACACATTTTTCCCTTTCGCCCTCCATTCATGCCTCTTCGAATTCTGCAGCACTGCTGGTCACAACTGACCTCCAGTTAGAGTGCTCAAGGGTAAGGGCTTCCCAGTTCTCGGTGTCTATGCCACAGTTTTTGAGGTTGGCTTTAAGACCATCTTTAAATCTCTTTTCCTGTCCACCAGCATTTCATTTTCCAGGATTGTATGATCCTGGACTGTTTGGTTTCTTTTTTGTTTGTGACTCAAGCTACTCTCCTGGAAACTTGCCACCCTGAAACAAGACCATTCCAACTGCTGGGGGATTTGTTCCCCAGTGGCCAAGCTTGTCTGACCACATGATTTGTCCATTTGTATGGATTAAAGCTGTAGAAATTTAATGTATTGTATATCCTACCCTTTATAAAGTTTGATACAGCTCAGAAGAATATTTTTTTAAAAGTTCTGCATAAAAGGCAGTAAACACTAAAATACAACAAATATAATAAAATGAAGTTTTAAAAGCAGTCCCATAGGAAATAAAATAATCTCACTTGATACTATAAATCCCTTCTTCAGCAGCCTGACAGTTGTCCAAAGCCAGCCTGAATAAAAAAATATTGCAGAAGAACAAGGAAGCTAGTCAGCCTAGCATCTTTGGAAGGGCTTTGATACCAATGTTTATCAGTGTAAACAAATTACACTGAAATGCCTAGGCAATTCATGGGATGACATTCCAGAATTGGAATTGTGAGATCCATGGGCTGAATGTGGCCCTAATGAGTGCAATACAGCTCTTGGGGCCTCCTACGTACATCACTCCCCTTTTTCCTTGAATTACCAAACAATTTTCTATAATATTAAGCAAGATTTAAACAAAACAACAAACAAATTAAAACTGCTGATACTGAACAAGATCTGATTTAGGGATACACACACACACACTGGATCCATTTGCATCCCACAACCTAACATTTCTACCAGATACATACATGCTTCTCCATTCTCTCTCACAACATGAAGTGACTCACCATTTTGACAGGGACTGCTGTGCAAGACAGAGCAGTTCCCCCCAAAACCCCAAGCCAGGCAGGGTGTACCCCCCTTATTATGGGGGTGCACCCTTATTATGGGGGTGCACCCTGCCTAGCTTGGGGTTTTTGGGGGAACTGACGTTTTTCCTCATCCAGTTTATAATCACTGATTTAGGAAGTACTTCAAAACAATAAAATAATCTATTGTCAAAAGCTTACATGGCTGGAATCCCTTGGTTGTTGTAGGCTTTTCGGGTTATATGGCCATGTTCCACAACCTCTGAGGATTCCTGCCATAGAGGCAGGCAAAACGCTGGGAGAGAATGCTTCTGGAACATGGCCATACAGCTCAAAAAACCTACAATGACCCAATAAAAAAATTCTACTCTAAAATGTGATTGAGAGTCATGCGACATTCAGTTTCTTTTTTTTCTTCAATAATTTTTATTAAGGTTTTCAAATACAGCAAAACTGGGAAAAGGTGTGAGGGTGGTGGTGGGGGGTTCCTGGGGCCTTGGTAAGGGGAGGGGGGTGGGGAGGGGTTGAGGATGGGTAAGAGGTCTGAGTGGAGGTGCAATGGGGGAGGGGGGAAGGGGGAGGCTAGGGAGGTGGGAGGGAAGGGGGAGGGGAAGGAGAAGGAAAAAGGGGGAGTTATGTTGACTTCCGGTACCTCCGTACAGTCTCGTTTGTTCAGTTCTTGTAAAAGGGAAGAAATGGGGGTTAAGGTGTGGTTGACATTGTGCGAGAAGGGGGATGCTAGCTCTTGGAAGATCAGCGTGTCTGGTTATAGGTAGTCCCATTCCTTCATCAGGTAGCCAGGGGTTGTTGACTCTTGAGTTTACCTGGTTGGGGGTTCGCGTTGTTTGTTGTTTGGTAGGAGGATCCATGTCCATAGTCCGTTCCTTGTCTTTTAATGTAGTTGCTGTCCATTCCTTTCATCTTTCTTGTCCTCCTTCCTAACCATATTCTTTATGGGATTCTAGACCTCCTACATCCGCCTCCATGTTTCCACCTCTTGAAGGACTATATTCCGTGGGCCTCCCTGGAGAGTAAGGATGTCTTTTCTTTGGAATTTTCTTTCTGCTTTGTTGAGTTGTCCTCCTCCGGCTTCTCATTCCATTGGTCTGTCCCCCACTCCGTTTAGCTTTGTTCTTATTTGCACCCGAATGTACCCCTTAGATGTTGGATCGACCTCCTGGTTCTTGTCCTCTCTTCCTTTTTTGAGGGTAGAGACTGTAGAATCTTCATTAATTGCTCTAGTAGCTCCCAGAATTTCTTCTCCACTTCTTTTTCTTTTTGAATAAATTCCTCTTTCCCCTAATGCTTCTTGCAATTTTGTAGTCTTCTCCACCCCCTTCTCCAAATCCTCCTGTATTGCTGCACTTTTCCCAGCAACCTGGGGTGTTTCCTTTCCATCCTCATAAACGACTGTTAGTACTAGCCTTATGGGGGTCGCTTCTTTGTTTGATTCTAGCCTTGCATCCTGTAGCAATTCAATGTGCTTTTATTGTCGGGACATTATTGAGTCAATCTTCTGTATGCACCTGTCTTGTGCTCCCCTAATTTTCGTAGTTCTGTCATAATGTCCTTTAGAGTTACTTTTTCCTCCTCTGGTCTCCTTCCCTGCATTCTCTCTTGTTCTATTACTTCTGTGTTTGATTCTTTGAGTGCTGGCATGTTTTGCTCAGCTGAGAATGGAGGGAGGTGTCTTTGCGATTTTGTCTTGCGCTGTGATGTCCTTTGCATCGGCCAGAGCCACTACGTTGATTGATTCCTGTTTGTTGGGGGAAGGGAGGGGGCGAGGTGGAGGGTCGGTGTTGTCTGCTCTTTTCCCTCCTCTTCTTTATGTCTTTCTTTCCACCCAGCCCTGTCCTGTTCGTCTTGTTTTCCTTTTCTGTTCCCCCTCTCCCTCCCCTTATATTCCTCTCTGTTTTATGGGGCTTTTGTGTTCCTTTGCTTGACTCTCTTGTTGGCCCGTCTGTTCTGTTGCTCCCTCTTTTCTCCGTCCTCTCTGCCCTTCCTTTGAATGTCCAATCTACATTTGGTTCCTTGTGGCTTGTTGCCTTCCCTTCCTGTTTGTTTCGCGCCTCTTTCTTTTCTTTTCTTTTCTTTTCTTTTTCCCCTGAGGCGGGAGGAGCCCTCTCCAAAAATGGCCGCCTTCTTCCCCAGGTTATCTTTTCTCTCTACCCTTCATTGGCCGCCATCTTGGTTCTCGGATCTCTCCTTCCTGTGCCTTCTGGAGCTTTTCGGGGGTGCTTTTTGGGGTCCCGCAGGCACTCTACCTCCCTCTTTTCTCCTTTTCTCGGCTGCTTATCCGTCCCCGATTGTCCCCCGAGCTGTTGTGTCTTCCGGGCCTTTGGGGGTCTTTCAGGCTGAGATGTCTGCCTCCTGTCCTGCAACCACCCCCTCTCCCCTGCGTGATCTCTCTTCGCCGGGGCTCCGTTCCGTTCCCCGGGTTCTGGGGCTGACTGTTTTCCCCCCCTTGTTCGGTCCTTTTACTTACTCCGTCGGGGCGAGCTGGGCTGGCAGTAAATGCAGGCTTGAGCCTGCTTCCCGCTCCCCGATCCGCTCGCCGGGCTGAGGACTCGCCGGGCCCTCTCAATCTCCCCCTCTTGAGGAGGGGGGGATTTCTGGAGCCAGCGGCAAGATCCCCCGGTTTCACTGCCTCTTGACTGCTGTTTGCAGCCTGAGGTGGGGGCGCGATTCACCCCCTGGATCACGGTAATGGTTGGTGGGGTGAGGAGCACTCACACCGCCCGACCTGCCGCCATCTTTGCTCGGTCGTTCTCCCATGTGACATTCATTTTCAATTGTACCAGATGTGTGATGTATTACAGAGTTAATGTGGGCCACAAAATTAGATGCAGAGTCCTGCCCAGCTCTGGAGCATGGCCACCCTCAATCTAAACTTTATTGAAAAAACATAGAATTGCATCACAAGCAAGCAGTCACTTGAAAGGTTTTTCATTTTAATAAGACTTTGTTAATTACTGCTTTATTTTCATACTGGGAAAAATGTCGAGTAAGACTTTGGCACATAACTGGCTGTTTAGTAAATTAGTGATGGCAAGCAAGCATTTCCTAGGCACAACGTTAAGAATGATATATTTATTATAACTGTCTAGCTTCTGCAGTAATGGCTGGCCCCTTTATGCTGAAATCAATACTTGCATATTTTGGCAGAGGGAAAGAAAAGGTGTCTACATTTTATACTGAAGTTTTTAAAACATTTGTATAGTAAACAAGACTAACTGCAGATTTGCTGTCTAACTATTTAAATTGCTTAGATACAACACCAACACCAAAAAACCCCACTATGCTAACTCAGGATTTTGTGGGTTTCATGAGTAACAACCATTTGTGATTTGACTCAAAATTATGCTTAAATTAAACTGAATTGTTTTCAGGTGAGAATAATTCTTTGAAACCTAATTGGGAGCTTCATGTGTGAGTCCAGAGAAGGTAGTTCAAAGAAAAAGCTCCAAACCAGAAACTTCAAATGCTGAGCCTTGAAGGAGACTTTAATACAGTATATGTACAATTGTGTATATATTATGTTCCTTTTCTTTTAGAATTTGGACAGATGAAGAAAGCTAATCAATCTTCAAATTAATAACATTTCCTACTGCTGCCAAGAAATCCTTGTAGAGCAGGTCTTGTGCTTAGATTTCTTGGAGTTCTGCAATGGAAAAATGTAATGGATGCCATCTGGGTTTAGTTCAGCTTCTTTTCTCATCTTTCCTTAATAGAGGTAAAATTGAAATGTAGAAAGGAATGCTTTCGACAACGCCTCACTTATTGAAAAAAGCTCCCCCTCCTTCTTTTTTTCTAAGTGCTTCTATTAATGTCAGGACGGTGCACTCACAATGACCAAGAGCTCTTATGGAGCTCTGCAGTCATCTGGGAGCAACAATGGCAGTAACACGTGTCAGCTCCATTTCCTTTCCCCTGCACTGTTGAGTGCTGTGAAAAAGGGATTTTGGTAGAGGCTGCTCCAAATTGGAGTATCCCCTGACTGTTTTTATGGTGGTGTACCCTGCAATAAACACTGGAAGTTGCAAAATGACATGGGGACAGCCAGGAGACTGCAGGGATGAGTCTTAAACCTGATTTAACACAAATCAAGATGGATACCAGTGTTATTGATGTCCTCATTAAAATAACATAGGGCAGTGGGAGGGGTGGCAGCAAATAAACCACATATAGTCAAATCCATGAAGGTTAAACCTATAAATGTGGAGGAATGGTTGCATGCTATATCAGTTACTTCATAATTTTCCTAGCCAAATATCGCTCCCATCCCCCCCACACCCCACACTTTCCATTTCCAATCTGATGGAAATGGAAATTCATGCTCTGATTGAAAGCAGAGAATATGTTCTTATTTCCATGAATCTGATGTCCAGTAAAGTAGGGCATCTAACTTTCGTTTTTCACTTTGCTGAATCAGTTGCTGTCTGGAATTCAAATGTCCCCAGGTCTGATGACTTTCAGTATATGCTCAAAGGTTCATTTATTCATTTATTTAAAACATTTATATCCTGTCCTTCGAGGAGGGATTCAGGACGACTTCCAAACAGGCAACAATTCAATGCCAAACATAGTAAAAAAAACACATAATAAATACATCCATATACATTAAAATAATTAAAATATACAATAGAACCAGTTCGCCAGATTAAAATCACCATATTAAAATATTAAAATCACCATATTAAAATCACCATATTGTCTTCCCCAGTAAAACAAACTATTCTGTGAAAGCTTGATCCCATAACCAGGATTTAAGTTTATTCTGGAAGTTCAGAAAGGAGGGGGGGATCTAACCTCACTAAGGAGGGAGTTCCACAGCTGAGGGCCACCACGGAGAAGGCCCTGTCCCCACCAGACGTGACTGTGATGGTGGTGGGACCAAGAGCAGGGCCTCACCGGATGATCTTAAGGTCCTATGGTTTGTAGAGGGAGATGCATTCGGACAGGTAAACTGGGCTAGAGCTATTTAGAGCGTTATAGGTTAACACCATCATTTGAATTGAGCCCAGAAGATAATTGGCAGGCAGTGGAGCTGGTGTTGTTTGATCCCCGTACCCTGCTCTCATGAGCAACCTGGCTGCTGAGTGTTGGACTAGCTGAAGCTTCCAAGCAGTCTTCAGAGCCAACCCAACATAGAATACGTTACAGTCGTCTATTTGGGATGTAACCAGAGCATGGACCACCGTGGCCTAGTCAGACCTACCAAGATATGGGCGCAGCACCCTGTCTAGGCTTGCACCCTGTCTAGGCTTCTGTTGCACCCTTTCTAGGCTTGTGAGGGGAGAATGAAAAGCCTTTTTTAAACTAAGAGTTCAATTTTACAGCACTTTATCTGCTATGAAATCATGGGCTTAGCTGTTTACAAGGTCTTTAGCCTTATCTGCCGAAGAGTGCTGGTGCCTTACTAAACTACCATACATATTCTAAGATACCATAGACTTGAGTCATTAAACTGGTGTCAAATGGCATTAATTCTACAGTGTAGATGCATACTCAGTGCCTGATCGTAACATTTTTATTTTGTCTCTTCAGTTCTTCATAATCTTTGCTTTACTCCAGTAAGTTCACTGGAAGATGGAGCACATGGCTGTCCTTTGCCTCAATTTATTTTTCAAACAATCCTGACATGTATGTCAGCCCGAACGAGTGACTACTCCAGGGTCATCATATGAATTTTCATGCCTCATTGGGGATTTAATGGCAGGTCTCCCCCAAGTCTCAGCCCATTTTTCTCACTGCTGTACTCTAATGGCTCAGAAAGGTAACACAAAGTATTCTATTGCTACTAATATTACAATTATGACAACAATGATAGCTTTCCTTGGAGCAAGCTGCTGAAAAGTACTGGGAGCACAGATGAAAATAATGCCATGTGGGGTACAGATGACAGGCTATCTATGTAGTACTTTCAGATGTACCTGAATCAATCCAAAGGAGCCTCATTTGTCAGACTTTTTTATTCTAAAAAGATGTACATCCCTAATTTTGAGCATCTGAGTTCAAATTGTATTCTTTAACCAAGTAATTATTTTCTATTGTACTCTTGTGTGGTTTTTAATAAAGGCAGGCTCTGCCCTGGGATAGGATTTCAGACGAACAATGCATTGCTATTTCCCCCTCTAGTTGCATTATGCTTTTTTTGATGCATGGTGTCACAAGGTTGCGTAACACAATGGCAGTTTCCATAGCAAGTTCTCTGGAGCTTAGATTTTGTGTGTACCAATTTAACAGTTTCCTAAATAGTACAAAGAAAACATCTAGAATATAGTTTTTGAAAAAGAAAGTATACCTGATGCAAGGCAACATAATGTAATCTCACATTTATTTTTGAGTTGCATCTCCCAAGTACACATGTGAGATTTTTGACAGTCTTTCCCCAGGTACAATTATCCACATCTATTTTCACCTTTGACTCTGTTAAACTGAATAGAGGAAGATTTCAGGTTCAGACCTTGGCAGTAATACATTATAGTAAATAACTGTTACAAGAGCACTGCCAGGCTTTCAAAACAGGAATAAGAGACAGTTGATATACATAACATCTAAGGTTACAATCAGGAAGTAGCTATTAATACATTTATGTTCTAGTGAAATATCAAATAAAGATATTGGTTTTAATTAACTTAACAATTTGCTGCTCTATAAAGTTAATATACTGCCAAAATTCACAAATTATATAATGCACCCATTTATGTTTGTATGAGAGGCCCACCAACAAAGATACAGGGCTTTAGGCTCTTGTTCACTCTATATCAGCGGTTCCCAACCAGTGGTCTTAAATTGTGTTGTTTATTATGTGTCATTGTGTTTTGTTATTTATTATGTGTCATTGGGCTTGGCCTCATGTTGAAGGCAAGCCTCAGAAGACCCCCTCTCAAAATTGGTTTGGTCTGCAGCAGGGAGTTCCAACGTTCCTGCATGTTCTATGTGGTCTGGCATCTTTAGCACAAAAGGCTGGGACTTAGCATCAGAAGATCTCCAGCCATTTCTATCTCGCTATTTCCATGCCTCACTTGACCTGAAACATTGTAGCACCACTTTAATCAAGAACACTCCACATCGCAACATTTTTTCTTTTCTACATAGATAAAAAGTGTCCCATATGGCTCACACTTACAGATCTTGCAGAAATAAACCTTTCTGGGCTGCAGAACACTGCCAGCCCACCTGGGATGCTTTTCTGGCATCCCAGAGAGGCCGGAGCTGTGATTCTCAAAAGCGCAGATATGGAATTTTCAAAATGGTGCCGATTTGCCTCGCTATCCGCAAGAACATCAACTCCACTGATTGACTCCATTCCAATTTCATATTTTTCTTTGACTCATTCTAAGACTTTTTGCTATCTTGGTTTTCTTCCTCTAAGTTCCTCTGCCCCTCTGCAGCCTTTTGAATTTCAAAGAATATTTTTCCAAAAAGAAACAGCTGACTGCCAAAACTAGCTGGTTATTGAAAATCTTTGTTCCCGCCATCGACAGCAGCCTCCAAAGAGGGCCTGAAGCCATGGACTCCTTGTGCACAGCGTTGCATGTAGACAGGCCAGAGTTTGGGCTGCCCAGAGCATGTTGGGAAATATAGTTTTCCAAGGACTTTCATATTTTAGAACCCTCCTCAAGGCTGGCAGTGGAAAGGACTTATTCTTATGATTTTCCAAGGACTGGACCATATGAATTTTCCCTCTGTATGAACTCTTTTTATCATGATTTCCCCCAAAAGCCTATGGATTGGTTTTTATATGTCCTCTATGATCAAATGTATTACTTTCTCCCTTTCTCTTATGAAATTATGATGATATTATGAGGTATTAGTGGTAATGGAAATATTCTCCTGAAACCCTCCTATGTAACCATTTCCCTGCATATTTTTCCCTTCCCATGTGTCTTTTGAAAATATGAAGAAATGCTACATGTTTGTGTAAAACCAACTGTTGTTTTAAGATGAGGGCAACCCTTTCCATAGATATCTTTCCCCTTTACCAACCCCTCTACTCCCTTACCAATCTTTATCTTTGTATTTCTGTATACTAGTCATGTCGACTAGCAGCTTGCAGTTGTTGTTACTATATTACTGTATATTCTGTAACTTCTTAATAAAGATAATTTAATTTTTTTTTAAAAAAGATGAGGGCAACCACATTCCAGCCGCACCTTCTTAATCCTGTCATAAAAATCTTTTGTATGAAAACAAGGATTTTTCTGGTTTGGAGAGGATTCTTTCCCCTCTCCCATTGAAGACTCCTATTTGCATCATAGAGAATAGACCCTCAGAGTTTTGTCTTGTCTATTGTCTGTAAGCATTAGGCATATTACCCCCATTTATCAAAAAGGCTGTTATCTTTTGACTTCTGACCTCAAGAGTTTCAAATCGGTCAATCGGTCAAAAATCATTTTTATCCATTATTTCTAAGACTCACATGAAAAGACTTGCATCTGACCTTTGTCAGCAGGAAAAGGCAGATATGGACCAGTTCCCCATTTCCCACCAGAAACAAAAGACTTTCTTTGACTCGAAAGGTCAAAGGCTTGGAATCTTCATTTACATAAGATCAGATTTAATCAAGGACATTTCCAGTTGCTTTGTTTTTCACAAATTCCTGCTGCTCACCTCTCATTTGCCAGGACAGAAGCGGCGCTGTTGCGCTATTGGCTCCCCACTCCAGCTGGCTCCAACATTCCAACCAATCAACAGGGAACCGGCCGGTGAAGGGCGGGCAGGATTTTTGAATTTGACAGCTCTGTATAACTATAGATATGGCATGTATTTTGGAGGTAAACTTATGACTGCTTTGCGGCAAGGATATTGCGGTTGTCATCCTCTTCAGCTGATGAGAAATAAAGACCTTGGTGGTTTTTCTTCAACTTGGTGAGACTTATTGGGAAAACTTGGGGTGGGTTTCTATGTGTTCTGCCTTTGCTTACCAAGGGTTGCGATCCCTATTTTTGGGCACAAGGGCTCTCGCCTCTTATGGGCAGAACCAACCCAAATTCTGTTCGCTAACAATGTAAGCCGCCCCGAGTCCCATTGGGGAGATGGTGGTGGGATATAAATAAAGTTATTATTATTATTTATCCACTGCCTCATCATTACTACACTATTGCAATGCCCCATGGACTACAGCCCCTTCCTCATGGCCATGTACCCATGGTGAGGAAGCAAAAGAAAGTCTTTAGGGACAGTGTCTTGAGTCCCCCAGTCCACTTTTTCTATTTTTTTAACCTCAGCCCCTCCCCTTCTTTTTCTTTTACATGAACTTTAACAAAATCCATGGACAATAACACAGCCCAATCCAAAAACCCCTTGGTCTCTTTGTTTTTAAACCTGTTCCTGGGAGTGCTGATTCAGAAAATTGCATTGGATAGGCAACAATATGCTCTAGATTATTAATATGGTTTTCTGTGGCAAGCAGATGGTGACTACCAGATGGCATATGTTCTATATCAGAGACTAGAGATAATGTGGTCTATCCAGTGCAATTTCCTGAATCAGCACCCCAAATAACCAGACCGAATCTAGAATTGACCAAAACCCAATTCATAACCCTTTTGGTATTAATGTTGGAGAGTGGTCCCTGGTTAAAAAAAAGAAGGTTGGGAACCACTGCTGTATATAAACTTTTAAACCCCTCAAACAGGGGACATCTTACAATGGAAATCACTCAAAATACATTTATTAAATAACTCTGTGGATGGTTAAATAGCTTTATTTTATCTCTCCTGTTGTCCAAGTAAATTTGTTAACTGCAATTTAGTTAAAGTTTAAACTAGTTACAACTAGCAGGTAAATTTCGTACAACTGTAAATTTGCCCTTTTGTTTCTAATGTATTGTCTATGTAGTAATTGATGAAACCCACTAGAATCTCTGTACTGTATTGCAAAAGTTAAATATTTTATAGATCTGCATCTTGAGAGACTAAAGCCTGCTTCCATATTTACTGCTGGTGTCACAGTCTTCTAATAGGACGTTTTACACTTAATATTGCAAGTACATCACAAGAAAAGGTTATTTACTTCATGTGATTGGCACAATAAATGTATCTCTGACAACTTAATAACCGACTTCTACTTTGATTTTCTTTTGTAGACACACGACTATTGTCATCCATCACAATTTCCAACACGAAATAGTTATTGAATGGTTGGCTAGTTTTCTTTAGACAGTTTTGCATTGTGTTAACTGTCACTGAAAATCTTGTCAAAATGTGTAGCCTGTCCTGTCTC
Source organism: Anolis apletophallus (assembly GCA_030556195.1). NCBI lineage: Eukaryota > Metazoa > Chordata > Lepidosauria > Squamata > Anolidae > Anolis > Anolis apletophallus. Next base: position 35,850,886 of record JARBWK010000010.1, read on the forward strand.
TACTGAACTGTTTCAAATGTTTCTGTAAAAAAACAAAACTTTTATTTAATCAGAACAACTGGCCACTTACAAAAAGCCAGGCTATGGCTACGTACAAGGCTCTTCCAATTACTTATTTCAGAGCTCAGGAACAGTGCTCTTAAAAAAAACAGAACAGTAGCCATCTTGCAGAGGAATTCTGGGAGTTGTAATCTTAAAAAGTAACTTTCCCAAGCTTCACAATTAATCATTGGAAGAGCTGTATGTGTTGCTGTTTTTCTATGCCTTCAGGTTAACCATAGGAGCCCCCAATGGTGCAATGGGGTAAACTGTTTTGCTGGCAGGACTGAAGACCAACAGGTCAGAGGTTCGAATCTGGAGAGAGTGTGGATGAGCTCCTTCTGATAGCTCCAGCTCCCCATGTGGGCACATTAGAAAAGCCTCCCACAAGGATGGTAAAACATCAAAACATCAAGGCATCCCCTGGGCAATGTCCTTGCAGATGACCAATTCTCTCACACCAGAAGTGACATGCAATTTTTCAAGTCGCTCTTGACACACACACACAAATGTTAACCATGATATTTGGAGTTTGCCATTGCTTTCTTTTGAGATTGGATCTACACTGCCATAAAAGAATCCAGATTATCTGCTTTGATCTGGATTATATGGCAATGTAAATTCATATATCCAGTTAAAAGTAGATAATGTGGATAACTAATATCTATTAGGCATGGTTTCGAACCCAAAAATGGTGATTCTAAAATCAAATGGGGGGGGGGGATTTTTTTTGATTAGTAAAAGAAAGACTTACAAAAAAATTTCCAAAAATTTCTAAAATGTAACTTAATTACTAACGAAATTTGTTAGTAGTTCGCATGCCAGCGCATGCGCATTCCAGATGGTTTTGGCCTACAACTCCCAGAAATCCTAACAGCTGGTAAATTGGCTGGGATTTCTGGGAGTTGTAGGCCAAAACTTGAATAAATCACACTGAATTCTAGATGGGACTCTCCAAATAGGAAGGAGGGAGGGAAGGAGGGAGGGAGCGGGTATTCTATTCTTGGAAGCAGCAAAAGAAAAGGAGGAGGAGCCCCCCCCCCACTCCTCGCTGCCTCTCTCTCACCCCGATCCCAAGGGAGTGAGGGCCCAAGTTTGCCCAGGCTGGTCATATACCTACATTCCATGCACATGCAATAATACAGCAGTAATAACAATGGGCATAAGAAGAGGTAAAATTCAAACCAAAGTATTCTGACTGGTCCCTCCTGATGCGGTGCAAACGGGCTCTTCTCTGTGAGCCCGGGAAAAGCCAGCGTTCTCTGCTTGGTTGCACACACATACATATTCTTTGGGGGATTTGCTGCAGAATCTTCTCTATGAGCCCGGGATTCTGCAGCAAATCCCCCAAGAATATGTATGTGTGTGCACCCAAACAGAAAACGCTGGCTTTTCCCCGGGCTAATAGAGAAGAGCCTGTTTGCACCGCATGAGGCAGGGACCAGTCAGAATACTTCGGTTTGAATTTTACCTCTTGTTATTGTTATTACTGCTGTATTATTGCATGTGCATGGAATGTAGGTATGACCAGTTGGATTACTTATAATATTAGGCACTTACAGTAGCATTCATTCTATTATACATTCGGTTGGTTTCTCACCCCAATACTCTTTGATGCTTTAGATCCTGGCAGGCAGGAGAGGCAGGGAAGCCTGGAAAAAATGTAAACAGAGAGGTTTACTCAGAAGTAAATCCACAAAGGAGGGCACTTCATCCAAAGGGCCCTCCTTTGCAGATTTACTTCTGAGTAATGCACTCTGTTTACATTTTTTCCGGGCTTCCAGCCGAAAGAAGGAGCGAGTTTAGGGCTTGCCTTGCCATAATACTTATTGGCAAGGGAGGCGGGAGGGTGGTGAGAGAGAAGGAGGGTGCCCCCCCCTTACGACCTAATAACGACACTTAAAAAAATCCTGGCCCCCGAAGTTCTATAAAGAAAGTCCACTTCCTGGTTGGCGTTCCAGGTGCGGAAATACTCAAAAGCAGCATTTCTTACGAATTTCTTACGAATCATTTCATTTTCATAACTTTTTTCTCATGCCTAATATTTATACTATGCTTGTTCCTTCCTCATTACTTAACTACATACTATGGCACTATTAGATCCTGCAAGGATCTAATATATCCTTAGTTAATATATCCATAGTATGTACTTAACTACATACTATGGCACTTTTAGATCCTGCAAGGATCTTGCAAGGAAGACTCCAGCAACGCACACACACACAAACTTTGGATAACATAGGGAAGGGTTAACCCCCTGTGAAGTTTGTTTTGCTGTCTGTGCCCCATTCAGAACATTTCGCCTTATGAAAAAAATGGCTTGTTGCCGAAACAAAAATTGGTGATAAAGCTACAATAGAGGCACATTTTCCCCTATGATAAATCTTTCAGGAGTGAATTTCCCTTCCTAGGCTTAGATTTCTCTAACTTCCTGGTGTCTCAGCCCTGTTCTCAACTGTGAGTCATTTGTAAGTCAGATGTTTGTAACTCGGAGACTGCCTGTATTTTGGAACTTGAATGAAATTGATGTTCAGTGAATCCTGGCTGGATGGGAACATGTTGCTAACTGATAAATCAGCCATAGAAGGTTCAGTTAGTCCTGGAACAGACAGTACTTTTCCAAATCAGGAAGTGCTCATTTAGTTGTCATTGTCATTTCAGGATCAGGTAGCTTCTTTTTTCAGCTGAGTCTCACACATAGTCTTAGAGACCTTACCATACAGAGAACTTTGCCTCAGTTACATGACTTGGTAAACTCTAATGAAAGCTAGCATGGCATAGTGGGTTGAATATTGAACTACAATTCTAAAGTCCAGGGTTTGAATCCTCACTTGGCCATGAAACCCACTTATGAACTCATCACGTGTGCTTCTGGCTCCATCCTAGGATGCTTCCAGGATGGAACCCAATGGAGCCCTTCACACAACACAGTGGCTAGCTGTGTTCTTTCTCATATCTTACAATGAGGCCAATGCAGGCAGAAGCTGGGTGGCGATGCTTTCCCCCATGTGATGGGGAAGGCAGAGATGCAAGGCATGGGGCAATGGTTTTCATCACTGCCCCACATATTTGCCACTCTGCCCAGCAAATCCCCCCACTATCATCTGCGTTAGGGACCTTAATGTGATGAGGTCCCTAGGCAAATCACACTTTACCAGTCTCCGAGGAAAAAAATTAGAACTTCTGAACAAAACCTGCAAAGACAACACTGTGATAGGATTACACACTAGATCACCTTGACAAATAGTTTCCAGCGAGCTCTTTAGCACCCACTTATTTATCATTTTGGTGCAAGACTGCACTAATCTTTTGTAGTTGCACTACTGATGCTATCTTACATTGTATTAATTATTACATTGAATTAGTTATTTATATAATTTCTGATTTGAGTAATATTTTATTTATTTATTTATTTCCAGCGTTTATACCCTGCTTCTTCTCAACCCCCGAGGGGGGACTCAGAGCGGCCTCACAACGGCAACAATTCAATGCCACACAATACACATATAATAAACAACAGTTAAGATTAAAATCCATTAAAATACTAGAATTAAAATACATTAAAATACAATTATCATTAAAATACATAATATTTTGCATTGAAACCACAAGGAACAGATGCTGCACAATGGACAAGTTTTAGAAATAAGATAAATAATGAGCTTTTTGGCTGACATTCTAGTACAGTGTTTCCCAACCTTTTTTGAGCTGCTGCACACTTTTAACATTAAAAAAATCCGGGGGCACACCACCAACCAAAATGACACAAAATGACACTAACACAGTAAAGAATGGTTGGGGGTTGGTGGCCTGCTAGGAGCAGCTGCTGGGAGTGCAGCTGCTGGCTGAGTGCCGCAGCTGCCCAGGAGGGGGCGGCCAGCCAGGCTGCGCTGGCATGCCCGCCCCTGCTGGGACCAGCCAGGGGAGGGGTGGAGCACCTCCCCTCCCAGCAGCTGCTCCAGCCTTGAGGGGCAGTGCCAAGCCAGTGGTGTCAGAGCCAGCACAATGCTGGCTTGGCACTGTCCCATCAAGCCTGGAGCAGCTGCTGGGAGTGCTGAAGCCAGGGGAGGGGGTGGAGCCAGGCCGCGCCATGCCCCCCCCCCCCTGGCTTCAGCTCTCCCAGCAGCTGTTCCAGCCTTGAGGGGGCAGTGCCAAGCTAGTGGTGGCAGAGCAAGCACAATGCTGGCTTGGCACTGTCCCATCAAGGCTGGCAGCAGCTGCTGGGAGTGCTTTACTGTGTTAGTGTCATTTTGGAGGAGGGGCAGAGCCAGGTGCCGCGCCATGCCTCGCCCCCCCTCCCCCAGCTTCAGCTCACCTACAGGCTGCGCCATGCCCCGCCCCCTCTCCCCAGCTTCAGCTCTCCTACAGAGGAGGAGCATGACTGGTGAACGGGCTTCAGTGGGCAGGGCTCCTCCACGCGGCTTCAGTGAGCGAGGGGTGAGAGTCATGGTGGGAGTCATGGCGGATTGGAGGCTGGCTGGGGAAACGGCCAAAGGAGGCGGCGCCCCAGTCCCTTCTTCTTTTTCTTCGCCACTGCCTGGCCCTTCCTCCTCCTCCCCCAAGCAGCAGGAGTTCGGCAGGAAGGGGGGGAGGAGGGGGGCAGAGAGCTTTTCTCGCAGCACAGCAGGAGGTCCGTCACGGCACACTAGTGTGCCATGGCACACTGGTTGAGAAAGACTGTTCTAGTAAATGAACCCCTAGAATTCAGATCAAATAGAAATATGACAACTATTAGTTGTGGCAGTGTCAGAAAATTATATTTTGTTAGAGTGCTATTGCTGCACAGACAAAACCATGAACTTTTTGTGGTTTAGTACTTTTACATTTGTTAGATTTTCAGAGTTTGGGGAAGCAGGATTTTTTTTGGACTGTAGCTCCAAGAATTCTGCAAACAACATGACCAAAAGCTATTTTGGAAGGTATAATCCAAAAAAAGGTAGCAGTCTCAAGTTCAGGTGGGATTTCTTTTCAAATTTAATATACAAAAAAGAAGTGAATGTACTCTTACCTGAAATAATCTCTTTCCCTGATGGGTGTTAGTTAGCACAACGATTCTGTCCTAATCTGCTCTTACTGATTTTCTGTCTCTTCTTCCATTGCATTGTGTGATAAATGGAATCCTCATTATCCTCAGAGCTTTCTCTCTCCCTCCCTCCTACTTGCTTCTTTGATCTCATCTCATTCATTTTTCTCCTACTTCCTGCAATCCATGATCTGCTTGAAAAGCTCAATTTTGTGGCTTTATAAGAAGGGGAAAGAAGTCCTCAATTACACATAGTTATTTCTTGCCTTTGACAAGGTTATTTGTGGAAATCTTGCAGAGTTTTTGTCATGTTTCCTATCCTGTAACAAAATGCCACATACCTGGATTCCAAGAATTCCTCCAATATGCACAGAAGAGGAGAACATGAAAAGTAGCAGACATAACACATAATGGACATGACATTCCACCAAAGTGGGATCTGTCACAAAAAAACAATGAGTTAATGCTATAACTACATTATTTCTTAGTTATTTTAATGTCAATACTCTGAGAATTCTGTAGGCTTTGCAGTGTATTACATGAGTTACTTTTTAAAAGGAATGTTCCAAACTTTGACATCTGCACATTTACATATCAAAGCATCTAATCGAACTAAAGTGCGTTCACAAAGTATAGAATTTGGAAATGTTCACACGTGTGTTTGGGGAAATTTGAATAAAAATCTTTAAAATCATTTTGTTGAATGAAATCTACATAGAACAAAACATTGAATGAAATGTTTGACAAAAACTACAAACTACAGAAATAATACACAAAACTGCTGCAGATATAAAATAAAGTGAAAAGAAAAAATGCAGAATTTGGCCCATAAACAAACCTAAATTACCTAAAAAGGGGAAAAAAAGACCGTTCTTTTTAAAATATAAAATCATAAAGATACACCCTGCCAGTGGCTTTAAACAACAGATTTTAAAGTAGATATGACTGATTTTAGTTTTTGTGTATATTTATAGTTATTTTGTGTGTCCCGGCATGGAATGCTGGCTGTATATATGTTGTGCTCTGCTCTGAGTCCCCTTTGGGGTGAGAAGGGCAGAATATAAATGTTTCAAATAAATAAATAAACTATTAGAATGAACTTATAGTCAGTATTCAAAAATAATATTTGTTTGTACTCCCCCCCCCCCTTAGATTTACTTGGGCAACAAAACTACATTAGCTTCTTTCTCACTGTCAGGCATAGTTCTAGTTCTTAAAAGTGAATTAATTGCCTGATGCAGTTGATATTAGCAGGTACTCTTCAAAGTATTTATAAAATCTCTGACTGCTCCTGAGGAGATTAACACTTATAGCTGTCTTATTTATAATATTACAGATTTCTCATATAAAGCGTGACTACTGCAACACGCTCTACATGGGGCTGCCTTTGAAGACTGGAAGCTTCAAGTAATCCAGCCAGATTGCTCACCGAAGTGGTATACAGAGAGCATAAAACCTCCTTGTTACATCAGCTCTACTAGCTGCCAGTTTTCTACCGAGCACTATTCAAAGTGCTGACTTTAACCTATAAAGGCCTAAACAGTTCTGGCCCAACTTACCTATCCAAACATATCTCCCCCTATGAACCAGCACAAGCATCAAGATCTGCCAGGGAGGCCCTGCTCTCAGTCCCACCTTAGCAAATGCAACTAATGGGCACGAGAGACAGGGTATTTTGAATGGCGTCCCCTCAGTATGGAACTCCCCAGTGATATTAAAATTGCTCCCCTCCCTCTTGGTTTTTTTTAATTTTTAAAGTAAAGACCTGGCTGTGGAACCAGGCATTTGGAGAGTAGTGCAATATGGAATCAACATAAATGTAGCAGCATGAATGACAATTACGAGATTAGGTGCTATGTTTTAACAGTTTTACTTGTCTTTATATGTTTTGTTTTGTTTTATTGCTTAATGTGTTGTATTTGTATATTTATATTGCAATGTGGCATTGAATGACTGCCAAAACTGTAAGCCTCTCTAAGTCATCTTTGGGGTGAGATACAGCAGGGTAGAAATATAGTAACTAAAAATAAATAAAATAAATATCACAAGGGGAGCATTTATAAACTGTCACTGTTCTTCTGTAATTCTAGGTGCATTTTGTTTAGTCATATATTCTTCCAATTTATCCATTATAATTTCATGTCATTTATAGAGAGAGGAATAAAACTGGCGAAACACTTTCTGTATTTTCCCCGTTAACAGTAACCATAGCATTGTTCTCTTTTATACTCAAAATTGTTTTCTTGTCTCTCTCTTCACAATTTATATGCTAATACTCTCCCTGGTTTGTTTGCAAATTCAAAATTATTTTACTTTAGCAAATATTTGTAATTTATGGCACTGCTGCTGAAATAATTAGAACACCACTAATCATAGCAGATATTTCTTGAAAACACAGCTATTGCTGTGCTATTGGGAGCTTGAAGTCATGTAGAATTCTACATATAATTGTAGAGGTGTTTTGTTGTAAGGCTGCAATTGTTGGGGTTCCAAGAGTTACCCTATTTCAACCCATACAGCAACTCACAAGTACATTACTCCTGAGGGATAGATACCCAATGCTTAGTGAAAAACCTTCAATGAAGGAGAGTCCACCATCCTCCAAGACCTCAATTCCACTCTGAATGGCTCTTCTATCATCAGGAATATGTTCTTCTTAATATATAGATGGACTCTCTTTCTTTTTAGTTTGAATTCATTGGTTCATGCTTCCAGAGCAGTAGAAAATGCTCTTGTTCCAACTTCTGCATTAACAGCCTTTCAGGTAAAGATAGCTATAATGTCACTTCTCCTTTTTCTCTTCTCCAAATAATCATACACAGCTTCTACCTCATTCATGATAGGACTTGGTTTCCAGATCTTTCCCTACCATGATTGCTTATCTCTGGAAACGTCCCAACTAGTTTATATCATTCTTAATTTGTAGTGTCCAGTCCTAGAATAAGTATCCCAGGGAAGCCTGACTAAAGTGCAATACAATGTACTATGACTTTCCTGACACTGGAAACAATATGCTGCCTAGAGTTGCATTTTTTTTACTTCCACGTCACATTTTTTACTCATGTGTCCCTTTTGGCTACTAAATCTCCAAGATTCTTTTTAGTTGTCAATTCTATATTTGTGGATTTCATTTTTCCTACCTAAATGTCTCAGTTCTCAGTTTCCCCCTGCTGAAATCCATTGTGTTAGCTTTGGTCCAGCTCTCTAATCAGTTCTGGTCATTTTGAATCCTGTTTATGTTCTCTATAGTATTAACTGTCCTTCATAATCTGGTGCCATCTTCATATTTCATAAACCAGCCCTCTCTTCTATTGACAGAGCTGTTTATAAATACATAGTGACATGCACTTTGATGAACCAAGGCATTAATCTAGTTGTGAATATTTATTTATTTATTATTCGCATTTCTGCGTCGCCACTCCCAAGCGGCTCGGGGTGACTCACAGCAAGTCAAATCACATAGTAAAAACACACAGTAAAACATGATAAAACACGAATATGAGATCCAAATGATTGAACCATCAGGCAGTTTACTAATTGATACTGTTGATAGTTCCATTAATTCAACAGGTGCGCAAATATATGACATTAAAACAGAAATAAGAATCATATAACCTTCCAAGTATTGTTAGACTCCGAGTGCTTCACATTTCTATTCTGCCTGGGATTGCAAAGAGTTCCATTACAGCAATATCTGGTGGGGTGACATTTAGCTGAAGCTATCCAAGGTGCCAAACTCTGCTTCCTAATAGGTTCAGCAGCCTCAATAGTTCCTTTAGTTTTCAGACTATAACACAGAGCAGATTCAGAATCTCAATAGCATCAGAGCCTAAAGCTGTCACTAATATATATGCTGTTGAATAAGCAACAGTACCGTAGTTGATCTCTTGCAAATCATTCAAATATCTACTGCTAAATTCAGATCAGTATTTATCGACTCCTGTTTTACACCAAGTAAATCTAAATCAACTAGTGGAACTCAAAATTATTTGAGTAGATTAGCAATTATTTATGATTCCCAATTGTGTAATAGCAGCAAAAATATAAATCTGATGTATATCACTGAAATGAAGCATTCTGGGAAGGAACTAGGATATGTATGTATCTGTGCACAAATTATCAGTTCCATTGAGTTCTGGTTCTGAAAACAAATTCCTGGGCTCTGAATCTGTCGTTTAAGTATATACCTTCTCCAATGGACTTTAATTTGAAAAATTTGGGATTTAAGTAAAAATCAAAGATCACACAAGCCTGAGATATGCTCATCCCTGGTCAAGCTACTATACATGTATGCAATGTCTCTGCAGTGGTCATTTCCAATACTATCTGGAATGCCAAAAATTATTTGTATACAAACCATGTCCAAGATCATTGTGTTATGCTCCTTGCCCCTATTACAGGCATTGCAGAAATCTATCTGCAATGGTAGCAGAGGCTTGAAAAGTTACATTTTGGGTTGCAGTTCCCAGAATCCTTTAGTCAGCATGATAGAATCCAAAAAGTATTTCTTCAAAACCATCTCTTGATATTACGAAAAAAATACCCAGATCACATATCAGAAGAAGTATATTAAGGCTTCTACCTACATACTAGATCAGGGGTGCTCACACTTTTTCAGCACACGAGTCAAAATGATCTAGCTACCCATATTTTGCTAGAATAAGGAAAATTTTGTGATTTTTTCGCAAAAACAAGGGACACTTCATCAAATGCATCCAGACAAGAGTTCCTTCTCCCACCCTGACATCATTCCACAGATATAAACAGGCAGAATGAAAGCAGACAGACGTTGAAGCTGCAAGGCCATTCAATGCTGATCAAGGTGCCCAATGGAACATTCAAAAAATGCATCCAGACAAGAGTTTTTTCTCCCACCCTGATATCATTCCACAGATATAAACAGGCAGAATGAAAGCAGACAAACCTTGAAGCTGCTGTGCAGATGAACTCCTCGCAGTCGCAGATCTTAGGCTTTGGCAGAAAATGGCTGCCAAAGCCTCCTTGTTGTTGTCCTCCCTCGTGGCTCATCTTTGCCGCCGCCGCCACCTGCTCCAAATGCGCATGCACAGGCCGTGCACCTGCCCCCTCCTTCGCTCTGTTGCCCTCCTTCTTCTCCCTCCCTCCTCCTCAGGCCACGCTGTGACGGCAGCAGTCGGCACTGAGGATGGAGGCGCCGGCGGGGGAGTCGCGTCAGGGGCAGCCTGAGTTGGGCAGCCCGGAGGAAGATGCGCGCCACACACGAGGCAGAAGTGCCCCTCAGAAATCCGGCCCTGGCTGCGATCAACCAGTACTGCCTCCGCAATCGGCGTAATGAGCACCCCTGTACTAGATCCATGCATACTATCATTGTAAAATAAAGTTGAGACAGGTCTTCAACCCTCCTTTCTATTCTTATATTTTATGAGGTATATGTATGATTATGCAAAGAGTGTGGTGTGATTTTAATGGAAAAAATATTGGCTTGTGGGTTGAACCTGAGAACTTTGTCAGATTGCCTTAATTAGAGTTGTTAACATGTCCATCATAGTGAATAGACTACATGTGTTTATTTAATATGCTGCTAAATATATGTGGAGGTGAATCCACTTATAGTGACACCTAAATTGCCAGGTGCCATTTCTCAGGAATTAATTGTGCAATTTCCCAGCATAAATTATATCATATAGAACTGTGAAAATACCAACATAGTATTACTCACTTAGGGTGCTCATAGTCATTCCAGGCAAACTTAATGCTACACCAGAAAAAGAAAACAGAAGATTATCTTGCCTTTTACACATGTTTTGGATAGAAATTAGGCATCTATATATCAAGTGCTTTGGAAAATTGCACCTATTCCATTTCTGCCTCTATGCAGTTTTCTTCTTTTCTCACTTCTAGGACAGTGTCCAATCTCATACTGAATCACTAAGGGCCTTCCACACAGGATTAAATCCCAGGAGAAATTAGGAAATTTAATCCCACTTCCTCCTGAGATTTAGTCTTCTCATCTCTCCCAAACTCTGTGCCTTCGGGGGGGGGGGGGGCTGCATGACCTCTTGGGTCAATCCACCTTCTCCCCTCCAACCTCCCAAAGCATCATTTGGATGTATCAGAAGCTGTCTTCAAGGGGGATGTGCATGCAGCCAGTCCCCTCCTGTAAATGACTGAGTAGGAGTGCCATCCCACTCCTTCAGGTTCTGAGAGCCTGAAGAACCAGGATGGCAATGTGGATTGATCCCGGGATCACAGAATGCAGTCCTAGAAGTCAATCCCAGGTCTACACCTTAAGGTCCAGATCTTTCCAGCTGTCAAACTAATTAATTCAAGTTTACCTGTGGCATGGTTTGGGCCTGTGTGGAAAGGTCCTTAGTCAAATATTAGGTGAATATAATTTTTGAGCATATATGCAAAACTGTGCCGAGTTTTTTCTAACTTATACAGCATGGAAATTAAGGTGTGTGTATTTTGACAAGCAATTTCAGAGCTCTCTGGAGCACAGGTAAAGGCTTTATATCTTATCTTGAACCAAATGATCATTTGTCACAGTGTTTATTCTGATTTTAATATTTCCTTGACTATTATTGTAATTGCAGTATTCAGGAATCCATCTTCAGATCTGGTCCAGTCAGAAAAAAAACCCAATGAACTCACACTATGTTTGAATTTGTAATGCAATGTTGGAACATCCAGCCCAGTAAAATCTATATAATGGTGATGCCTGGACATTTGTAATCATTTATTTTATTGATTAATTTAACTTTCTACTAAATATTTGAGATAATTGTTTAAAAAGAAGTACAGTAATGCATTTTTGTCAAAGGCATGATTTATTTTTCATAGCAATCTAGCCAAATTATCTTTGTGTGTGAAGCACATCATCCTAATTTTACAATGTATTTTTATAACCTGTTTTTTTCCTAATATGGGACACATCATATCTCACAACATTGATTAAAACAAAACATAGCTAAAAAGTAACTATAATTTTTTTAAAAAACCTGTTAAGACTATGTCAGTAACAACAACACTAGCTGAAAGCTATCAAAAAGGAAATTAGTCCAGCAAACCTCTGTTCCCAAGGCAATAGGTGATGGAGCCACACTTAGAATCATAGAATCATACAACTGGAAGGGACTGCAAGGGCTATTCAGTTCAATTCTGCCAGGCAGGAACATACAATCAAAATACTCTGATAGATGGCCACCCAGCCTATTTTTAAGAGAAAAACACCACACCACATTCCCAGGCTACGTATTTCACAGTTGAACAGCTCTTACCTGAAACGTCTTCCTAATGTTTATGTGGAATCTCTTTTCTTATCATTTGAACCAGGGGCGGTCTAAGGTAATTTTAAATGGTAGGCGAACATTATTTTGGTGCCCCCAAAAAAACATTATTTTGCCCCCATGTAAAACAAATATACAATTATAATATCACAATACCATTAGTAGTATTATATTGTATCAATGTATATACAATATATTATACCATATTCATACTATATTATATCATAATTATATTATACTACATTACAATATAATTATATTATAATATATTGAAATTATAATACAATATAACATTCTATTATATTATTATTATAAAATAATAAATAAAATTATTTATTTAAATAAAATTATTCTCTACTAAATATTTTCATTACTCCTATAAAACTCAAATAACCCAAAATAAAGTAAAATAAAATATTATATATTACTATTTTGTACAATACCACTATACTGCAATATTGTTTGTAATATTACATGTAATATACAATATATCATCATTCTATTGTTATATTGTATTTGTATAATAATCAACAAGAAATGCAATGTAAATGCATCAAAATCAGAATATATTACCTACCACCCGACTCATAATTCATAGGAGTCTCCCATAAGTCCAAAATTAGGATCCCAATGTAAATGTAAATAGAAAAACAGCCAAAATGTTCAAATGAGGTCGAATACAGGCAGCGCGGCCTGGGCAAACTTGGGCCCTCCCTCCCTCCCTCTAGGTGTTTTGGACTCCAACTCCCACAACTCCTCATAGCCTCAGGCCCCTCAGGTCTAGACAGAAATAGAGCCGAAGAAAGGAAGGAGGGAGAGAAGAGGTCACAGAGGAGGAGGAGGAAAGCCCTTCATTCATTCCTTCACTTACACTTCCTTCACTGATTCTTTTCTCCTTCCCTGCAAACCCACGCACGGCGGACACAAAGGGAGAGGGGAAGCACTCCCTGCCTGCCCGATAGGGAGTGCTTTGCTTACAGGCTTCTGTGCAAGGGAGCTACTGGGCATGCACGGAGGTTTTCGCGCATGTGCAGTTGCTCCTGCGCTCAACTTCAGTTCCAGAGCAACTGCGCCTGCGTGAAAATCTCCGCGTGTGCCCAGAAGCGGCGTCGGAGCGCACAAGGCCGGGGTCAAAAAACAGGCAGCTGCAGCACTGTCTGAGGAACATCGGCAGGGCCAGGATGGCACCCCATGCGGCCAGGATGGCGCCCCCTTCCCAGATGGCGCCCTAGGCGGCCGCCTACTTCGCCTATCTTGTAGGACCGCCCCTGATTTGAACCCATTGTTCTGTGTCTCTGGAACACTACTTTCCATATGACATGGTTATCATGTCCTCTCTCAGCCATCTCTAAACATACCCAGCTCTCTAAGCAACTCCTCCCTAAGCATGGTGGTGCAAGGATTTTGGATATTATATTCCAGGTGAGATCTGACCAAAGCAGAACAGAATGGTACTAATACTTCCCTTAAACAAGACAGTATACTATTTATGCTGCCTTGAACCATAATGTATTTACTCATGTTCTGCTTGTCATCTACTAAAACTTCTAGATACATTCACATGTACTGTTATCAGGCCAAGTATTACCATCCTATTTCTCTGCATTTTATTTTAATTATTGCCTTAAGTGTAGTGTGCCTCATTTTTCTCACTGTTGAAGTTCATTTTGTTAGCTTTGGCCCATCTCTCTAATCTGTTAATGTCATTCTGATTTCTTATCCTTTTCTTAAGTATTCCTCCATCCTCTTATACACTAATCTTCAGGAAAATGGCTCAAAATGTAGAAAATAATTTTTGATCTCTGCACCACTTTAGTGACATCAGAAAGCCAGTTTCCCAAATGCTCCCAAATGTTTTAAAGAGGCATATCAGAGACGTGTGTACAGAAACTTCGGTATCATTGTGAGTGGCATTGCAATAAGCATGCCTAGCAGCAAATTAGACCACTGTGCCTCCGATGAGAACAAATGTGAATGACAGAAATAAACGTGTCGTGTCATGCCAAATTGCAAAACATTAAGATTCTACCTGCAGCATTTGAGTGCCTTGAAATTGATGGACCTGTTTCTTGTTCTAACACACTGTGCCACAACGGAGTAGTTCTTCCTACCAGATACTGATAGATTTGTTCTCTGGGCAGATGCATTCAAAATCATGCAGCCAGCAGCTGAAGCAGGTGGTAAGTGCTGCTTTTGGGAGATCTCTTTCTGAAGCTGCCAGACAGCCACCTCCGGCTCTCATTTTCTCTCTCTGCTTGATTCTTCTCTGAAGGAGGGGGCAAGGCTTTGGAAAGGGCAAGGATAGACATGTTCCTCTTTTTGCTAAGGTATTTTCTGCATGATCTGGAGATATAGAAAAGGATATGCTTGAGATCAAGGAGGAAAGAAATGGAAGAAAAATATCAAGAAGAAGCTAGGCTTTTCAGAAGTACTTTTAATGGTTGTGTAGAAGAGGGAATTTCAGTCAGTATTGCTTGTTACCTGACTATGTGACAAGTGACATCTGTAGAAATGATATGCAGCTATTGAAGGTACACAACCTATCAACAGCATTTAAACTGTCAACCTTAGAAGAAATGGAAGAAGGATGCATAAATAAAGAAAAAATGAAAGAAATAGAAGAGAGCAGTAAAAGGAGAAAAGAAACAAAAGAAGACTAGGAAAAGGAGGGCAAGAGGAAAGAAGGATAACCAAAGAAAGAATGGAGGAAAGAAATGGAAAATGCCTCCCCTCTGTACCGCAGGGAGTGAATATAAGCTAGAGGTGATCTTTAGCTCCAACTTGCAGGCTGTAATGCCCAGTCTTTGGAGCAAATCAAAGATAACCCGACTTTTTCTGCCTAAAGTAAAGGACAAAATGACACCACATCTCTTCCATCCACAGAAGCCAAATGGTTCTACAATAGCATTGCAAAATATAACAACTCCCACATCTGGAAATGGAAGCTTAGTTAAGGGATTATAATGCATGTTGTATGGAACAAACATTTCTGTTTTTCAAGACAGTGTTGAATAAAAAGTGTGATCGTATGTATTATAATTGCATTTTAAGGAATTTATCATGAAAAGCCACTATTTCCCAACAGTGGTGTGATCAATTATAGTGGATACATATTGGATGAGCATCTTTGGTATCATGACACAATCATTAAGGCTGTGCAAAACGACATTGGTAGCTCATTTGTTGGATCTAATTCGTTAGATTTGTACACACAAAGAGATATTAAGAAGCACAAGGGGGTGGCCATGCAAGTTAAGATTCAAAACACTAACCTATGACTTTCAGATGCGTTGTGTAAGTCTTGTAAATGGCTCCATCGTGAGCACCACTTCTCCCACCCAAAAAGCTGAGTTTGGTTGCTCTAAAGCAGTGTTTTTCAACCTTTTTTTGAGCCGTGGCACATTTTTTTACATTTACAAAATCCTGGGGCACACCACCAACTAAAATTACACAAAATGACACTCTAACACAGTAATACATATAGTTAATATGTTTTTAAATGTATTTATACACTCAGTGTGAAACCTGGGCCTGTTTCGATGAACACAACATAGATATTCTGGCAGGAATGGCAGAAAGACACACACGAATGTCTTGCTCAACAGCTGTCAGTCATGGGAAAACTTCGGCCCTCTGGGTGCTTTGGACTTCAACTCCCACCATTCCTAACAGCCTGAGGCTCTTTCCTGCTTAAGTGGCTGAGGGGGGGAAAGGAAAAGAACCTGAGGATGCTAGGAATGGTGGGAGTTGGAGTCCAAAACACCTGGAAGGTCCAAGTTTGCCCATGCCAGCTTTCAATTCTATCGCCACAACTATCTTCAGCCTCTGGTGGTTTGAATATATGTGATTATCTACATGATTTTCTACCTTGTCGCTATGATTATGGTGCTGCTTCTTTAAATTGTCCACAAACTGACTGGGTTATTGTGTCGATCCCGGAACTGACATTGGATAACATTGTGAGGATACACTTTTTTTTTGCACTCACTTCTGTGATTTCATCAAATATCGTGAGTTTTCCGTAGAGGAGCGCTCCTTGAACTCGCTACTTCCTGGTTCGCAACTCCTCCGCTCTCTGTGGCGACCACGCCAAACTACCTTATGTAAGACTTTTGATTTTCTCCAGCAGGAATGGGTACTTTGAATGTGTTTTTGGCATGTGATTATGTATGATTAATTGTGCATTTTGTACTGTGACATAGCGGCGCTTCTTTAATAAGTAAGGGTATTGGAGGTTCCAATTTCCCACGGCACACCTGATGGTCGCTCACGGCACACTGGTGTGCCCCGGCACACTGGTTGGGAAACACTGCTCCAAAGGGCACTAAGAAGGATGATGAGGCTGGAGTGGAGAAGCCCTACTCCTTCCCCCAAAGGGGGGGAGGGATGCTAGCTGGATGGTTGGGCAAAGAAGAGACCCCTCTAGCACATGACCAGCCCAGGAAGAGAGAGGCAGGCAAAGCAGAATTCTGGAAAATGTAGTTTAAGGTGGGGCCTTTTGAATTCTCTGGCACTGCTGACATGGAGGCTATGCAGCACCTGTATTGTAAAAAGCAACTTCTCCAACTTGGAGAGGAAAAACCCAAGCCCTGCTGACCTGGAAGCAATGTAGCACCTGCGTTTTAAAAGTAACTTCTCCAATTTGGAGAGTGAAAAGCCCAAGCCCTGCTGACCTGGAAGCAATGCAGCACCTGCATTTTAAAAGTAACTTCTACAACTTGGAGAGGGAAAATATGAGAAGTGAGCAGAATTCTGGGGAATGTAGTTTAGGGCAGGGCCTTTTAAATTCTCTGCCATATCTGGTCCTTGCCTTCCCAACCTACATTTCTCAGAATTCTGCTTGATGCCTTGTGCCTCCTCCTCCTCTTTCCTGAAAGTTTTGTTGGGGGAAAACCCATGATCATTCTCTAAATGAATGTTTAGATAAAAGGGGATTGTTGAGAGTTGGATCAACCCTGTGAGGTAGGCAAACCTGAGAGGCAGTAACTCCAAAGTTTACCCAGTAGTTTTCTTGTTGCTGTTGTTGTTATTATTATTTCAAAGGCTGGATGGACATTTGTTGGGGGTGCTTTGACTGTGCTTTTCCTGCCTAGTAGAAGGTGGTTGGACTGGATGGCCCGTGAGGTCTTCTAGTGAAATAGTGCTGTTAAGTTTATAAATTTGTTATATTGTAATAATTACAATGCAGACGTTATTGTAGAAACACTTTAGAAACAATTTGCCACCGCATATTAATTCAGTAATTAGTATTGGACCATTTTTTATTGATAGCATAAGCCTAACAATCATACATCCATATTCACACAACCCCACCTTGCTGCATTTCTGCTAATCTGTAATTTTCTATTTTAATATTTTAGAGCAATTTTACAATCTCACTCATGAAAAACAAAAACAAAATGCAAATATAACTGTAAAAGATAAAACAAACAGAAAACAGTTTGAAACAGGAAAAGGAGAATCTCGCCGCCTAATGCCACATTACTGCTGACATGCTGGCAAAGAAATGGACCCATTGTAGGTGATGGGAACATTGTGGAGTTTGTCCATCAGCAGCAAAGGATTGATTAACCATGGTGAGGAGACAGACTGGTGATGGGATGCACATAGCATCATGCAATAGCTCCAATGCCAGTTTCCTGCCATGTGCAATAAAGTCCTTATGTCAGCGAGGAGGAGAAAAGGGGCTTAGACCACATCATATGGAGATTTTCCTCCATTTCTACATGTTTCTACATATTTCAAAGAGACTCCCACAGAGACCATCAAATGACACAGGACTACTTCCAGTGGTTGCTTGTAGAACTTAGTCTCCACAGTATGTAGAAATGGGAGGATTTTAAAGACAAGCAGAAATCAGCTCCACTCCTCCCCCTGCACATAGAAGCACTTAAAATGTTACTCATTCCATCACAGGATCATCTCCTCCCCTTTCCAGCTCAAGCATTTCAAGGATACCAGAATACTTTTAAAAACATGCATCCTTTTTAAGACATCACTTTCCATGTGACTGTTCCCTTTAAACCACTACATTAATGGAGATAGGCCTCCTTTTTGAAGCACCTCTTTCCATGGGATTCTTCCCCTTAAACCCTTGCACTAAAGGACACAGGCACACTTCTTAAAACACTTCTTTCAATGGGGCCCACAATGTCTTTAAACCACTAACGGAGACAGAAGAAGCATTAGCAGATGACCCACATGAACACCCACTCTGAAATGTCACAAAGTAATCGGACAAATCCACCACTTCACATCAAAGGGGGAAACACCAATTTTCCATCTTCTTTAAAGACAGAACCCCATGAAACGCCATACAAACAAGATGATTCCACCCACTTCCCCCTCGTCTTGTGGGATGAAGTCCTTATAGGATTTGCTTTCCCAGATGACCAAATCACATGTCTGGATATTGATCTTCTGCTGCTTGCTGTGGAAATGGGTTGAGTATTTCCTGGTCTGAGAGATATGTTGGGTCTGGGATTGACAGCAGGGATAATTATGTGGAAAAGAAAATTTACAGATGGAACTTGCATGGTAAGCAGCATCTACATAAATACTGCCTTCCACATAATTCATAAATTATAAACGCACTATCCCTTTTTTCATCAAGAAACCCTAGCTGTTTGAGCCAGCTACTAATCATTCAGTTGTTCTTTTGAATTCTTATTAAGGATTGTTTCCATCTCCTTTTCATCTGTAGTTTTATTAAAGGCAGTAAAAATAACTCTGGTGCATCTAGCAAACTTGGTCTTAAAAGTAGTTCAGATCCCTTAAGTAAGAATTAAGCAGTTCATGGCCAACCTGTCAGCTTCCCAATTCAGTAGGGATATTCCCCTCGCTCTGGAGCTTAGAAATCTGTCAACTACATCACAATTACAGTCTGCTACACAGTCATTTTTCTTTTAGTTTTTACTCCTACAGAAAAGTTCTACTGCACTTTGAATAAGGCTTCTTTTTTCAACACTGCAGTTTAGCTCCAGTGGGAGTTACCACAATTCCCTTGTGAACTGAGCACTCTGGGCATATTGGAAGGATAGTTGCTTTCTCAGGAGACTAAGCAGAGACACTCACCTAGAAATCCTAGCAGCTCATTTCTCAGAAACAGAGTTTTAAGTACTTCTCCTGTCATTCACAGCAGATTAAGATTAGCAGTTTAAAAGATTTCAGAGCAACAGTTTGCCATAGAGGCTAGCTGTTCTGACTCAATGTGTGCCACACATTTCTAAATTTCCTGTTGATTTTAGGAGATCAAATATTTATAAGCTGAAACTCAGAAATTTCAGGAAAAAAACAGCACAGTATGAAACTACTTGTGACTACTGTAGCTCTCCAACTATTATGCTGTTGGAATAATATGTCCAGAAAGGCACTACATTTCAATATGATGCCTGCTGGCCTAATAAGTTAAGACTGACAAGTCATGAGGGGATATACAAAGATTTGATCATAACATCTTCCAAGAAAGGGCAACAGCTTATTTACCATTAAATGTGCTGTTTGTTCATGGAAAATAATCTTAGTCATGCAAAACTTTGAATGCCTATTTATTTATTTTCACTGACTAACGTATTTACTTATTTGCTGCTTTTCTCCCAGGGTTGGGATGCATGGGATGCAACCAGAGATTGACCCAGGAGGGCATCTAGTCAGTCCCAAGCTCCCCATTTTTCCCCTAAGCTTACTGGAGGGGTCTGGCTGCAAGTCCCTTGAAGAAATCTTCTAACTTGCCAAAATGACGTGTCAAGAGGTTTAGAGAAGTGAGAGGGGATTTCCCCCTACCCTCTCCAGAGCTGCTGGCGTGTCATTTTGACTCACCGGAAGCTTTTTCCGAGGGGCATGAGCATACAGGAAGGTCCCTTTTGGTACACTTATTCAAGTCAAGTCAACTTTATTTATACCCCTTCCCATGGGGACTCGGGGACTTTAGGGGGCAATTGGGAGGCTGTGAGAAGAGGGTGGGGGCATCATAGCCAAATGTCCCAATGCTAGCTTTCTTTAACACCATGCTAACTCTATTTAACAGCTTGCTAGAGAGATCTTTGCTAAATATTAGAAATAAAATTTCATCAATCCTCACTTTATGTTCAAACTATTTATTTATTGTTCGGTCTTGTATTCCGCTCCTCCCTGCAGGCTCGGGGTGGATAACAACATATAAAATAGGCAACATGTACCAACCATGTGGCCATGAATACAAAAATTCCTCTATCAATTAACAATATCTTACTAAGATGCCGATTGTTCCCAAACACTTGCTCATTTCTTTTCTTTTAGTGCAATTATGGCAATTTTGGGGCATTTTGCATTTTAAAAGTATTTCTTTAAAAAGCAACTTTTAAAAAACAACCTAGCCTATTGAAAAAAGCGAGATACCGCGTTAAAAGTGGGGAGGTATTAAAGCACCCAGTGAATGCTGCCGATCAAAAAGAAAAAGAAAAAGAAAAAGGAAGAGGTTTATGAGCTTTTTGGCAGGGAATATGGAGTGACAGCAACCCTCCCCCAAGCTGGAACCAAGCACAGCCTCCAAGAAGCTGAAGTTGGGAAAGCCTATACGCTTCTATCTGTATGTCCCATCATTGTATAATCAGCATTGAATGTTTGCTGTATATGTGTTCTGTGATTTGCTCTGAGTCCCTTTTGGGATGTGAAGGGTGGAATATAAATACTGTAAATGCATAAATAAACTTAAGAGTATGGAATTAATAGCACATTCTTAATGAATGTTGTAACCCCTTGTCATTTGTCTAGGGCAGTAATGATGTTTGGGCCAGCACAGATGAGAATGAAGAAAAATAAGGGAGAAGATGACAGAGGTGTATAAAATGGCCTATGATTTGAAGAAAGTATAAAAAGCGATTCTCTCTAATACTTGCTTTAATCATAATTTGCCTTTACTCTAGGCTTCCTGGTTTATTTGTTGTTCTTTACTATTTGATTATGAAACTTATCACTTGGCAATAGAACATTATAGTTGTATGCTTCCAGCCTCCTGGAAGTTTATTATAATCATGGGTATGTGATTTTTGTATATAAGTATTGATGAGACCTGTCAAAATGTATTTAAGACACTTATTTTAATTTTGTGCATTATCTATATTTTTTGTTTTGTTATTGTGTGCATTTCTAATCATTATGGGAAATCTAGTATGAATTTACTTTCCTGGCAAGATATCTTCAGATCAGGTTGTCAATGCTGTGCTCTGAGGCTGAGAGAACATGACCTACCCAAGGTCACACTAGCTTTCCATGACTGAGCAGGGATTTGAAGCTTGGTCTTATTTTAATTAATTTGTTCTAATATTATATATAATGTCAATACATAATCCAAGTGATTATTGTTGCACTAAATAAGTGGCATTCTTTGTCTTTGGTTCTTTCTCTCTTGGTCTATGATGATACTGCACCCACTGAGGGCCCTTCCAGGCAGGCCCTATATCCAGGATCTCATCCCAGGTTTTCAGCTTTAAACTGGATTATATGAGTCTGCACTGCCAGATAATTTAGGATACTAGAAAATCTGGGATCAAATCCTGGGTTATAAGGCCTGTCTAGAAGGGCCCTGAGCTATTTTGCAGAATTGGTAGGACAAATAACTATTGATACTAGTAAGTAAGTACACATATATAGTTCTATCATGTAATTTGTAAATACTGTGTGGTGATAAACCTTTTTCTTTTCTTTGAGTAGTGTAATCTTTTGGGGATGCAGCATGGCAGAGAGTAGGACTAAAGGCCCTGATGGGAAGAGACAAAATCAATCCATTTTCTCTTTTAATTACTGCTCCATTTAATGATCATCTCCCCAATCCACTAGCCCACATGGACAATGCTTTGTTGGCTGGGAGAGTGCAGCGCAGAAGTAATATTTCTGAGAGTCACTGGAAATTGGAACATAAACATTCATAAGCACTGGTTGAAGAAGAAGATATAAAAGGCAGGAAAATTGGAAAAAGTAAGAAAAGGAAACATCAATTGCCTACAGCTCTCATAATTTGTCTTGTGTGTCTATATGTCTTCATGTCACTTGACAACTTATGGAGACCCCACAAGGCAAGGAATACTCAGAGATGGTTTTGCCAGTTCTTTCTACAGCTCCTAGTATTTCAGGTTTTGATAATAATGTACCATGGTTTGAAAACTGCTTCCTGAGAGATTCTTTAAACATTAGAATGAGAAACATGTTGCTAAAAAGGCCTGGAGCTGTTAGTGCTTGTATATTCTATAGAATTAAACATTAAACCATTTCCTGAAATCATAGGATCATAGAATTATTGAGTTGGGAGAGACCTTGTGGGCCATCCAGTCCAACCCCCTGCCAAGAAGTACAAAAATCACATTCAAAGAACCCCTGACAGATGGCCATCCAGCCTCTGTTTAAAAGCCGCCAAAGAAGAAGCCTCCACTACACTCCAGGGCAGAGAGTTCCACTGCTGAACAGCTCTTACAGTTAGGAAGTTCTTCCTAATGTTCAGGTGGAATCTTCTTTCCTGTAGTTTGAAGCCATTGTTCCACATCCTAGTCTCCAGGGCAGCAGAAAACAAGCTTGCTCCCTCCTCCCTATGGCATCCCCTCACATATTTATACATGGCCATCATGTCTCCTCTCAGCCTTCTCTTCTACAGGCTAAGCATACTCAGCTATTTAAATTGCTTCTCGTGGTGCTTGTTCTCCAGACTCTTGATCATATTAGCCGCCCTCCTCTGGACACATTCCAGCTTGTCAACTTCTCCCTTCAATTGTGGTGCCCAGAATTGGACATAGTATTCCAGGTGTGGTCTGACCAAGGCAGAATAGAGGGGTAGCATGACTTCCCCATTTATACTCTCATTTATACAGGCCCAAATTCCATTGGCTTTGTTTGCCGCCACATGACATTGTTGACTCATGCTTAACTTGTTGTCCATGAGGACTCCAAGATCTTTTTCACACCTACTGCTCTCAAGCCAGGCATCCCCCTTTCTGTATCTTTGCATCTCATTTTTTCTGCCGAAGTGAAGTATCTTGTATTTGTCACTGTTGAACTTCACTTTGTTAGTTTTGGTCCATCTCTCTAATCTGTTACGATCATTCTGAATTCTGCTTCTGTCCTGTATTATGTTCCTCATCTTTAAGATCCATATGGTAGGCAGAAAAAATATGGTTATCTCTATCCTGGAATTATTGTAACTTTTCCAGTTTGGCTGGCATGAACTAAGAGGAAACTTTATTTCAGTTCATGTTTAAAAGCTATGCTAACATTTACATATTTCCAAAAAAAGCATGGTGCTTGTGGCCTCTTTTTAAAGCTAAATGCTGAAAAAAAATTGGTCTTTTTTAAAATCCCTAGTATTATTTTGACTGAAGCAACACCACTGACACCTCTACCTTCTCCCGCTAGAAATTTCCACCAATCTCTACTAGGAGATCAGAACCAGCATCCCCTTCACAAGTCCTTATTACACCAGAGATCACATAAAGGACTGGGATGGAAATGTCAGTCTGCTACATCGCAACTGATACAATAACAGACCTCTATTTTTCATATTAAGTGATTGGAGAACTAGGTGTCAATAGTATCTCAATGATGAATATGCACAAAAGATGAGTCATTTGGGGATGTACAGTATACTCTGGGTTATACATCCATAACTGGAATTGTAGATTCTAGGCAATGTTTGTCCCTGTATAAGAAGACTTTTTATTCAGAACTTTGCTACTTAAAGGTTTAGACTTTAAAACACACCTTAGTTCTACTCTGAAAGGAAGCATGCCACAGTCACAAGAAAGCACTGCAGACTGCTTGCTGTGATGAACTGTTGGATCCCTATCAGCAAAAAGGCAGAGATACTTTGCTCTTTCACGAAATATCTGCTGCATGGTAAAACACCAAAACATCTGAGCATCCCCTGGACAACGTCCTTACACATGGCCAATTCTCTCACACCAGAAGTGACTTGCAAAATAAAATAAAATTTATATTGTACCAGTGACACATACCAGTCCAAGGACCAAAACTATTTTTAAAAAAGCTTGACAATGGGTCCAGTTGTGATTTGGTTCAAAAATAATGATTTTCTTAATGATATCCACAGGTGTCTGCAGGTGTATGCTTTCCTTTCATTCTTAATGACATTTATTGAAGCAGTAGGATGCTGCAAATGCCCAGGAGCAGACTCTCTTGCTGTGTACAAATTGGTTCTAGGTGGTGATGGGATGTTTGTCCTTCAGTTTGATTAGTTGCTATTTTGAATTATCATCTGAATGCCTGGTGATTTTCAAAAGCTCTCGCTCATGGTAGGAGCAGCTTGTCAGACACCAAGCTGGGCACTTAATAATGCACAGCTGAATTGATTAACAACTGTTCATCTCTGTTCTTGATAACAAATGTTCTTCAATTAAAGCAAATTAAATAGAAGTAAACTAACACAAAAGAAAGCTGGCAGCAGCTCTCACAAGATTAGCCTTTTGTAACAGTAATGGCTGTCAGTCAGTGGTATTTTTCTTTATTATTATAACTGTGTGGAACATTCAGTGAAGCAACACATGAAAATAATGCTCTAGGAAATGCACAGCCGTCAACCATTGCATTGAATTACTGTGTTATTGGAGGTTATAGGGGGTTATTATAGTTCCCCCTGGATCTGGATCTGTTCCAGAGGAGGTGTATAGCTTTGTGACAGAGCAAATGCAACAAATTATTAATGCATCTCCCAGGGAGTAAAGCTTTCCATCCTGTTTAAAAGAAGCAGTAGTTAGACCACTGCTGAAAAATGCCCTTCCTGGATTCCCTGGACCTTAATAATTACAGACCAGTGTCTAGCCTTCCTATTTTGGGCAAGGTTATTGAGAAGACAGTTGCCCTCCAACTTTACGTGGTCTTGGATTGCACACTTTCTTGACCCCGGTCAAACTGGCTTCAGAACAGAATATGGAGTTGAGACCGCTACGGTTGCCTTGCTGGATGATCTCCATCTCAACACAGATGGTGCTTCTAGACCTCTCAGCGGCTGTCAAAATCATCAACCATGGTATCCTTTTGGAATGCCTGGAAGGGGGGCTGGGTATCAGAGGCACTGTGCTGTAGTGGTTCCGATCATACCTCTCTGGCAGATTCTAGATGGTGGCACTTGGGAACAGCTGCTCCTCAAAAAAAACGAGCTGCTATGTAGTGTCCAACAAGATGCCATTCTGTCCCCAGTGCTCTTTAATATTTACATGAAGTCACTGGGAGAGATCAGCTGTATTTCTCCATGCTTTCAAAAACAGACTCAGCTAAGGATAGCATGTCTCCTCTGAATGAGTGCTTGGAGGAAGTAATGGGCTGGATGAGAAAAACAAATTGAAACTGTGTTGTCAAAGGCTTTTATGGGCTGTATGGTCCAGAACATGGCCATACAGCTTGGAAAACTCACAGAAACCCAAATTGAAACTGAATCCAGACAAAACAGAGATGCTTCCCATCAAGGGTCCTTATCTGGTGATGGAGGTGTGTCAACCAGTTATGGATGGGGTTACACTTCACCTGAAATACTGTGTCCACAGTTTGGAATGCTCCTGGATCCATCCCTCACCAGGTAAATGCGATGGTCAGGAGTGCTTACTATCAGCATCAGCTGCTGCGGCCTTTCCTGGATTTGGAGGACCTGAATATGGTAGTACACACACTGGTAACCTCATGATTGGATTTCTGCAATGCGGTCTACATTGGGCCACCTTTGTACCAAGTTTGGAAACTCCAGATGGTTCAAAACACAGCAGCGAGATTGGTTACAGAAATATACCTATTCTAAAATCAATCCACTGGCTGCCAATTAGTTTTTGGGCAAAGTACAAAGTGTGGCCTCTAAAGTCCTACATGGATTGAGTCCAGGTTACCTAGAAAATCATCTTCTCCCATACAATCTGCCCTGAACACTTGGGTCCTCGGGGGAATCCACCAGCCTGCCGCTACTCAGCTAGCAACCACCACCCAAAGTACCTTTTCATCAGCCGCCCCAAGATTGTGGAACATCCTGCTGGAAGAACTCTGACAACTGAATGGGCTGTTGGAATTTAAAAACAATGTAAAGGCCTATCTTTTCCAGCAGGCCTACTCAGCCAAT
The DNA here is from genome assembly GCA_030556195.1 of Anolis apletophallus. Classification (NCBI taxonomy): domain Eukaryota; kingdom Metazoa; phylum Chordata; class Lepidosauria; order Squamata; family Anolidae; genus Anolis; species Anolis apletophallus. The sequence goes on from JARBWK010000010.1 coordinate 35,877,299, forward strand.
CGTTAAACATGACTTTTAAATGTGTGTCCTTTGTTTAATCTCTGCTTTGTGTATTTTAATATGTATTTTAGAAATACATTTTAATATGTGTATTTGTAGTATTTTTACAATGTCGATGTGTTTAAATCAGTGGTTCCCAAACTTTTTTGGCCTACCACCCCCTTTCCGGGAAAAAAATTACTCACCACCCCCTAGAAATTAATTTTTAAATTTTTAATAGCAATTAAACAGAAAGATATATGTATTAATATTTCTACCTTGTTCGTAAAATATAATAAAGTTGTAAATTAGAAACACTGAAGTTTGAAATTATGAAACTATTTATTGAACTTAGAATAGAAAGGTAATACAAAAAAAGTTAAAACATTCAAAATCATCTTAATGAGAAGGATTAACCTGGTCTGCTGCTACCAATCTAATAATCCTCGGCTCTATTTTCGTGAGCAGTAATCTCAAATCATCACAATTGACTATTTTGCAATCAGTTTCTTTTTTTGTTAATAAATTAGTTACCGCACTGAATCCATGTTCCACTAAATATTTTGAAGGACATTATTAGTTAAAAGACTCAACCAGTTGGAAGGGAACCCCAAAGGTATTGTTGTTGTTATTATTATTATTATCCCTTGCTTGGCAAGAGGAGGAGGAGGGAGCAGGAGGAGGGAAGAAGAGAGAGAGACACACACCGAAATTTATTTATTTATTTTTTATTTATTTCCGGCATTTTACCCCGCTCTTCTCAACCCCCCGAGGGGGGACTCAGAGCGGCTTCCAAAAAGGCACAATTCGATGCCAGAAATGGATGGCAGCCTGTCACCTGGCTCACGCCACTGCCCCCACCACCCCCTTACAGGAGTTCAGTGCCCCCAAATTCTCCTGAGCCTTCCAGCGCCCCCTAGATATTGTGATATTCAGTTATTAATTAGAGTAAACATGAATTCCAAATGTTATGAGTCTATCCTACAACTTTGTGAATGTTGATCAGGATGCTGACCATTGTTTCATTGTTTCAGAACAGCCACATTGGTTTTTTTGCCCAATATGGATGTTTTTTATTCAAAACCTAGCAATCTTGCACAACCAAAAACCCTACACACACAAATATTGCACTAAACCCCAGCAATTGTGCGCAAGAAAAATCTTGTGAGTTACGTATACCAAAAAAGTCTTGTACAAATCTTGCATACAATCTTGCATGAATACACAGAAGAGGAACATTGTGTTGTTGCTCAAGATTTCCCAAATGTTTCCAGGAATATGTATTACAGTTGGATCCAGATCTTAAGGACTTCCTCCCTTGCTGAGGTCTACTGCACCAGCTTTGTTCCAGGTATACCAAGTACTGGAGATTATTTGACTGTCCAGGAGAGACAATCTGTTTCTGTTGTGAAAGAGATCTCTCACAGACAAGTGTGCTTTGTGCTTACACTTTTCACTTTATTCAGTGTCCATCAGGCACAATTTGTCATTGGTTTATCTTGCCTTGCTAAGCTTGCATTTTGCTGCTGGCTTCTAACACTGCAGTTGTTTTAGTTTTATTGCATTTTGAATAATGGTTCATTGATTTATGTCTAAGTTTTATGTATTTAAACTTTTGATGTTAGCCTCCTTGAAATTGCAGGGTAAAAAAAAAGATTGCTATAAACTAATTAAATTAGAACGAATGAGAATGTAGTGGAATGGATCCTAAGCCACAGGAGAGGGTTATTGGGATTAATATATAGAATGAGTGGACTTCAGCCAATTGACAGTTTTCCAGTCCTTCATAGCCATTCTATGGAATTTGCAACCTCATCAGATGAGCTGAATTACCTGTAATATGCTTCTTCTTCTTCCCTTTTGCCACAGAATTATTATTATTATTATTATTATTATTTATTTATTATTTATTTACATCTTTTATATTCCGCCCTTCTCACCCCACAGGGGACTCAGGGCAGATCACAATGCACATATACAGGCAAACATTCAATGCCATAGACAAACAACATATATAGACAGACAACGAGCTACACGATTGGTTGAGAGTTCACCTCGCCCCGGGCACGCCTCAAACTCATGACTTTCTGGTCAGTAGAGATCTTATGCAGCTGATTCCCAGCCAGCTGCACCACATTCCCGGTGCTATACAACTCACATCAACTTCTCGGAACCGGTTATACAACTCACACAAACTTCTGTCCAGGCTCCATGGTGAAATAGGAGAGAAAGCAGCATACATGGCCATGGCAGGAACATGGGGGAACTGGGCAGTGATGCTTCCCCCCGCAGGATGGGGGGTCTGGTTCAGTTGGATGATATGGGGTGTAGAGCGACAGATTCTCCATGTTCCCTCCCCCCACCAAGACCACATGGAGTCATCATGATGTATGGCAAATCCTCATTCTAATGTGATAAGGTCCATAGCCTATTTCCCTTTCCCAATATTCTCATTCTTGAACATTAATTTTAATGTAATATAATAATCAAACTTTATTTATATTCAGCTCTATCTCCCCGAAGGGATTCAGGGCAGATTCCAAGCATAAAAGGCAAGCATTCAATGCCCGAATACAACAACAATATATCCATACTAACAAAATTTAAACAACCCAACATATAAACATGAATGACAACTTAACAAACTAAAATTAAATAAAAAAAACACAGCCTGTTATAACAGACATAAGACAAAACATCAAACATCTAATGGAAACAATAACATCCCATTTCCTTGGGGCAAATTGATTAATCATTGCTCAAGATGTCTATTGAGCCGGTGGGGTGAGCAGGGCATGGATACGGATGGCAACTATTAATCAGAGGTATAATGGTAGTATTAACAACTACTATTTCTCCTCCTCATAAGCCAGTGAGCAAATGCATGTCTTCAGCTGTTTCTTGAAAGTGGGGAGGGAGGGGGCATCTTTACCTCAATGTATTATCCTGAATATGCAGAAAACAGGATGTCTTATGTTGTACTTTACAGAACATGGTCTTTTATTTTAAAGGTGGGGATTATTGTTGTTGTTGTTAATAATAATAATAATTTGTATTTATAGCTCACCTTTTCTCTCTAAATGAGACTCCAAGCATCTCACAATGAAACCAATAGAATACAGTTAAAACCTAAATATATTCAAACATTCAAATGGAGTTAAACATGGACAATGTTAAAAATAAACAGTTAAAAGCCTTAAAACCAATTAAAATTATTCATAACTAAAACCACTGCTTCTCCTTACTTCATCTTAAAAACCGCCTTCTTTAAGATGCAATATTGGTGATATTGTTGAAAAATTGTATCTCATTAACAGACAGATATGAAGGGAAAGTATGTCTGGTTGTTTTGTATCATTATACATGAGGTTGATATTCAATGCATCAAGGGTGGTATAGTGTTGTACTAGCATTCAGGGCATCCTGGTTTCAAATCCATCCTGGGCCAGTCACTCTTTCTGTCTCTTTCTGAGAAGGACAAAGGCAAACTCCTTCTCAAGACATATTGCCAAGAAAACCCCAAGATAGGCTCACCTTGTGGTCAACATACATTGTAAACAACTTGAGTGCACACAAGAGAAAGAAAATGTTCAGTGACTTCATTTTATTTCTATAGAAATATAAGGGTTTGAAAGGGATACAAAGGGAAAGTAAAATTATAGTGGTCCATTGATATTGGTTAGAGTTTGGTTCCTAGAACTCTCATAGATGCTGAACACCCATTACATTCAATGGCATAGTAAAATGATATCTTTTATATAAAATGGAAAAAATAAAGGCTTGCTTTTTAGATTTGTGCTTTTTTAAAGTTAAATTACAAGATGTGGACAGTTAAATCTGTGGATACAGAATATGTGGATACAGAGGGCCATCTGTCATTAATTGGCATGGGAGCTGGAAGAAAGCTAGAAGTGGAAAGCTGAGCTGAAGCAGAGCTTGAATTAAAGATGATGTAGAAGGCGGAAAATCTCAGAATCCTAGAGATGGAGGCGGCCCAATGACCCATCATTTGTAATCCCCTACCAAATATAGGATCTCCAGCTAAAGCATCCCCAGAAGGGAATCGAAGCCCCCCCCCCCCTCTTTGGAGCAATCCTTGGGGTATTAAAAAGATTTTAGAATGTCACTTCAGTCTTCAGTTGTCGCCCTCCTGGTCACCTGGCAAACCTCCCTTGATAAACCACACGTTCAGCTGAGGTACAACAGGTTTATTTAGAATAACTGGTTATAGGATAGAGGCTAGAAGTCAGCTAAGGTGCTCTTAAAGTGGCACCGGTGAAATAGCAGCAAATGTTCTTGGAAGCAGCAATGAATATAGAACTAAGGCAATCCAGGTTCAAGCAGGATACAAGGCAAAGTCTTTCTGTAGCAATCAGGAACAAAGCAGGAAAGGCAAAAGGAGGCCCAAGCGGGCCGAGTTCAAACAGCCAGCGATCTGGCAGGTAACCGCTTAGCAGGAAGGCCGCAAGGCCAGTTCAGGAATCCATGATCATGGAGTTGCAATCGTTGGCTCGAGATGGCTAGCTTAGTTGGGATCAAACGGTTATAGGATTCAAACCCTTTGATCTGTTCGACGTACTTGCGTCGCAACTTCATGATTCCCATGATGGGCTGCAGCTGCTGTTTAGGTAAACCTCAGAGACAAAGTATGTAAGCCAATTAGTGCCCACATCTGTGGAAGGGAGTTTATCCCACTGCTGGTCTCCACCGGGTCCGCTTATCGCTGGGAGTAACAACTGCGGCCTTGACTGTTTCACCCATGCTGCAATGTACAGAGTTCACTTGGGAAACACAGACAGGCCTGGAGGTCTTTTATTGCCATCATGGCTGCACTTTGGTTCAGAGGAAACCAAGGAAACTGAGGCTTGTGGCATGACATCAGTCTTCTTTCCACCATGCTGAACATGCAAATTCCCACACTGTACTTTACAAATAAAACTACAACGAAATTTTTTTTGGCCTTTGGGCTTACAATCTAATCAAGACATAGCACAAATGGAAAAAGGGATGGCAGTGTAGAAGGGGAGCAGATCCAACAGAAACCATCTCTTCTGTTCTCCTTCTGAGACCAGGGCAGTGACAGTTGGGATGGAAGCAGAGCCTTTCATTGGCATCTGCAACTAGGAATGATAGAGTTATAATTTGAAGGTATAAATGTGACCTTTAACAAAAGAAAAAGGGGTATCTTCTCCTTAAAATAACTTACTATTGCTGTTTACATTTATTGGCTTCTCACATTATGTGTAAAATTTTACCATGCCTTACCAAAAAAAGGTTTGTGTGTGTTATTTTTGTGAAAACTAAATGGGGGTATATGGCAACTTTGGCTTTTGATAGATTGCAGTGATAGTAGAAATGCAACAAATATAATGAAGGTTCATATATATATCAAATGAAACCTATGATTAAGAGAAAAAAATGTCATGTTAAAGCGGGTTTTGGTACTTTTCATGCAAAAAGTACAGTCAGAGAGTGATGCTACATACGTGTTTAGCTTTAAAAAGTGGGTTCTGGTGCCAAAGAATCAGGCAGGCACTTGCACTGTGAAAATAACACTGTGATTGAGGCGTTTTGATGCACTCTGTGCCTAACAGAAGATAACATAGGCTAGATGAGTGAAACAGTACAGATTGTGCTATGGGAGAACTTAATGCGAATATAGAGAGCACTGCGCATGACAGAGAGTCTGACACCCTCCGTTGCTGGCACGGAGCCTGGAAGTCAATGCTTCAGCTTGGGAACATCAGAAGACTTAGCACTGATACTGTACTGTGAGAAAGATTAACCTAATAAATGACTATTGTTCTCATTTAGAGGTGTAACTTTGAGATGTGATGCAAATGAAAAGGTAATGTTTATTGGATTAATGAAATGTCATGCAACAACAGTAATCACCAGCCAATTATGATTGTTTTTATCCATGAAGAAGGGGAGGGCTTAGCTGAAATGCCTCCATTGGGGTATAAAAGTCTTTGTATTGAAAGTGACGGGGTCTTTTGCCCCTGATAGCAGCGTGTTCTGCTGGCAGAAGCCCTCCAGCTGGTGCCAGAATAAACCTGTTTGATTTTTCACCTACTTCACAGTTGTCGTGTGTTCTCCCTCATCCTTGCGCCCGCACGTTCAGGTAGCTTGCTAAAGTTAACTTGGTACTCGGAGTTCCATAACTCCTTGATTTGGCTGCTTCATTTGGTGACCCCGACGTGATCTAAAAGGTATTTAGACGGGTCTGTGGTGAGGAAAAACAAACACGGTCCCCGTTGTGGACAGCCCCCGCTCCAAGGCAAGTAGGGTGAGGCGATTCAGGAGGGCTGCGCTAGGGGCCCCACCTTTTTCCAGATTTTTTCATTGACCGGCTGCCTGATTCGCCCCACACGAACGCCTGTGGACACGGGAGAGACTGCAACTAAAGTTGTAGGTGAACTCAAAGCCAGAAGGAAGTCCGGGAGGGGCAGCTTGGAAGCAGCCCCTTGAGTGCTGGCAAGTGTAAAGTCCGGGGACACCGTAACTAGGTGCCCAGCCGTCGTGGGCTAGCAAACCGGCACAAGCGCGCAGAGAGTCGGAGGCGACGTCAGGTCCGATCGCCAAGAGCCGACGCAAATCGAGTGGTGACGCGGGAGGCGAGACGCGAGTCCCGGGGTCTTCAGGAAATCGGCAAGTATAGTTTCTTTCAAGCACTTAACACTGAGGGAACACACATTGGGGTTGGGGGAGAGCACTGAAGCGGGTTTTGATCTTAGGCCAGAGAGAGATGGGGAGTGCAGGATCAAAGCAGAAGAAAGAGACCCCTTTGCAATGTGTGTTAGATAACTGGGACAGGTTTTGCCTGTTGGCAGTAGAAGGAAACCCCCAAGAGATGAAATCATTTGAACTTAGCAATCTGTGCACAGAGGTTTGGCCGTCCGTCCGTGAGATCGGGTGGCCAAGCACAGGGACCTGGGATTGGGATAAGTGCCAACAGCTTGAGGATTATTGTTTTGCAGTACATCCAAATGACCAGTGGATTTATTCTGCAACGTGGGAACGCATGGTCGCCCAGGGGGTTTGGTGGGCTGGCCCAAAGATCCGTGGGAAGAAAGGGTGCTTTGTGAACAGAAAGGTAGAGAAAAAGCCTCCGGTGTTGCCGGCGGAGCAAGAAGACCTTCCCCCCTTAAGGAGAAGACAGAGAGAGAGACACATTGCCCCAACCGGAGCATGGGGAGCCGCCACTGCGCCTCCGCTCTACGCCAGTTTGAGTGCCCCAGTTCAAGCTCCAGCCATGTCCCCCACCCTTGGGACAGGCTCGGCCGTCCAGATGACGTCAACGGCCGTGACGCAGTCTGAGGCGGTCCCGGCTGTTCCTACTGCACCAATCCCGTCTGTCCCCGCCTCGCCGCTCCCGGCAAGCCCAGAGTTTCTTCCTGTTCCCGTTGCGCCAATTTCAACTCCAGCAAATTCACCAATGACTTTCCAATTCGAATTAGGGAGCCAGGCAAATGCGGGTTCAAGCGGGACGTTTCCGTCTGCTAGAGCAGCGTCCCATCCCGCGCTGGCCCCTCCATTTCAGCCACCAGCAATAGTGACATACCCTGTTCCCCGGCCAGAAAGGACCCCGTCTTGTGAGGAACCGCCTGCTTATCAGGCCCCTCTCTCCATGAAGATTGATTACCCCCTGGTAGAAGCAAGACATATAGAGAGAGAAATGCTGGCAGGGGATGATAGGCCCCTCTAATGCTGACAGGATGATAGAGCGTCCCCAAAGCGGAGAGGGAGATGATGAGTGCCCCGAAGCAGCAGGGAAGTTGATTGCGCGACCTCCCAGAGTGCAACGGAGCAGCTCCTTTGAATCCACAAGAGCGATAGAGCGCTCGCCGGATTTACACAGAAGGCACAGCATGAGACGCGCTGCTTCTCCAATGAGAACCAGAAGTAAAACCAGGGGGCAGGAAGCAAGGGAAGAAGAGGAGGTGGAGAGAGGGGCATTAGAGTGTCCTATAAGGCAGATCCCACTACTGGATGTACACAACAGGGTCCAACAAGCCTATCAAATAGTTCCGTTCTCAAGTTCGGACATTTTTAATTGGAAACATAACACCCCCCCATATTCTGAGCAACCTCGTGCTATGGGGGATCTCCTGGAAGGGATTATGGCTACCCATGATCCCACCTGGTGGGATTGTAAACAGCTGTTAAATGCCCTGTTCACTGCGGCAGAGAGAAGGTGCATCATCAATCAGGCCAGATTGATAGCTCAAGAGGGACATGGGCAGATGGAAGCTGTTGCATTTGGGAGTGCTAGGTTCCCAGTGGAACAGGATCCAGGATGGGATCCGAATCATGTGGATCAGAGGGACAGAATTAGAGACTATCAGCAAATTCTCTTAAAGGCCATCAGAAAGGGTCCACCCCGGCCTTCCAGTATCCAAAAAATACAAGGAGTCCAACAAGACAAGGTTGAGACGCCTGCTGCTTTTCTCGAGCGTTTGGAGGAAGCTTACAGAAAATATAGCCCTTACAACCTAGAACAGAATGATGGGAGGGTTGCTCTCACACAATCCTTCATCTCTCAGTCATCCCCAGACATCAGAAAGAAAATACAGAAACAGCCAGGGTTTTTGGGCAAGAATTTGACTGAACTGTTGGCTATTGCTGATCAGGTGTTTGTGGCAAGGGAGCAGGTAGAAGAAGAAAAGAAGGATAGGAAGAAGAGAGAGGGATATAGAGTTTTGGTGAGCATGTTTGAGGAGAGGTCAGGAAGAGGAAGAGGAAACAGTCGTGGCAGAGGGTCAGGAAGAGGAAACAGTGGAGGACAGTTTAAATTGGGTCGAAATCAGTGCGCTCGTTGCAAGAAAGAGGGCCACTGGCAAAGAGAATGTGTGGAGGAAATGTCAGAAGAAAGTGATGCTAATGCAAAAAGAGTCAAAAGTCCAGCCAGAGGATCAGGAAAGCCTAGGGGAAGAGGCAGAGGAAGTTATAGGCCTTATGAGAAGGCTGTTATGGCTGCTGCCATGCAGGAGGAAGAAGAAGAGGAGGAAGTTGAGTGGGAAGATGAATGTTGAAGTGTTGGCAGGGCTTTTCTGTTACTTGACCCAGAGGAGCCTTTGATTGCCGTAGATGTGGAAGGTCAACGTGTAAAGTTCCTAGTAGACACCGGCGCGGACAAGTCAGTAGTGAACAAGAAATTAGCACCCCCTAGTGGTCAGCACATCAAGGTTGTTGGAGTGACAGGAAAGCCACAGAAATGTCCTTTGTTACAGCAAAGAAAGTGCAACATTGCTGGGAGAGAGGTGATACATAAGTTACTGTATGTCCCAGATTGTCCAATCCCTCTACTTGGGAGAGACATTCTGGCGAAGATAAGGGCAAGGTTGGAATTTTTGGAAACAGGCCAGTTGGAACTCACAGTCCCACAGCAAGAAGAATACAGATTGTTTAGATTGCAACAAGCTAGAAAGAAAGATACAGTTTGGTGCTGGGAACGGACTCCCAGGGTCTGGGCAGAAGATAATGAACCAGGAATGGCGATAAATGTTGCCCCTGTGGTGGTAGAGATAAGAACTGGTCAGCTTCCCGTGAGAAAGGCCCAGTACCCTATCAGTAGAGATGCTGTGGAAGGAATCCAAGGAGAGTTACAAAGACTGTTACGTCATGGGATTATTGTGTATTGTGAGTCAGCTTGGAATTCGGCCCTCCTCCCAGTTCG